>JARK01001361.1:582419-594771 GCA_000688135.1 Ancylostoma ceylanicum | reverse complement strand
CCCCCCCCCCCACCCCTCGACAGTGAGTCGCCGAATTTTCGAAATTACTTTACAAATGGATGAATACTTTGTGTTAGTATATTTTTTGACTCTTTGTTTTCATTATAGTTTTTCTAAAACGATTATTATTAACTATTTAACATTGTAATTAATATTTTTATTAACTTTGTTTTCCATCCGGATCCCCAAAACGGCGAAGACCCCAACCATTATATTTTCCGACGCCCCCTCCCGCCCACTTCCTGCGTCCGCCACAGTGCTCTTGCTATGGGGAGATATCCACTGAATAGATTCTTCCGCTCCCGTTAGCGATGTTATTATTCTGTAGTATCATTATCACTCTATAGTAAAACTCATATGTTTGTGTGTTTGTAAGTAATCGCTTGTATCTCACGATCTAACCGACAAACACACATAAAACCTATACCGTTCGACTCAGAGTTGTGCCCTCCATTGCTTCGCCGCGCTTCGCGAAGATGGCAATGATTTTTTGTACTACAGGACGCAATTCTGAGTCGAACGGCATAGGTTTCATGTGTGAATGCCAGTGAATAGTCTATCACAGAGAAAGCGGACGTTGCTTTCAGTAGTCAAGTTGTCGGGGTTCTGTCCGTAGGCAGTCGAACGCTTTCGAAGGGGCCAAATGCAAAATTGAGGTCTCTTTGCAGAAGCAATAGCAACACAAAACTTTATTACATCCCTACAAGTACTTCGAGTCGCCTTCGGGGAACGTCGCAACCGTCGGCTTCATCCGCTTTTGTTGAAAATTATAGGTATGTCAGTATCAGAGTCCCGCGAAGCGGTTAAGTGCTAGACTCGCCAGAGGCGAGTCGGAGCACTTGTGTTATTTGATAACAGGCTAGTCTGTTCATAAATAGTGAATGCAGAAGAGTATAAAAGACAGGGAGTGAATACAGTTAGGTATGAGAGTGAGGTGTACCGCAACGATATGGCAAACACCAAGCAAAGGCGTCGGTTGATGGGCGGCACGAACAACGGCGAGAGACAAGCAACGGAGTGGACTAGCGCTCTGATGCTCTGGCATAGCGGACTCGTTGATGTGGCCCTCACTTCCTTAGTGCCTCGACGGATACGCCAGATGCGCAATGGTAAATGTAAATAGAACCTCGTAATAGATGGAAGGTCATGAGGTGGGATCCATAACTGCGAGAGAGATGCGCCAGTTCCGCAATACATTTGACTTGTAATGGACAGAGGTATACAAATCAAAATATGTATTGTCTTTGGCTACGTTCAGCCTTCGTATTTTTTGGCCTACCGTCTGCTCACAAGTTAGCGAGTAATTAAAAATGTGCAGATGAGTAGATGAGCATGCGAAATTACAAACAGTTGGGCAATTATGAACTCACCAGTAACGATGAAGATGCGATAGAAAGCGGAGTGAAATACAGTAGATGTTGACGTATATATGAGTAAAAGAATCCAAAAATAGTAGACTATTGTTGGTATAGAAACGACGAACAGCTCGTCAGCAACTGCCCATTGAAGAAACGCTGCCATCACCTGGAAGAACACCTTGAGATATGCGTTAAGTGGTTGTGAGCTCAGTGTGAACAAATACACTACTAAGTTGGTTCCAAAACTTTTGCAAAAGTGCCATCTCCTTGAAGATTAAAAGTTAGCGGAAACTTCAGGAGTCAGCAACCATCAGGCTATTGAAACAACGTCCACGGATCCGGTCAAAAGAACAGTGACAGTTCCGGAAAGACTCATAACTGATGAACGCCTGCTACTCAGGCAAGAGTGGTGGGATGAAAATATTTGAAAAATTGATTTCGCACCTAATGGGCCAAAGAAAACTTGGACGAGTAATTCACTATGCACCTTTGTGGTGGAGCAAAACCAATTACTTCTCGGTCTTTCTTGAACAACGATGAAGGATAGCCCCTTTTGAAAAAAAAGAGGTATTTGCTTGTTAGTGGCCGATGAAAACACGCGAAGCATATGTGGATTTGATGAAAGGAGAGAACACATTGGAATAATCTCATAGTCCCACCCAGAGTTTTGCCGCCGAGCGAGTTGTCGCAGGACGGCAAGTAAGGTGCAAAGCAAGTCCTTGCCGCCGAACATTCGGTGAGTTTTGCAGCTCGCAGCAAAAATGGTACTGAACAATTCTTGTCGCCGCTCGCTGCGACAAAACACTGTGAGTGAGCCCTTAGGGAGTCTTGCCGAAGCGAGATTGCGCTGCCTGGCAGCGCAGTGTGTGATAATGTGATCGACTGCATGCTCTACATCGTCTCTAATTTGCTACTACTTATATGACTAAAACCACCGTTCTATACATATAACTTACAATTTTTGTGACTTTGTGCGTGGCAACACCTGCGAAGTATTATATAGGTGTTAGAGGGCACAGGCATCGTAAAAACAAAAAGACTCGTCGATATTAAATTTCCATTGTAAAGAAAGTGAAAACACCCATTGTGATATGAGAAAGCTGTCATCGAAGGAGTTCAAGGAAGAAGATCTACAAGAAAAATATCTGCAAGATTCTTGAAATCATGAACCAAAGCATGTTAAACCATGCGATAAAAACAGCTACTCGATCACTGGTACCGAGATTGTCGCTACAAAATAAATAGCATATAAAATGAAAAAGCGTCAGTGTTTAACGCAGCAAACCTTTCTTTTCCAATACAATACATTTCTGCGAAAAGTAGAAAATACTGCATCGATAAAGAACTTTCCCGTTTCTGCAGAGTTTGCGTGGGTGCTGGTCTAACACTTCAACCCGGGCTTATTCTTTAAGTATGCAGTAGAATTGGACACATGTGTGCACATGCCTTATTTTAATTACACGATGTAAATGCGTTAACATCCTTCAAATTTACCCATTCTGAATGTGGGCGTCAGTGAAAGTTTGGATATATTTGGACTGCTGATCACAAATTCTACAACTATTTTGCACCGGCAACGTCATTTCTTACGGCTTCGATAAATGGAAGTAGAAACTGTACGTATATACTGCACATTAGGTTTGGTAGCCCACAAAATACCGCTTATCTGACACTGTTTGCAATTACGACCGCTCACTGTTTCCATAGATGAAAGGACGCCGCAGAACGCATTTGGAAAAAGGCAGTAGGGAAACATCAGAATAGAACGAATCACACTATATACACACCAAAACGTACAGAAAAAGGTGGAAAAGTCAGATTGAACCAGCCGGTCCGTCTGCCGATCAAGTCCCAGCGCGGCTTGTCTCAGGGCAAGCTGGGCTTCGTAAAAGGGGCCAAAAACAAAGGGGGCTTCGTACGGGGTCCGGGGCGGAAACGCTGCAGGCGCAGAATAAAGGAGTGATGGAAGGAGTGCGTTCGCTCTTTGAGTGCATGGCTGCAGGCGCAGGATCATAAAGGAGCAGTGAAAGAAGCGCGCTTGCTGTTTAGCGCATGATTAGAGCTACAATGCCCGTGATAAGTGAATACTTAACGGATTGACACCAAATTTTGAGTGGAGAAGCGCTTTCCTGCCCACAATAAGTATTTGAAAAATGAGGCTAAACTTATGTGAACTAAGAAATTCTATGCTCGGTAAAGTGGCCAGCTTATCGAGGACAGGTTATGTCCCGGCTCAGCCTGTGCTGAGCATAATTCGGCAGTGCCGATATCACTGTGGTCGTAATTGCGGACAAAACCGGATTAGCGGCCCTGTGTGAGCTACCTGACACAGGGTCATAACTGTTTCTGGCATTAAGCGCGGATAAAGAACATAATGGAGTTCAGCATAGTCAGCCTCACAATACGAGGCATACCACATTTTCGACACCTGGTATCCTTCTCTTGTAAGTTGCTGAAAAATGGGAACGGGAAGTCTCGAACTATACAGAGACTCAAGAATAAGCCCAATATATGGATTGGGTGTTAGCGATCCAGAAAGGTCGGGAGTTTTACCTCTGGCTCGCGAGTAGCAAGGGTATCACTGACTGAACCTCGTCTATACAGAAGAGTTACTTGTGCAAGCTTGCGACTGTCAGGGGCCCGATGAATCGATGTTTTTTTTTTTGAAAATAAGATCAAGCATGTTTGTTAATCAAAAAAGAGTTGCCGTTAAGCCCAACATTAAGATCACATGCCAGCGAACTAAAATGTCATGATTTTCGTTCACAGGTCACGAGCAGGATATCACTTTCTAAAACTCGTCTGTAGTTGTTGACTATGTACAACACGTGGGCAAACGCAAAATCGAGACAATAGAATTGTCCAGTTCCATAATTACATGGGAATTAGGGTGAATTCCGATTGAGCGTCATTGTTCGAGATATCTTTGAGAAGAAGCTTGCATATCAGCGGTTTTGTGTTCCAACCAGCAATTATACTGTCAATCACACCTCGGTGACGATTTGCATATAAGGTTTTGTTTTCTTCCCAGCCATACATTGTTGTTCAGCTTCGCACTCTGTTTTTCCTGTATCATAGGTAAAGGGATGATGATAATAGTGGTTGCCGGCAATGACCACTGACGACAACCGAGCGGTCACCCGGCACTTTTCACCGTCAGTGCCTTATAACGAGGTGCATGCGCGTTTCTGGTTGTGTACATCTTTTCCTGTGTTCAAAACATGAGTTTTTAAATTTCCGGCATGATTTCTAATGCAATAGATGGGGCAGCTTCAACGAGTTGTTTAACCCATTCCAGGCCCTGAAGGAGATAGCTCCGAAACGTTGGTTGTTTTAAGTGAATTGACTACTAATCTCTCATGCAGTTCAACATAAAACAATACGAAATTCAAGTCATGCCGACATTCATCAGCAACAGATCCGGGAAGTGAAACTTTCGTTAATGGAACCTGAACCACGGAAGTGGCAGAAAAAGTAGTATTAGGTTGTAGGGAAAGTTCTCGCGGTTTTCAAAAGTGTGCTTTTTACGACCCCACATTGCCTTGTAGCGACCTATCTTTTGCATATATAAGGAGGTTAGGTATGTGCAAGTTTATTGGTATCACTCACTGTAAACTCCTGCCCAACCCATACCAGAAAGAAGGATCTTTCAAAACAGTACTTTTCGGTCTTCTAATATACAGCTTCTAATTTGGTGAATCAGCAATCGTATCCGGACGCCATATTGATGCTGTATTTGGGCACAGTGCAGTGGTCAAACGCTATGCGCAAGATTGGTCCAGACGCTTTCGTGCTGGCGACTTCAACCCCAATGTTTTCTCATGGGCGGAACGCGAATCCGCAGAAGACAATTGTCGATTGCGGCAGCTGGTAGATTCAGATCTACGGCAAACCATGTGTGGAAGGACGCAATTCTTAGATGTTCACTTTACCACCATTGTCGATCACCTGCGTCAGTTAGGTAAGGTATAAAACTTATTACAGTGTGTGATGATGATTTGACGGAAAGCGATCTCCCGCGACGTGCCGAGGTGGCTAGTGGATTGCCCTCGTACAAACGCATAAAAAATTGGATGTTCCCGTATTCACAGTAGATGAGAAGTGGTGTTTGTACGTCAACAATATGCGCAGTCTACCTTGGGGTGACAAGGATGAGCAGCATGACGATGCTTCTTAGACAGAGCGAGTAGCATTGGTTGTGCCGCACTGCTTGGTGGAGAAACTGGCTGACAATATGGCTCCAGAACGCAGATATGTTCAAACAATTTCATGGTTTGAGACAGCAGGGGAAACGGATGATAATTCACACAGTCAGCGAGGCTACCTTTACCCAATTAAATAAGTATTGTGATCAATACTGAGAGCTTGTAGGCGTCTTCTTTTCTGCTATGACTCAGTCGGGGGACTTTGTCAGCCAAACAGGGGAGTTTCATCTTAGTGATGTCCGTAGCTGTGCTGGAATATCATTAGGTCCAGCTGCTCTACCTGTTTTTTTTTTCAGTCTGTACATGATTTCTTCTACGGCTCGAAACATTCCAATGGATGAAAAAAGACAGTTTTACTAAAATAGACGCAGCTTATTTTAAACATCAGCAAGTTGCATAGAGGAAACAGTGTCCGTGATAAGTTTTTTCTATGCAACGGAAGAGTTCCATAGAAACACATCATACACCATAGTCCAGCTTTAACATGGAATGTACAGGAGATGTGACCGTCCGAGCACCTATAATTTTCACGTTTCAAGTTTCACATTCTCGCTGCATAGCAATTTTCTTCTTTCAACGCTCCCTATCAAATTAAGTAGTTGTGCGTTTCGAAGTCTTTTGTATTTCCTATGGAAGAAGCAAAGATTATTCAGCGTTCCTCACTTACACTCGATGTGCTTGACACAGCCTGGAACAAAATTCATAAAAAATAAAGCAACCCTGAGGGCGGTGGCATACATCACACAGATATAGCTGGTCAAATCCAAGTGCTACAAATTCTCCCATCATATAACATAATTTCCATCTAATAGCGAGATATGATACATGAAACTTCATGGAGTTTTCATATTATAGTTTTCACGCTCTGCTTACAATTATGATGATTATGGCCGCCATGTCGTGACTAACGATCATACACTATATATATTGCAGAGAATTTGTGACTCTGTACGTGCGTGCGCACCACTACGTGGAGATGGCGCGCCGTATCTAGCGCGGGTGCACAACTATCCTCCTACATAGAGGAATTCGACAACATACTGCAAATTATCAAGAAAAACATGCATACTATGGTTTTCAATACATTGAACACGAATTTGAGATAGCTATATATATTGTACGGAAACATCGATTATATCGATTTTAAGGTTTGGCAAGCAGGTCAAAGAAGAGGTCTTACAACAACTTTTTCTATTGGGAACTATTCATCAAACGTTGCATACTACAATGGAGATGTAAGGTTGGAAAATGTTGAAGAAGTTCGAGATCTAGGTTATGCTATCAATAACAATCTTGATTTTGGACAACATTACAAGAATCTAGTGAATAAAGCCATTGGACTTACTTACAACATCTTAAAAGTCCTGAAGGCTAAAGATGTGAATTTTAATACGAGCGTACAAAACGTATATTCGTCCGATCATGGGAAGTGGAACTACAGTATTCAACCCCTATAAACAGAAAGATATCGATCTATTGGAAAGTGTACAGAACAACTTCACTCGTAAAGTATTTATGAGGTGTTCTGGAGTAGACTATTCCTCAATACCAAATGCAACAGAAAGACCGAAACAACTAGGGTTGCCAACGCATAGAAGTAGGAGGACAAAAAATGACTTAGTAATGATGTATAAAATTTTGACTGGCACCATTGACATTGACGCTACGGAATTCTTCATGTTTGCTCCCAGAAGAACTAGCAGAAGTGGCGGCTTAAGACTTACTGAATCAGTAGCTAAAAGACAAATCAGATCAAAATTTTTCTCGCACAGAACTATCGGATTATTCCTCCATTGCTAAGGGATGGTGTACTAAACATGTCTTTTACCAGATTAAAACTGTACGTTGACCATCGGCTGAAGGCACAGCAGTAGATACTTCACTGTTCACGTATTATTCGAATACCAACACATCTTACGCTGTAGCCTCCGTAATCTTTCAGATGTGCTTACTGACATTCGTACTGATTTGTATTACTTGTATTGTACGCGTGACATTGGTCAGCTTTGAAATAAACCCCAACTCCAAAAATATGCGGCTCTTACCACTTCCTCCACCATTGAGTCGCTTCAACAAATCAAATCGGTAACATAGCATTCTATCGAAAACTTCAGGCAGCAAATTCTGGCAGAAAAAATGTTCAATTTAACTTTGCATGTGCATCCCTGAGTGCCAGCCGGATGACACCGCGTAGTGGCGGCGACCGGCTGGTAAAATACATAGTTAACGTCATGCATCACAGCATCATCAGAGTTAACACATCTACCTCTCCGTAATTGAAGTCGCCAGATTGTGAGGTACCCATCCATGAGCCGCCCTTTCTTTTTCTTTGGCGCGATCATAATGAGCTGCTACATCAGCAGCAGCTACTACATCATAATGGCCCTTGATTTTCTCTGTCAGCTCGCGGTTATTCCAGATGAAGTTCTATTTAAGTCTTCAGTAGCTGTCTTACAGTCTTCGCTACGTTGCCAAGCTGAGCGGTCGACCACCCCTCCAGCAGCTCAACGTGATGCTATCCGTGTGGAGAGAAGACTCCGGGTCGTACGCTCACTTATTCGGCAGTTCGCCTTTATCTTTAAGTGCAAAAGAAGAAGCAAGCGTGCAACATGGAGCTGGAGACTGATGACTGGAGGTAAAATGCCTATTGCTGAAATGAAAAAAAATGAAATCCACTGAAATCCACGCAAATGAAGATCGACTATAATCGTTCCGTTGCGATATAAAGGTGTAATAAAGATAAAAATAAAGATAAAGTTCTATTTAAGGAGATGTAGAAGGTTTTTATGACCCACTTCCAACTATATAGGGGATTGTCATCGTGGTTTGTTTCATGCCAATGTTGTCGTCCCCAAACTTCTAACATGGACTGACATAAAATTTGAAGGAAGCATAATACGGCACGTCGCTTTGCTGAATCGTTCGCTCTGTGTGATTCGTTGAGTTCCTGGGGCAGAAGCAGCGGTAAGTGCTAGGAGTACAGGGTGGCAGAAATTGATGAACGGGCTTGGAATCATTCACAATTTTCTAGCGGAACAAAGTCATTGGACAAACGAAAAAAAAACATACAAAAGGGGACAGTCCTCAAAATGTTTATAATTCGCTTGAGTGATCTTCTCTACCTTTTCCAAAAGTCGTCTATAGTCCCTCTCGGTGCTTTTTTTTCATTCCAGGTTTTGTCTAAAGTATTGATCCCGCGTCAAGAGCCTTCAATTGAGTAAAGGACTTCAAATTCACGCTCTAGATACTTGCTATGCTAATCACCATACGTTCCAATGTGATCTTTTCGCGATGAAGACAGGAATGTTCTCTTTGCTCTTTTTCTGTGTATATCTGTACTTATGGATTCAAGCACCATGGTAATGAAAGGTCGATATTCTCTGGTCAAAAGAATCACAGGCATCGGGCAAAGCATGCGAGGGAGCGGAAGAAGTGGTAGTGAAAGCGCGGTTCCATATCGTATTTTGAGGACCTATCCCTTTCTGGAATCAAGAAACATGGTCATAACTTGACCAATATGGCGGAAAAACAACAAATCTGTGCTACTGCTTCAGATAGGTCAGGAGGTCATCCAAATATGACGGCAGCAACCAAAGCTAGGATTCACGAATGCATGACCAAGCAAAACCCAGTTAGTAAGCCAACCCTCACATTCTGCGTTTTCTAGCAACATGCAGTCTACTCTGGTGACCTGACACAGGCAGTTTCCATCTGGTTCTTATTTGAGATTACGCGTTAATCGTGGACTTCGCGAAATTTCACTGGGTTCTATGTGAATTCCAGTCAAATCTCACCCGAATCATGCATTTTCAAAACCACTCACCGGGCGCCAGTTGGCCGTACAAGCTCCTTAGGACTCATCTAGTTTCCACCCCCGTTAAGAGAAGATTGAGCCTTTAAGCCTTATATACACCTTGCAGGAGAGGGGCGCCACGTGCCAATCTGAAAAAAAAAACAGGAGGCAAGAATACCTACATGTACCCCTGCCTCAGAGGTCTAGTTGGATCAGAATCTGTTAACACCTCAGAATGTATAATAGGATGGCACACTGCCTCCAGACACCGTATGAATACCATGACCTCATCAAAAATTTCAAGGATGGAGTTGAAGTTACTGACACTCGAATGATTGCTCGCCACTGACACACGTTCACGAAGCAAGGCCACGCGGATTTCTTTGTCAGTACCTCAAGCTTGGATAATTAAACCTTTATTATTTATTATTTAAACAAGTGATTTAATTACGTGAGCAACAACACTTACACACAAAAACGCGCAGCTTTTTCTTTCTAATTTATCTAGACAGAAAAAGTAAAAGAAAACTAACCACGCGCTGAAAACGACGCGAGAAGCTTTATACGCGTGTTGGCATTTGAGACGCGCATTCCCTCGTCGCTATCAGCCAATCTCCCATGGGACTACATTGAGTTTAATCTATCAATATACAGCTATCGATTGACATGATCTTGTTTGATTAATGAGCAAGTCAGTAGAACATATCAATGAATATTCATAATCAATATCACAAATCAATATGTCGTTCGTCGTTCGACGACAAGAGCCCATTCACTCCCCACGATGAGACTGGCTCTACTCGCCTCACAAAAACTCCACGCAAGCTACAATACTTCCATATTGTTGAGGGAAGCCTCGACACCACTTACCTATGCCAAGCTTATTGTTGTCTCGATGTCCTCTATTGTTGCAACACTTTTCACTTGGGTGCAGCCTGCTCCCAAAGGCTAACCGCTGACAGCACCGCTACTTCATATCACAGTGCGCTGTCAGCCCTCTTCTGATGCACAGTCTTTGAGATTGATAAAATTGGATTTAGCCGGCAGCGTCTATCTCGATACCGCGATCAGCCAATAGAGCTCATTCCCGTATCGCAGTCAGCCTGCTCAGTTGTCTGAGCGGAAGCTCGAGTAGAAGTAAGGGCGAAGCTGGTCTTTTCTAATTCATTGACATCATAGAACAAGACCATATATGGTTCCACTTGGCATGCACAGCTTTTGTTTCGAGGCCAAAATGCAATAGCAGACCACTCTGTGACAAGAAAAGCGTGAAGCTTCATCTAGATTCTTCACTTCCAGCCAAACAGGAGGTTGTTGCAGACTTTGCTAAACTGAAATTTGGCAGTTTGCTTTCTTCAAAACACGAACGGTAGAACAAATGTAAACCTTCTTAAGTGGTAAAATGAAGTCTCTTCAATTGCTCTATTTGTAAGCTTTCAGCGTTAACGCCTTCATCGGACTTTAACGTTAACAATGAATCTCAATCTCATCAGAAGCTTACAAAAATGCTGTTAAACACTAACAATACCAGCGAGCAGATGATTTTAAAGTCTTTCGACTACATCAGCCACGCGATGACTGTTATCCTACACATCGAAAAACTTAGGAAGTAATTCCATGAACATGAGCTAACATGTAAAGCATGCGGCCTCTCCCCTAGGATTTTAATTGTGCAATGAAATGGCTACGTGATGGCGAGAGATCAACCCACTTATATTATCCCTTACGAAATCAGCCTTAACACCTCTCTCAATTCCTCTTTACTGTTGATCTCTGGATTGTGCCTCCTTATTTCCATCGCCTCCATAACTTTCCACAAATGTAAACCTTCTTAACTTATTCTTTCACCTACTGCAGATCAAATTAGTATGGAATAGGGCGCGAGCTTGGTTTCCGGGCCTACAAGTACGTCAATTGGGGAAAGTTCAACCTTACAAAGGTTACAGGATAACTTTTGGTCGTGATTTGTGCCGGAGAGTATGGCTAATCTGTTTATCCTATGCATTTTCTGTGGAGACGCGATGTGGCTGCAAGCTGTGATTACACTGCCACCATCACTATGATCTCCATTCAGTGTTCATCCATAATCTAAACTAATCATCTGCTTGCACTATCGTGAGAATCGTTATCGTGCTAGATTATTCCTTCCGATTTCCACGACTCCATCTACTGAGGTAGGTTTGCTTCTATCTTGCGTATGTCGGCTTAAGCTAATCCACTTCCATATAGTATTAGGTGCGTGCAAAAGTTCTGGGGCAGTTGCACCTGATTTTTTAAAACACCATAACTCTACTCATTGTCAACGATTTTAATCAAATCAAAAAGCGCTGGTCTCTGTGATGTTGTCAACACGGCACAAGAAAAATTTCTCCAGAAGCTTGAAATTTGACACGTTTATACTTGAAATACCGGCACATGTCGTTTTCGAGTTGGGTTCGTTCATCAAATGTTTCTTAGCGGATGTAAAGCCTTGAACAAGGAAATTTTTATTAGAGACTGATCCAGAGAGTAACGCAGGATAGGTTGGAATTTCGAATCAGAAATGGTTCACTTTTTACACTACAAGATGCCGGTACTCGTTATTTCGTAGCAGCAGCAGAGCACCTAAGCTGGCCTGATTTGGCCTTGTGCTTGAGATTTTGCCTCGATTCTTCCGGAAAGATGTGTGTAATAGCACCCACTTACTATGCATTCGTTTGGGGAAAATTCGTCGTGGGTGATTCAGGTTACAGACCAAGAATGGACAAAGGAGCTTATCATGAGCATAGAGATGGCTTGCCCACTTTTTGGGTAGGTCAATCGAGTCTGGATCCTGGGTCGACCACTTCCTATTCTCGCATATGACCCATTTTCCTTCATCAATAACAATACGTTTGGGAAACGGCTTGTTAGAATACCTGTAGGTCAGATATTTGTAGACTCACCAGTGTGGACGTTGGTGTTCGTCGCTCAGCTCACTCAAATCCATCTACTCATCTCCCCCCCCCCCCCTTTTA
>JARK01001361.1:568897-582221 GCA_000688135.1 Ancylostoma ceylanicum | reverse complement strand
AAATCCAGTACAAGTGACGGACAACGGTTGGTTAATTTCCCCATAATGTCCTGCTCAGTTTACATTGGGTACAATTCAACCTGCTCTTTTCGGTTATCTTCGTGAAGGTAGGATTAGCGCTGCGCTCACGAAGCATATTTACCAGATCTCATCTCCACTTCTGTTTCTCAAGAATCCACGAGCTTCTGGCAACTTGAAGAGGATACCCTATGCAAACGCATTATTAATAGTATGGGTCGCGTCCTTCACAGATCGACTAGATTTTAATTCATAAAGCAAAATTCAACAAATTCATTGACTGCATGTAACATTAGTTTTATATCTAAAACACAACAGCGCTGAGACACAGATCCGAGCCACATGGGACATGGGTAGCAGATGTCACAGGCTACCAGCATACATGAGAACCATATCAGGATATCGCAAGCAAAATGAGAAAAACGACATTAGATGGTGAACTACCACCAACTGCCCCGGCACTTTTGCACGCACCTAATACTTAACTCTGATATGTATGGATCGCCATCAACGTAATTGAGCTAAGAGTCTATCGGTGTGCCCCTCAAGATTGACGTATGATCACTGAGCATTCGTCAACTAATTGTGTTTGCATGTGTAAATCAGTGACAATGCTGCGCTTACATAGATTTGTTAAAAGCGCCTGTTTATTTCCCTTTCGATGTACTGTGTACTAATACGACACACAAGCAACGGTGTTTTGCGTACGGCTCGACGATATGAAATCGCGGAATCGAGAAGTGGTGAAAGTGGGGGCTGCAGCGTGTTTCTCAGGATTTTTGTTTCCACAGTATCGACAGACTCTCAACATATTTCGGCAAAATCTGATAACTTCTTTGCGTAGCTCGCTGCTCATAAATATGATACCGTATGAATTCATCGAGAAGACCAAGAAGAGGAAGACAGCAAACTGAAAAGAGAAAAGCGTTAATTTGGTCACTGTTCCGGAGCGCCATCGAAACTTATTAGCGAACAGTCTAGAGAAACTTTATTCGAAAATCATGAACATTAGCGTTCCCTTCCATATAGGTCTTTTTGTTTCGTTTTTTGCCACTTTGTAACAAGTGGAGAAGTTAGAAGCATTTTTCTACCAATGTTCCGTTGCAGCCGCCTGATTTTCACGTCTTGCGAATGGGTGATGGCTTTGCGATTAACGTCAAGGAGACATTTCAGAGATGCGAAAAAGCTAATGATGCGGCACCATCAAAATTCTCGGATCTAAGGGAATAATCATCTTTTCTTCCATGAAAGATATGGCGTTATTATGGCAGTGATGCAAGGGTTCCAGTGAATAGAATAACCATCAGTAAGCAGGTACTGTGGCGTCTTCTCAAAAATCGGAGGCAATAGAGTTTGGCAACTGTCATGAAAACCATATCTTATATCAAATTGAAGAAGGCTCACATTGTTGCGGATCCATTTGAAAAAAAGATTAGTTGTGTTCGCGGCGTAGAATGTAAAGATAACTTCATACATGCACATGGCCGCTCCCACAAGGCATTCAACAGCCATTGCGATCACAAGCCCCTGAAGTGCTGTTTCTAGTTGAAAAATTTCTATTGGTATTTTCAACTGCAATGAGCGATGCGCCTACCAATTCCTTGCGAAATTTTCGCCTTTCAACATATTTCCTTGCTCTTGCAATAGAATATAGAGTAAGAACGGTCAAAATAATGCTGGCGAGTTCATTGATAACAACTACGGTTACACACGATATTCGAAAGAACTGTAAAGAGAAATATCATATTGTAAAAGAGAGGGGGGGGGGGTGGAAACGAAGAAATCCTACTTCTACCAGGATGGCTCTTAGAGAATGAAGAAACAATTCGATATCGAGTGGAACTCATAACTATATTCTTGTTACAGACACAAGGAAAAAATTGATACTTCCTTCACATTGAAAAAGTCGTAGCATACGCTACAGCCATTGGCGGTGAAGAACATCGACATTTTTTCGAGGCAGCACCCGCGAAAATTTTCATGTTTGAGACATCGCTGAATTTTTAGGTCATCAGAGACGATGAACTCCTAGGCAGTGATGAAACAGCGTGAAACACGATAGAAGACGGGAAATGAAGGCGCTGTTTCCCATGCGTTCACAGCGCGGACGAGTTTTCCGCTGAATGTATGCGCGCTTAACGCCACGAAATCCTGCGGATGGTGTGTATTTCATACACTACACGACATATACTGCTCTAAGCCATGCGCCACAATGGCTCTAGCTGGCACGTTGAGCCGGGGAGAACTCGGACTAGCGTGAACACGGTCAGGCGTGTTCACGACGACAGCTCGATTTTCTCCGCAGGTAAACCATTATTATTTGTATTCATTTCACATTTATGATGTGCCGAGTCTGTACTTCACCACCCGCACATCAGCTCCGAGTCGTGGATTTCCGCGGGTGCTGCCTTTAATGGACACGGTTTCAATTTTTGATGAAATTTTGTAAATTCGAACTGCTATGTCCTGCAATATGGCCTCTTCTATGATATGAATAATTCTAAAAGTTGTCGTTATGAAACAATTCGAGACAGTGAGCATAAATCCCACGACATTGTTCTAAATTAAATGCAGTCTTTTTCTGTGCGCTGTTTTCTTTGTTCCCGTGAGCTTGCGCACAATTTTGGTGTACGAATCCATCCCACAAAGAGCAGCTTCAAATCAGATATTTTTATTAATCGTTCATCCATTATTTTGCCATAGATCTGACTACTATAAAGCCCCAGTTTCCGACGCTCTCCTGTCTCCCGTATTTCGGGCTCCACTTCATAGGTGAAAAAGCTTCAGTGCGTTAGCGCTTCTCTCAGTTAAACAACGCTATAGTACTATGGAAAGAAAAAACTGCTTACATGGATTGGTTTCGAACGCCCTGCATAAGTCCATTTGTTGTCTTTCCACTTATAAGCTATCTCAATCAAAAATAGCTCTGTATGCACTACAAATGAGAGGAAAACAACAACCAACAACGTAATGTACACGGTACGCGGAGTCCAAAACTGAATCAGATTATCTCACACTATACAATACGTACTAGTATTTTAATCCAACCAAAGAATGTTTATGGGAAAGAACAGTGTGAAGTCACTCTTACTTTATCGTAATGAACTGGTTGACATACGGCCATGTAGCGATTCAATGCCATCAAGGAACATTGGAACATATGTATAACGAAGAGAGGAAAGGAAAATGAGTACACGATTCGATTGACAATTTCGTAATCGGGACCTGAACGAAGTCATTGTGTTGTTTTGCAATATTCGCCTTCAAAATAGTCCATATTGATTAGATGCTCATCATCAGAAACTTTTTTTGGCATCTGTTCCTGCTGGAGATGGAATTGTTATTTTCCGCGTAACGCATATTACTCTATGCTTTAGATATTCCACATTGTGTTGGCGTCATGTCATATCAATCAGTATTCCATGCCTCTGTTGTTTACACAGACGCGCACTGAAGCGCATCTGGGTTAATGTGATATGATACAGTGCTGCATAAAAGCACGGTGCCACTTTTATCTAGGTCCGTTTAGAATTATCACTGCTTGTGAATACGAACTGGCGATAAAACTGAGCCACCGAGCTGCGACTATAGCAGTACTATCAAGCAACCAGTAAGACGGATACGCGAATTTCATTCCCCCAAACAGAAAACGTTTTCGTTCTTTGTTTCTTTCACTCTATTATTGCCCGTTCCTTATGAAAGCTATTCCAAGCTTTGGCGAAAAGTTCACTTTCTAATTGACATACCCCCAAGAGATCTTTTGACCTAATGATCTCTTTAGAAAATTTGGATATTCTCTTATTCTGCTAGCTTCAGAGGTAAGTCTTGAGAGATAATATCAGGGTACTATATGGAAAAACAACACAAACTCTGTAGAAACATTAGATTGACAAACAAATTTCTAGGTTTTTCTGCAGCGGATTTATTTTCTTGTGTTTTGATTGGCTTTGAGCGTGCTTGTCAAAGCACTAGAAAATTTTCTAACTGAGCAAAAGTCACGGTTTTACTTCTGACTTACCTAGTCCAAACCGCTGATCGGCTCTAATCCACTCTAATACCGCGATCCCTAAGACATCGAAGAAGCCTGAAAAAGAAAATAATTTCTTGTTTAGAAATTCCATTAAGTTTTTAATTTTATTTCCTAAAACTGAGAGCTATTTCGCAAGCTGATCTCAAATATGGCAACTATTTTGCAGCATCGCTATTTCCATAGGTTAAGTATAAGTCTGAATGAGTTCAATACATAATGAAAATCACAAATCCAACACAATTAACGAAGCCAAGTGCCCACAGGTGGAATACCCTGAGTATCGTACTCCACCTACCATCACTTTTTGCCGAGGTAAGGGGGGGGGACCATCAGTTTGTGGGGGAAAGCCTTATCTTCGTACTCAGCCCGCAATTCTGCGTCGATCCGCATACAGAAGTGCCAGGTCCCACATCTGCCAAGTCTGGAAGTGAGGGATGGAAATTTTAGGAAAACAGGTGTTGGGTGCGAGGCGCAGGTCGCCGCGCGCCAGGTATTGACTTTTTCCAGGATGGGCGGTAGTCTTGTATGAGAGCAAGGTTTGCTCTATCTAATAGTATGCAGCTGATGCTAATTCGAGTTGGAATACGTCCAGCCAAATAGCCCAAACATCGGGTATTTTAGAACTTTTTTGGGATTTATCAGCTTTCAGTGAAGCCCTTTTCACAATGCGCGGCTGTCTCCGTACTCAGCTCACAATTCTGCGTCGATCCATATACGGATCGGGGCACTGTTTTGCCCTGCCGACCGGTCGTGGAGTATCTCATGACGGGCGTGCTCCACGGGCGGCTCTGCGTCTCTGCCCTCATCGCACTATCTCGTCTGGCCATAGAGTACGCCCGCTATGAGATATTCCACGACCGGTCGGCAGGACTTCCGGCGCAGAACGGTGCCCCGAGCCGTATATGGATCGACGCAGAATTGCGAACTGAGTACGGAGACAACCGCGCATTTTGAAAAGGACTTCACTGAAAGCTGATAAATCCCAAAAAATTTCTGAAAAACCTGATGTTTGGGCTCTTTGGCAGGTAGAAGCGGTAGTCGAGGTGTGTTGTATATGATTCGATAGACGGAACCTCCTCCTAATAAAAGACAACCGCGCATTTGAGAAAAAAATGAATATCTGGCGCGTGGCAGGCCGCGACGCGGACCCCGACGAATGTTGCCGTGCACCTAATTTTCCGGATTTTCCACGGCAACATTGAGCTACTCAGGGGCCCTGTGCCAAATATTCACAAATCTGCAAACTCCGCAAGTGCTACTGATTACCAAATATGTCGCAGCAAGGCGGACCGCTTCGGAATTTTCCTGAAAGTTCCTTCCAAAAGTAGGAGAAAACGAAGAATTGTGGACTACATTTCTGTGCTTATTTTCCTGACGCCTTACCAATTTTGCATATTCTGACACAGTTCTCTGTCTCCTCTAACTTACCATTGGTGAGCTTCTGCTCACCCCTTACCACCCCTGATTTCAACAGCAGTCTGACGGCGGTTTTGTAGAAATACTATCTACATTCTACGAGAATCAAGTTTTTTTCATCGAGCTCATCCCTGGTCATGAGGAGCTAGAATAGCGAACTTCTCGATGTTCATGGTTAAGGGCAGTTTTTCACTTGACTACACCATAAACAGCTTTCAATCTAAGACAGAAGATTTTTGAGCTATATAAGGAAAACTTGCTCATAACTAAATGTACGCCCTAAAACAAGCTAATAAACGAAAAACCACAAAGTATTTTCTGAATTGGTTTAATTCATCACATGTAGCTTTCAAATATGCAAAAATAATTCGCCAGCATAGTATCATTTGCTTCATACGACCGCCCCTTTTTTTGATTCAACAGCTATGTGCACTGAACTATAGAGAAGATGAAAAGTGTGAATAGATTTAAACACAAATAACTTTATAAACTTGCTATGCAGACATACTCATACCAGTAACAATGAAGATGCGATAGAAAGCTGAACGAAACAGTGTAGACGTTGACGTATATATAAGTAGTAGGATCCAAGAGTAGTAGACCATTGTTAGGATAGAAATGATAAACTGCGTATCAGCTAGGCCCCACCAGGAAAACGCTACCATGAGCTGAAAAAAATCAGTCCGAATATTCTTGTAGAGAGGATTCTTGTTGGAAGTAAACGGAACGGCAGTGGTCACTGGAGATAACCGAGATACGAAAATACCTCCAGCTTTTAGAAACAAGGTTGTTAACTTTTGTGAAAGACATGAAGAATAATACACTAAATAAAAGAAGGACTCACCACTAAAGTGATCTCTTTTGTGGGATTCACATGAACTGTTGATCAAATAACGACTTAAATGGGTTTTTTACATTGTCCGTGATTGACATTATATCTCAATTGGTGCTAATTGCATGGCTCTAATTTGCATTTCTTGCCATATTGTGAATAGTACAAAGCATTGTTAAAAAATGAGGACACTCGTATTCAAATGGAGGTTTTGCTCAAATTCAAAAGTGCACAACAAGCAAATCTTGAAAGATTAAAAAAATTGGATTCAAAAAGTAACTGAAAACTTGGATTCAAAAAAGAAATTATGTGGAAGCTATAAGATGCTATAGAGTCGTGCTGCTATTGAAAGTGCCACTACAGTACAAAAGTATGCAAGTAAAATTGCGTCTATGTTCGATGCAACGGAACTTTCTCTTTGAACAACTTGCGTTAAAAACCTAGTTTTCTGGTAGGCTCTTGAGCTCATTTCTACCGCAAATAAAAAAATCGGTGGTTAAGAGGGCATATCTATCACACTCTAAGAGAGAGTGAGCAATGTGAGGAATTAATGTGTTGAATGGCATGCCTGACTATTTCAGATGAGTAGATGTTTCATTAACCAATGACAGGTTAGACACGGCTCTCCACTGAACTCTATGTATTTTGATTCGTGGCCATGAATGAAGTAACTCAGTTCTGCTGCGATAAAACTCAGAGAACAATGAAGCAAACGAGAGAGTCTGTTGGTAATGCAGATTGAAAGTACCTGTAGGTAACATCACGTACCGGAGCGTCAATTATACGTTTGAGCGGAATTTCACATAGCCACCTACCAGAATGTCAATTATGCGTTCGTGCGGAATTTTACATGTGACTGAGCTCAATTTCCAGTTTCGGAAAATACGTCAAAATTCTACCGTGTCTCTCCACACATGCACTGAAAGCTATTCACATTTTATCCGATGCCTGCAATCATGGATGCGCAAGTGGCGATCTCTCCAGCTGTTTTCCGGAAAAAAGCTTCCTAATTAATGGGTGAATAAAGTAGTCATTCACATCGTTCCATCTTTGACATTCATGATCTCACTCTACTTCGGTGGCTCCTATGCTTCTTGAAAGATGGCTTTGCAACAAGTCTTTATTGATTTGGTCGCGATCTCCTTCAATTTTTGAATTTTTTAGTGTGCCTCCGAGTGCGTTTCAATAAAAAAGCAAATAAATGAATTTAACAGGGGAATCTCTCCGTATTCAGAAGACACAACATCACATAGCCCATTTCATTAGGAACGATAGTCGGAGTAGCGCGAGAGAGGAAAAGAGCGCAGGAAAATGTGTACCAATTGGATAGGTTGTTGAGAAAAGCAGACAATATGTTTTGGCAAATACTCAATTGTTGCCTCGTTTGAAACAAGTTATATCACGGTCCACAATTCAAATATAATAGTTCGCAGGACTGACATAAATGGGAATGAAAGTAAGCGGAAATGTATGTTTACAATGTCGTGAACAAGCAATTAATTAACTGTGAATGTTCTTTTTGTTGAAGTTCAGGACTAAGTCTGTATTCTTTTGAACTCATTAATAAAGCCAATCTGTATTTTTTTTTCACCGCAAGTGATTAACCTAGATTACAAATAAGCCACTGTGTAAGCGCAAAGACCGAGTAGATATTGTAAAGTTCAGCCGGTTGATTAATTGACTGCAAAGAAAGGTCCGAAAATTCTTCTTATTGAGAAATCCGATTGCGAGAAGGGTGTGGATTGCACGAGAAGTTTACGTATTTCCTGCGCTATTCCTCATGGGGTATGCAAGGCTGAGAGGGGAGTGCCAGAAGTGCTTTGCTGTTCCAGCCATTCCTCAAATCCGTAACAACTTGTCCTGCAATCTAACCAGGTATCGCCCGTTTCGTGTTCAGGGTACAGGCAATACACATGGTCTGGTCAGGCACCATCCATAACTTTGGCTACGCTACAATGGGGCTAGGAATCTGTAAAATTGCAGGGGCTTGCTATCCCTGCACCGCACCCTTACCGATCACCGGGCGTGTGTAACCTCAAACTTGGGTAATTGAACCTTCATTTAAAGCAATGAAATTCGACGATACACGGCATGTCATAGAATCAATAGCATGCACCAGAACAATCGAAACTATGTGTCAATCGCAAATAATATGACAATAGATACATTCGCAATTATTTCTATGCAAAGAATACGACATAAAATCTATATCTATAATATAACGAATCGGATCACAAATTCAAAAATCCGCACCTTTCGCGCCCTTGCCGGCGCGCGTTATTAGCACTGGGGCGCGCAATCACCCGGCAGCGTGTGCTGTTTTTTGTGTTCGTCCATGGTTTTTTGTTCTCGTCCGCCGTTTTCTTTCTGTTTTCGCCGCGGTTGTTGCTTTCATTGTTGTATTTGTTGTTGCTGTTACCATCGTCATTCTTCTTATTGTCACTGATGATGTTTTTCTGCTGCCTTCGTTTTCCTACCTTCTTTCTTTCCTTCTTCCCATTCTCTCTTTCTTCCTCTGTGGTCTGTCTTCTGTGTCCTACCATCTTCTTCTTCCTTCTTTATTCTTCTTCTTTCTTACGCCTTTCCTTTTTTCTTCCTTTCTTTCATCTCTGTCAATGTACATTCCTTGCAGAAGTTGCTCAGATACAATCCCTTTTTTCATTTCGAATCCAGAAGCTCCGCGTAACTTCCGAAAGGATAACCCAACCGGAACTTCGAGACAAATAGAAAAATTGAAGATAGTAATGAACAGCATTTTTTCTTTCACTTTTTTTGCAGTAATATGACTTTGCTCAACTTTAGCTATCAATCTATAGTGTTTACATCTGACCATTGTGTTTTAGGTTAACCGCCAAACACTTTATGTTCTTAGCAACTTGTGCGAGAGCTGTTGTTAATGTTCATTTCCAACGTAATGTCGTATTTTTTAACGTTATCACTCCATGCAGCTCGCAGCCAACCACACGTTGACTGAGCTTATATGGTTTCAAGTCTGATTCTGTAAAGTATCGATCACTGCTAATGTTGAGAGTTTCGTAATCTCTTTAGCCAAAATGTGAAGGTATGATTCTCGTAAACGGAGGGGAAAGCCTGCGATTTGACTTTTGGATGCGACGTGATGGCTGGCAAGCGCTTTGTGTGTGAATGGCGACAAGAATCAAGAACGTGATTGGAATTCGAGCGGTGGGTTTTCGGTAGCGCATAGGAGTGATGGTGTTGATATGGAGTGGGTGTGCTGTCTCGTCTTGCTGCCCACGAACGCGACGGTTGTGGTTTTAGTCATGCTTGCCGCGTTAGAGTTGAAGCGTCGACACATGGCACAAAATAAGGGGGGAGAAGAGAATCCCTGGAAAATAAGAGATGTTGCTGGCTTCGCCGTCACGACTACCGCGCGTACAATTTACGTTTTCGTTTTTGTCGCATCGAAACAACCAGAAAATTTCGTTAAATTTTAGTGGGACGCGTCACTTTCTGCGCTGCAAGCATGAATAACGTCTATTTGGGTGTCCCATGTTTCTGGGGGCTCAATTTTGATGTTTCAGTACTGTCGCGCAGTCTACATATAATTTCTATCGGTGGAGGCGCAGGCTGAGGAAAGCGTGCGCGGCATAGGTGAATTGTGATGGTTCAACTTGGCCACTGGGAGGGATACCTTTTGTACGAAAAGTAATAAACGAGGCTCGCCTCGCAACCTGCTCGCACTTTGATAAAAACTGCTTAGGTTTTCATTTACTTGCTCGATGATCGTGGCTATCCTGATCGCTCATTGAGTGCGAATAACCAATAGTTTGGCAACCTGCCAAACTTTAATGTCTACTATAATCTCTTAAAACTTTCCGTGCTCTTGCGTTTTTGGTGGGATGGCAAGGAATTGGTTGATCACATTCAATGGGTGGTTAGCGTAGTCAGCAATGTCCAGCATTAAGGTAGGAAGATAGGTAGCTCGAAGGTAGGCAGCGTGTGAGCGAGGTGCAAGATAAGCTTCAGTGGGGGTCGATGGCGGTGATCCGTCTGCGGCTTCGAAAAGCACACGGCGCGACCGCGCTGCGAGCAGGAATCCTCTTCGGTATAGTCTGTTTCAAACGCGACAATAATGAGTGTCTGTGCAGACAACAGGCTTTTCTTTCATCCCTCTCCAATCGCCCCACACTTTCCCGCGTTCTTTTTCTCTCTGCTGTCTTCCCAACTATCGTCCCCGGTGAAACACACTATACATCAAATTATGGGGTTTTCTTGATAGTCAGTTTTCTTATCAGTTACCACCAAACTATCAAGAAAACCCAGATTCGCCACCGCGGCGACGATTCCATCGTGAGCGGCGTGGTCGCTCCGCGTGCATTTCGAGGCCGCGAAAGGGTCCCCGCCATCGACGCCGACTGTAATTAGTGGGTTGGGGAATAACTTCATGCGGCTTATTTTCAAATTATTTTTTCACAATGATTTGAACTTCGCATGCTTGCCTTTCATGCACTGTTTTAGATGCCCTTATTTTTTTTACGGCTATCCCAATTTCGTTCCTCAATTTTCACTGCATCCTTTTTTTCTACCGCTTGGAAATTTTTCGTAGGACATGGAGCTGAGAAGTTGCCCTGTCTATGCTAACATTAATAGACCAGGAAAGGATCCATTAGTGTGTCATAGCGGACAATTTAGTCGATCCCGCGGTTCTACTTACTCGAACAGCAGAAATATGGAAGACTTCACAATTCACCCGCACACCGCGGCCAAGTCTACGCCTTCGCCGAGAGAATCCATAGATTGTATTTGTTGTTGCAGAGATGTTTCAAGACTCATTATTAGTGTTTCAGAGTTCAAAGCTCCCAAAAATCCACAAAAATGACTATGGACATAACTGCACGTGAGTTAGGTATTCTCGCGGTCAACGCGATCGCATCGTACGCCTCACAACTTTGCCGCGAGGGTGCTGCGCAGCGGCGGCACCTCATCAGCTTGCAGGCCAGGGATGAGCGGAAGTCAAATTTGAGAAATCGGAAGTCGGAAGTCCAAAAAACACCGGAACATCAGAAGTCGGAATTCCGCTCATCCCTGTTGCAGGCGTTGTCTGATCTATCGACTACTACTTCACTGCCGCCGGAGCTTCTCCATTTCGTTGATCCTCCATCTAATCTAAGCAAGTCGTGTGATCTATCGATCACTTTATCATTGTTCCCTGACCATTCTTGCCTTGATTAGATGGAGGATCAACGAAACGGAGAAGAGATTAAACGAACAAAAATGGCGAAGTAACCAGCGGCAACGAAGTAGTAGTCGATAGGTTAACCTACGCGTGCGAGCTGGCAAAATGCCACCGCTGCGCAGCAACCTCGCGGCAGAGTTGCGCGGCGGCTGCGTGGCGACGTCCTCCGACGTCTGCCGCTGCGGGCATTGGGATCGCGATGACCGCGCGATGACCGCAATGGATTCGTTTCGAAAGTGCGTTTGCCGTGACAGCGGCTCCATTAGCATTGGGTGACGCGGTACGGTCGGCCCAACAAATGATCTTCGTTCAGTCCGGCGTTTTCGTTGAGTTTTACAGCTTGTTTCTTCCTAGAGTTGTTATGAGAACTAAGAAAAGGCAACTTCAAGAGAAAACAAGCGATAAATTTCACCGAAGACGTGGAATTGACCATGGGTCAGCTGTTTGACCGACCGCGCCGCGTGCCCCAATGCCAGCAGAGCCGCCGTCACGGCAAACGCACTGTCGTCACGAATTGATTTTAAGTTGCTCTATTAATTGATTATTGGCAAACAAATTTCCGCGGCCGTTAGTTCAATTTGCTTTTTCCTATTATTCGATTGTCATCATTAGTTTTAATAAATTCTTGAAAGAGTTGTGCATTTTGGTTTGAATGTTGGTGTGGTGCGCGGGGTAGGCGGTGACAGTTGTTCACATCCTTGAAGGCAGAGCCCTCGAAAATTTTTGTGTTGGAGGTTTCGCTGAATTTCAAGGTTTTCAGGGACGATGAACTCATAAGCAGTGATGGAACAGCGTGAAACACGCCGAAAGACGAGAAATGAATGCGTCCACAGCGCGGACGAATTTTCCGCTGAGATTATACTCGCGTATCGTCACGAATTCTTGTGGATGGTGTGCATTCCATACCCAACACTGTACTATATTCCATATACAACATGATACATTGGGCTAGACCACTCGTAGCATGGCAAGTCAGTAGCGTTAACTGGCGTGGCGGACACCAAGCTCGGCTCTGTGTCCACTGCAGTATCTCCACAGATAGGCCGCTTTACTCTGTGTTCAAGTTACCATCGTGATTGTCTGGCAGCCGACCACATGGAGAGCGACTTACCTCGAAAGTGAGGATTTCCGTGGGTGCTGCCTTTAAAAAGCAATAAACGAGGGTTTTTGTGTCACTCGCCTTTTGTTTTTGCCGCGACGGCGGCGTCCTAGCCGCGGCAAAAGTGGGTGCGCAGTAAAAATTATCGGCGAGCAGGAAAATACCCCTCACGATTATCAGGAATGTTTATGGAGTGTCCGCCGTTGTGTCCAAACCAACTGTTAGAATGAGATGGGTGGATGCATGCGCAAACAATGGTCGCAATGTGGTAGGTGTCGTTTGTTCTCACGCGACGTCGCTGATATCCGTCGCATCCTGTTTACACTTTGTCTTGAAAAACGACGTGATTATTAGGTAATATCAGTGATTATAGGTATTATTAGGGTTTTATTATATAGTGGTGATTATCGTAGGAAAGCGAAATAGCAGGATGTCGCTAAGGAGAGATTGCGCTGAGTTGACAGAGTCGTGTGGGACTCGCATTAAAGGAGGTCGTTAAGCAGGGGCCAACTTATCGTTAGTTGTGAAGGTCATTTGGAACCTGTGCATGGAGACAATATCATGGTCGTCGTAGGTAACCTGCATTGTGGAATGTTGCTAAGAAGGGACTACACAGAGTCAGGAGGGTCGTAGAGAATCCGCGATACAGGATGTCGCTAAGTATGGACCAGCTAAGTTGTGAGGCCTATAAAAAACCAGCAGTGGCGGACGCAGAAAGTGGGCGGAAGGGGG
>JARK01001361.1:545405-564345 GCA_000688135.1 Ancylostoma ceylanicum | reverse complement strand
GGCTCGCAGGACTGGACAGGACTGGCAGTACATTTAAGCAAAAATTTTTAGCAAAAATTTTGCCTTGCTCAGAGGCATGGTTGTAGATGAACGCGAATAGGAGGAAGGCAAGCCGGATGAGGTGCCGATTTTTTCTCGGTTCTGAATAGTAGAAGGTTTGCGCTTTTAGGCTGTACAGCTCGTTTTTCCGCAGCTGCTTCCACCGCGATTCAACTCCGTCGATAAAAACCCGATAAAAAGGCCATTTTTATCGACGAAACCTCATCTCCGTAATTCCTGTGCTGAATCTTTCCTCTTGAAGCTGGAGACCTGAAACTTGGGGGTAAAGCACTAATGGGTATGGTCCATAAAATGACTTTTTACCGGTCTGCAGGACTGGGTAGGTCTTTCAGTACGGACGTGCGGAAATTCCAGCCTAAATTTTGACTTGCTCACCCATAGAATGACTTTTTATCGGTTGTGCAGTTGTGTGTCTTCACAAAAGCGGGACACTGCCGACCGATTGCCGGGAAGGAAATTTGTGTGCGAAGGGGGGGGGGTCGTATTTTTGGTGCCTCAAGGGGGGGGGTCGTATGGGGGTCGACTTTTTACCATCATCACGCTTGACCCTGTACAAGAAACCCCATGCGAGCGACGCGAGCAGCGACATACAATTATGTCTCAACTTTTCCGAAGCCCCCTTTCGCGCCACTTTTTCCTGAAAATTTCCACCATAGTTTCCGCTTCAAGATTAAATTTTATAGAAACTCTGTAGCTGTCGTCCACGGAAGCCACACGAGCGTTGTTCCACGCTAAGTGGCTCACGGGTCCACTAGTCTATCCTGAAATATTCGCAAGGAAAATTAGTAAGAAAGCCAAGGCAGGTAAGAAGAAGATACAAAAATTCGCAAAGTCGCAATTAGCATTTTCCCGCTGGACGTTTCCTTTTACACTGTGTCGAGCGAAGTCCCCAAAACAATTCCATTGGTATTCCTCTGAGATAAGCCTCATCTCCACAACAAGACTAGAATTTTTTGAGAACGAACGCTAACTTCTGAATCGCGATTTCCGCGATAATCTGCTTGGCAAAACCACTAATTGCGCATGATACGGTGTTAACGGTTCGAAATGTTCAGACAACAATAGAAACTGTTGATTCACCCTTAATTTGGTCAGGCACACATCAGCTCACCCGTGTCCTGGGCAGTCTTACCTCCTTTTCCAGCTGCTACTCCAGCGGCGGACATTAACACATTCGCGACAATGTGGTTAACCGGTTGACACACATGGTGCGATGCGTAGGATCGCGTACTCCACCGGGTGAGCGCGCCTTTTTCAAAGTTATATTTTTGTAAAGCAATCATAATTAGAAACTCCTATACAGTGGTATACTAACAAATAGTCAAGCGTTCTATACACGCGATGGGCAGAGCAGATATTCTCTCGTACTTCTTTAATGCGTGATTGAAACTGACAACTGAAAGAACAATACACATGAAACTTACTTACTTACTAACTTACTTACTTACTACCTCTTATACAAGTGTACTTCTTGAATTAGTTTCAAACTCGTGCAGATTTGCGTTTAATTTGTCTCAGATTCCTGCATTTTCGGCGTATTATGCAGCAGAGGAAAACTTCCTTCCACGTGGGACCACATGCTCAAGCTGTTGAGCAAGGGTCCTACTTGTGCAATAGTGCGTGTGTCCCACGTGACACACTATGCCAAAAGCGTAAGCTCGTGAATGTGTTCGCGCGTGCGCACGCAGCGAGCCTCTTACCACTGCGCTACACGCGCAGAGATGAAGAGATAAATAAATTCTCCTCTTAAGACATAAAAACAACTGTAAAACAACACTACACGCCAACTAGCGGTGAGTTACAACCGAATGCACCAGCCTATCAGAACTCACACAAGACCACCGCCAGACGCCGAGTGTGCGCCTATAAAGACTAGACTAAACGGGAAATAACGAATAGAAACAAAAAAAGGAAAATGGGTTTGAAAAGCTCAGGAAGTTGGAAACAAAGCTGATAATTCGTGATTTTCACCTTCGCAATGTAGCAAAACATTATTTCACTCGAACCGCAGCTATAAACTAGATTACAACTTTTTCATTTTATTTATTGCACGTACAATGCACATGAAGAATGGTGACAAAAGAAAAAAAAAACAAAAACAGACGAGTTGTTTGGTAAAACTATAATACTACAACATTTTAGACAGCACCTAGGACGAACGGAAATCAGAAATCACATCCAAGTGTAATGGTGATGGTAGGCATGATGAAGAATATTTTTGTTACTACCAACAACAGGTTTAAGATAATTTCTCCGATTTCGCATATTCATGCCCCGCTCTGTGTTTGAAAAAAATTTATCCTCCAGGTTGGTTTAGGTTTGCGCAAGTAGAGTTTGAGTTTGGTTCCTCTGGTAATAGAAGGTAGAAATGTGAAAAACTCCTGAAAGTTGAGGTAGATTTTCCCCGCAATGATTTTCTTTACTGTGATAAGATCGGCTTTGCGTCTCCTTGCAAGTAGCAAATCCAAAGTGAGCATTTTGTTTCTGATGACTCCTCTAGGTATAACATTGCAGTTATACCCTAGAGCTCTAATGAAAAGTTTTCTCGTTAAACTATTTTGGACATGCTCAAGCCTGGCAATGTCTTTCTTCTTGTGTGGGGAGAACACAACAGTACCATATTCTAGCATCGGTCCGACAAAGGTTTTATATGCTTTCATTGAAACAATCGGATCTTTGCTGAGTAAGGCCCTAAAAAGCTGGTTAAGGCGGCGCTCAGCTTTATTAGCCAAATCATGACAATGAGAACTGAGACATAAACTCGTATCAAACAGAAATTTTTGTCGTCGAGAAATGAAGCACTAGCTTAGAAAACACGGAATAAAATGCTCCTATTGTCCTGTAGCAGTGTTTAGTTTGCACACATACATTATGGCGATCTGTGGTGGGTTCACTTGTGGGTTTGACTGGTATGCGGGACTTATCTCAACTTGTTCAGAACACTTGTTCGCAGAATGTTTATTCAACCGTTCAACCGCCTTCGTTGCGGAGAATTCATGTTTATATAAAGCACATATGAGTCATGAAGCCTGATTGGCAGCCTATAACATAAATTAAACATAACAAAGATTCACATTAGAACAGAATGATGACTCTATCTGAATGTCCGATGTCGTCGACTTGTCGACATATATAAAAATGTGGCAAAGCTTCAATTTTGTGAATTTATCAAGGAATACCTATCCTCCCCTTCGCTCATTAGTCCGACGAAGGACATCAGAGGGTAAAGATGGCAAAGCGTCTGTCTTAGCAATGGTGGACATATATTAGGTTGAGATGTTGCATTGTACAATAACTTTAAAACTAATCTTATCTCGCAAAAAAAAACTCTCATTCCCAGCTGCTAACCTAACATTAACACATTGCGGACAACGTGATGCACATGATGCATCACGCCCTTTCGTCCCCGTGTAGCCAAGTGATACACATGGTGCATCACGCAAAATGTGCTCTTCATGTCTATGAATGAAACGTCCCCCTATGGTCAGATGATGCAAATGGTGAATTGTTAGAAAATTGCCACCTGGCCACCCGCGCTCGCCATGCAAAAATGCGTTCGGTCCGCAAAATGTTAATTTTTGCGGATAATAATTCATCCAGAACTCGAGAAGGGGGAAAGTGAGTTCATCTAACTTCACAATTCGTCTCTACACTAAGGCTATCTTTTAGTCTGAAAGTCATTGATTTAAGAAACTGCAGCTAAGAGAACTGACAAGGGAGAACCTTAATTCCAACATTATTCGAGAAAAAGAGGACTCGAACAATTTTTCATCCATTTTATCCTAGACATGAGCCAATAAGGTCATCGTCCAGAGTAGGCAACCTCTCCGTGGCCCCGCCTGTCCCCAAACTTGGGTTTCCGAGAAGAAATTCGCCATCTACGGATACATCACAGTGACGAAGCACCAAATCTATTCTTCATTAATTGACACGAGTAGTGCCGTTTATTTATGGGAACATCACGAATGATGAGATACAAAGTGTACAACGTTGATAGTTTAAAAAGTAAATCGAATTTACCTAACTTAATTCAATTTAGTGTCACGACTAGGATCAAGGATGGTTCAGCACACAAATTAATTTGGTTAGGAAAAGTATAAAATAGGAAGCACATACTCGGGATGGTCAACAAAAAAGTTTCTCGTTAGGTTGAAAAGAAAAAAAAACAGAGATCACGATGGAGAAAAAGCAAAGGGATTTTCTCAGGAAGAGGAAAACCAGTAAGAGTGGACAATGAAATTACCTAAATAAATTCCTAAGCTAAGAATTATTATCATGTGCCCGATAAAGTCGCTTTATCGATTGAACGTCCACTTGTGGGATTCGCATCCCCGTACTGAGTTTCCTGAATGAAATAATTTTCCCACGCAGTAGTTATTGCTACATACATTGACAATACAAGATAGATAAACGGAAGGTGAAATAAATGGAAACAGGGGTGCAGGTAAAAATTAACCTAATACTCGTTCAGGACTAGCAGACTCACCGATAGTATTTGCTCATGATGGATGACCTCTTGCGGGAATGCCTTAGTCCAAGTAGATGTCCGATTTCGTGGATCATAACCTAAATACGAGTTCTCATCAGGGATGAGCGGAACTCGGAAGTCGGAAGCTCCAAAAATCACAGGAATATCGGAAGTACCGGAAGTCAGAAGTCGGAATTCCGTTCTCATATGGAAATGGTTAAGGAATTTTTTGGAAAATAGATGGCATTTTTTCGGAAAGAAGGGATTTTTTTTGGGTTTTACGGTCTGTATTGTTATTATTATTGTTACTATTATTGTTATTGTTATTGCGTTGTACAGTGAACTTGAAACGGCCTTAGACAAGAGCGGGACAGCGACGCAGACACTCTGGTTCTCTGCTGCACCGAGGCAGCGGACCTGCTGGGCAGAGACACGGAGGAAAACCGATACGTCGTGATTTTCCGCTGCCTCGGGAGGTGCAGCAGACAACCAGAGTGCCCGGGCAGCGGTCCCGCCCCTTGTTTACGGCTGTTTGAAGTGCACTCTTTGTAAATAGATCAAAAGAAATGGTGAAAAGCCAAAGGCACCTACATATCGCAAGTCAACTCCGTGAGAACCATCAAACGACCAGTCTTCATCAGCATCCAGGTGGAGGATGCCTTGCGGAGGATATCCAGAATGTGCGACCATGTTTCCTTTGCCATCGAATGCCTGTACAAAGTGGAAACACTGGCATAGGCTGATGAAAAGCTTCGAACCCTGCTTTTAAAAAAAAAGTCCTATAAAAGGCGAACAAAAAGTGGGTGCGGTCAAACCTCCTTGTCTCCATGGATTCCCTTAGCAAAAAGAATATCGATGTCTACCCCAGAGGGCTTTGTTAGGCCTTTTTCACTATTAACAAAGTGAGACGCATCCTGGAATTCGAGGCGTCCACCTAGTGCATCTTCCCAGAGTGCGAATGCCGTTGATATTAATGATCTAGAGGTGAATTTTCCATAGTTGTATGTACAAAAAAGATCATGGAAAGTCAATAAAACTCCCTTACCTTACTAACTGTCGGCTCTCTTCATTTACTACCAGTTTGAACGGATCTCGAAATGCCCACGTGATGACTCGTTGACGCCATATCTTGTGTTTGGGCGATTTGTAGGCGCTGAACTGAACTATAAAATTTTCTGGATCACATTTGGTTTCGAGGATGGGGGACAATAAAGAAAGCATACATAAAACATAATAACTGGCACGTTTTTTTTTACAGCAAAGGAGAAGTGGTGATCATCACGAACAGCACCATAAGCTAATCCTGGCTGTGCCTGTGGAACTGTTACAGGATTCTACAGGATACTAATCTCTCGATTAAATCGAGAATCAAGGAAAATCAATAATCGATTTGACACATCTCAATTCGTGAACAGAGTACTAAGCAGTAGCAATGGGAGATCTAAAGGTGTCTGCTGGGTGACCCAGGTCACTCGTCGCCATCCTTACCCAGCAGTTCCCTCAGGTGTCCCAGTAGATTCATGTCAAGAAGGGATGGGATTCATGGAACGTTAATCACGCAAACCAACGATGGTTAGCGTGAATAGTCTTGTATAGACTGCGCAGTGAGAGGAGACGCAGGTCGCAAAAGTTGGTTAGCTAGCCCGGGTTTGCTTGGTTATACGTTCATTAATCCTAGCCAAGTTATGCATTACATGTAAACGTAGCTGGTAAAAATCAAATAAAGTATTGCAGAAAGCTGCGCCCGGTGATTTACGGGGATTCTCATGGGTCGATCGATCCTCCACAAGAATCTTTTGAGTGATCCGGTACTATAGACGGTTCTCAAGATTGGTAACCTGGGCTAGAATTCATGAACGCATAACCAAGCAAACCCAGACTAGTAAACCAACTTTCGCGTTCTGCGTCTCTTCTCACTGCGTAGTCTATACAAGTCCATTCACGCTAACCATCGTTGGTTTGCGTGGTTAACGTTTCATGAGTCTCAGTCCTGGGTAACCCATTCGCTTTTAAAACGTTCCCTTAGCGTAGAAACCCCGGTCCACAGCCTGTTCCTCAACATGATTGCTAGCAAAATCCCTTAGTAAAAAGTAACAGAAAATTAGTAATTCCGAAGATTTTTCGAACTGCTCTCAGAAGTAATGTTTGGACAGCCCTCTCTGCTAAAAGTGATTACCCCGAAGCCCCAAAGCACACAGATCTTGGATAACGTCCAGGAAGATACGAAGGCTATGCGGCTATTGATAAGCCGCACGATTAGCGTTGCAATTGCACCGCAAACCGGTTTCGGAAAGCCTTTGGAATGCGCTCTAGATTCTAAGGACAGCGGTTGAAGAACAGGCTCATTGACAGAAGTGTTTAATGGTTTCTTTACGTTTAAGTACATCCAGACTAGTCCATGTAAGAATATATTTCGGGGTAGGGAGCTGCGGAAGGCTTTGGAGGAGGGAGTGCAACCAAAATGAGGGTTTATGAAAATATCAGTCTTTTTTTTTTGAATTAAAAGCACCTGCCCAGTTTGGAGATTTGTCACTGCTTCAAGGAAAAAAATGAATTCTACAATTTAATGCTCAATTTCCAGTTAAAATTATGAAATTTGCGCCAATGAGTCACATATGCCTCACGTTCTAGTGAGACACCGGTGTATCACGAATTTATGGATGCGTTAGTAATCTTTCTTTCATGAACAACAGTCTGATTTAGCTACTAGGAGCAAACAGACTATCACGGAAGTTCATATATGGAACATAGTCTTCAAGAACCTGAAGAAAAGAATCGTGAGAAGATGCGCAAACAAAGGCCTTCGATCTTCCACGATCTTCCGGTTTAGTTGCATAGGAGCTGTTCATCTTCAGGAGAGGCGAAAAAGCGAAGAGATGGGCGATGACGGGTCATTGAATGATCTTACAGAGGCGAACTCGATAAAGCCATTCATAAGAAGAACTCTCTCTGAAGGAGATTAGAGAATGGGAGAGTTTGAAAAATCAGAGTATTTCCGGTGAATAAGAACCTGGATTTCGGGATGAGAAGAAACTCCGGAATTCCGGCTTCTTCCACTCTTGACTCCAGACAATTTTTTCATGTAAGTTCGTTTTTTCATTTCATTTAGTATCGGTCAAAATTGAAAGGTTATACTCCTAGTAGGTTTAATAATGAATGGATAAATCAATAGATGAATAAATAATTATAATAATTATAATTTAGGAGGTTCAATATAATTTTAAAATGAAAACAAAGGTGAATACATATGATTTGCAATTGGATGTGGTGGCCGGAAGAGTTTTGTCCTGCTGTAATAAGTACGGAAATAAAACCTGGATGCATCTATGAGATTACCCGGGGTTAACGTGTCAACACCACACATCAGTGAACTCCAAATGGTCGTAGGCAAGGAACGGGACCGCAGTGCGGACACTCTGGTTGTCTACTGCACCGAGGCAGCGAGCCTGCTGGGCAGAGACACAGAGGAAAACCGCGCTGCGGTCCCGGCTTTTGTCTACGACCGCTTGTAGTTCACTGCATTTATACATCGTTAACACGAGCGCCAACACTGTTACCCTGGGTAATCTCAAGTATGCATCCAGGCCTCGAAGCCTCTGTGTCTACAGCCTTTCCATGGCACAAAAGTTGTTAGACCGTAGGAAGAAGCGGAGAGTTTTTGCACCCTCACAACGATTGTGTTAGCTGCCACCAATGTCACAGTTATTTTATAGATATCAAACATTTCCAGGACTAGGATTCATGAACGCACAACCAAGTAAAATCAGGTTAGCAAACCATCTTTCCACTCTATAGGGTAATCACTCACGATATCTACCCGTTGGTTTCAGTTGGTAAACGTTTCATGAAATTCGGCTCAGAAGGAGCGTGGAAAAGAATGTAGACGAAATAATAGGTTGGATATATTTAAAGAGCCTTCTATGGTAAAATAAACATTCACAGCGAGTGTTGAACCTCATTAAGATACCGACGTTTATTTTATTTCTTCTTACTTAGCAGTACGTAGGATGACTTTATAGGAACAAAGGGAAGGTGGGGCTCTCCCTGTTTCAAAACTACTTCGAATTAATGTACTGTAACATACTAGAACAACTGCTTGTACACAGAACACTTCTGTAAAAAAATTTTGGCAGATAAGAAACCGAAAGATTTATTACAGAAGAACATTAACGGTTACGAGCTCATCTCTACATGATGAAGAACGATATTTTGTATGGCAGCAAGAAGAATAACCATACTTTACTCATGTGCATGTACAATTATTTCGTTGTGCTTGTATGGAAAGAGGGGTTTTGAAAATTGGATCAAGAGTAATATCTACACCTTTTCAGCAGCTTAGCCTTGGCCTAGAAAGCTGCCGGTGTTGCGAGGAACCGACAGATGCGGGTATACCTACGATCTTGCCTCACCTAGTGCACCATACAATAATCAAGGGCTAAGGTTTTAAGAGGTAAACGGGTAGCTCTTTTAAGCCGCTCTGTTGCGGGAGCAACTATGGTCCGAGATGTAAGAAGGCCTCGCTTAGTCCGCATTAGAAATATCAGTCTGAATTCTTCTATGAAGTTTCAAAGCCCTCTCTATTTTATAATATTACCTTCAGTTCGAAGGGAAGCATTGTGCCTCGGCACTGTGTATAATAAAAGATAATAAAAGAACACGGAACCCACCTGGTTAATGTGATTACAACTAGCAGCAGCGGCACGAGCTTCGCGCTCATCGACGCAGCAACGAACGAGAATCGAAGCTGGCGACGAATCCCGACGACATGTACGAGAACCAGCTCGGGAGACGTGTTTGACATCTGAAAACCCGCCGCGGGGCGCTCGATGCTACGAATACGATCCGAATCGATGTAAGTTCATCATATCGTTTTCATCATTGTACGTGAATCGAGGGTGAGAGAGTCATGCATGATCCTCAGAGGAGAGGAGCTTATTGGAGGAATACAGAGTGAGTATATTGTTTTATAACAACACTAGAATAGAGTTTCGCAATAGATTTTTTGAGATTTCTCGGAATCCTAACACACTGAAAGGCTTCTACTTGAGCTCTGCAGTGGTAATCGATAGGTATCGCTTCTCTCATCGTTATTTCTTACATCGCAGGTTCGTTCTGATTCGATTTGAACTGGCAAAGTCTGGGGATACTCTTAAAATTTCGTGATTTGCAGGTTGCTCCAAAATTATAGCGGAAGCATATGCGCGGACAATCCGACTTCCTGTTGGGAGCCTCTGATTTACCCCGAGCGTTTCTTGTTTTTGATGTTTCAATTCATTCGTGCGTATCTCATTCAAGCACGAAAATACGTCACGTTTAGAATAGTCAAGCGCTCCTGCCACCGCTCTTCAATCATGGAGCTTCATCGCCAAGGCTTTTGGGCACCTGAGATTCACCAGCATTCTGGAGTGCGCCAAAGTGTTATCTATAAATCCTTTTGAAACTTAAAAGGCCTAGAAACCGAGGATGATCGATCTGTACGAGGAATACATGTATCTGCGACCACTACGAGCAATCTCAGAAAGGTACGTGAAAGAATTCGCAGGGACCCGGTGCGCTAGCTCCGCCGGATGTCACAAGAAATAGGCATAAAGCAGATTTCAATGAGAAGAATCTTCCGCAAGTTTTGCCTTTGGCTAATGCTCACTTCGGAAACAGTTCTTGGACCCACAACCAAGACGATGTCTCAGCTCACGTGGTAAGAATGGTGCAGAACTGGTGCAAAGCCAATTGTTCCGACTTCATCGGCTTAGACGAAGTGCCAGCTAACTTTTCTGATTTGAATCCGGTTGACGACAGCGACTGGTCGACTTTTGAGACAGAAGTCGGCTCAAAAGCCTGTCGCTTTGTGGATTCTTCGGAAAAAGCTATCCAGAACACATAGGACGAGCTCGATGGGTCATGCATAGTTGAGTGCCACAGTCGATGCCTTCTCGATGCGCCTCAAGGCCTGTATCGATGACAACCGAGATATTTTCTAATTTTACTGTTGTTTTTGTTGTATAAAGGACCTGTTCCATCGTTGGTTCCCCGAATTTACTATAGTCCATTCAACCGGCACTGGTTTAGGACCATGGACTGAGGCGCGGTCGTTTTCGATCAATATCAAGTATGCTTGATAGTGCACAACCGCACAGCCTCACTTCACTCTGTGAATGCACTAATATACCAACCCTTTTCTGATCCCGCTATACATTATCGCTCTAGGCGATTTGCACACCTTTTCGCTATAATTGTGGCGCACCCTGGTGTTCACTCACACATTCAGCACATCCAGACGTATTGTTTTCGAAGAAGTTGGCCGGAGCCAGAGGTCGATCTCAGGGATCATAAGGCTGGAGTAGAACGACAGCGAAAAAAAGTGATCATAGACGAGTAAACACCGATTTTTTGCACGGATTTACATACTTGCCAGCACAGAGACAATTGCTTTATTCTGAGTCATAATATTTCAAAAAAATTGCTGAAGACACGATCACGCTTTTATTATCAGTGAATAATAGCTGAAAAGTGGATAGATCGTATATTTCAAGCATATGTCACACGTAGTCGGTCCTGTTCTCTAAGCAGGTGGCGGTGGAGGTGGGATCTCTCCGACGCGGATTTCCTCGTAGTTGCCATCGTCCTGGAGAAATTTCAACTATCTGCTGGATGCACTGCATAGTTTCCAGAACTCACATTTGCCGGCGGAGCTGCAGGCGCAGGCGCTGCCGGGGCCGCAGCAGGTGGGGCAGGCGCCGGTGGAGCTGGTGCTTGCGCTGGTGGTTGCGCCTTAGCAGAAGGAGCTTTGTTTTCGCCTGAGCCTCCTTGACGCTTCGGCGTACCTGCCGTTGGCTCGGCTGAAAAGTCCGTGTAATGGACAATGACTAAAGAATCTCGATATAACGTTCAAAAATTGAAACCGACATTTTGGAGCTTTCTCTTTCCCACAAGATACCAGCGACAGATGAACAAGGAGAAGCGCCGTAACAAGTTGAAATAGCACAACGGCAATCTCCTTGAACATTCAGGCATTAATACAGGTGGGCACATGTGCTTCATTCATCGAAAACCCTCTCCCACCAGCATACTCCACCGATGGATAAGGAAATCAACAGCCTAGCAGTACAGCGTGAGGTAAACTGAACCAGTAATAACCACATAGGCAACAATGATGATTTCTGATTAGCACTTGTTGATGTTTACGTTCTTTGGGCCAAAAGGGCAAAGGACATATTATACTATTAGAGTATCCCCAGACTTCGCCGGCGGTCGTGGCGATCGCCAGTTCGAAATGAATCGAAATGAACCGGCGATAGAAGAGATAAGGATCGTGGAAATGATACGTATCGATTGCCACGTGGATCGCCTGGAACGCTGCCAAACGGAGCTCATCGCCGGTACTCTCGAGGATGTGCTCACAATGAAGTGGCGATGTGAGCGATGGTGATAATGGGAAGGATGCCTATCGATTGCCACGCCCCTTTGATTATCATCCCTCTTTCGTCTGGGGTTTCCTCATTCACTTTATCCATGTGGCGACCGCCGGCGGTCGTGGCGATCGCCACTACAGCCGGCGGTCGTAGCGATCGCCACGACCGCCTGCGAAGTCTGGGGATACTCTTATAGATGCTTGCGTTTGACGCGCGTGCGTCTATACGATGAAGAATGCCAGTCGCATCGCTGACGCACGCGTTTACGGCCGCGCGTTCTTTTCAGGATCTTTTGGGGATCTATATGCCACATTGACCGATCTTCCGGGACAAGCTTTCGCAAATGAATGCGTGCGTTGACTAAGAGTAGGTTCGGATCCTAAGGGCACGAAAAGCTGGACAGAGCGGTGGGTCGGAGCCGAAAAGTCTGCATTCTTTTCACGAGCATTCCTAGGTTGAAATGTTCTTTGCACGAAACAGTCACTCGCACTGCATGTCTAGGCAAGGTAATTTTTAATTTTAACTGTTAATTGCTGGTAACTGATGTGGCGTGGGGATCAATTGGCATCGTTTCCGCTATCACACCCACATCGCCGGTTCATTTTAGCGCAATTTATACCAGATGCGACTTTATTCATAATATCGGTTGATATTTTGGAAGCAGAATACTAGAGGATACATAGCAAATAATCCAACAAAAAGACCGATCTAACTCCACTCTATTGGTGGAGAAAAAGGGCGGGGAGAGGGGTGGGGGGAGGGGGTGAACAGCTCGGTTCAGATGGGCAGTGGTCCGCCAACACTGCAAGCCCTTGGGAGGCACATTTGAAGAACTCCGGATACCAGCTTAGTAGGTCCGCCAACGTTCCCGAGGTCCACATGCCGGAAGCAGAGGGTCAATACGACTTATCAGATGCAAGCATCCATTTGCGAAAGATTTTCTATGAAGACCGGTCAACGCGGCATGAAATTCTCAATGAAAAGAACGCGCGGCAGTCGCGATGCCGTGCGACTGCGATGCGACTAGCCCCTCTTCTTCATCATATAGACGCACGCGCATCAGTCGCACGCATCCAGCATAAATCACCCTCTTGGGCACATCCTCGAGAGTACGGGCGATGAGCTCCGCTTGGCAGCGGCGATGTAAGGTGGCGATGGATACGTATCATTTCCACGATCCTTATCTCTTATATCGCCGGTTCATTTTGATTCATTTCGAAATGGCGAAGTCTGGAGGTACTCTAAAGGGATACTACTATACTGGATGCGTGCGACTGACGCGCGTGCGACTATATGATGAAGAATAGGGGGCAATCGCATCGCAGTCGCAGCTCGGTCGCACGCGTTTACGGCCTCGCGATGGCCGCACTCTCTCTTCATTGAGAATTTCATGCCACGTTGACCGGTCCTCATGGAAAATCTTTCGTAAATGAATGCGTGCGCCTGATAGTCGCATCTGGTATAAATTGCCCTTATCACTAACGCGAGCTAGTGCGTAGCGCTGCAAGCCCAGAACACCTTCATTCTCCCTGTGAATAAAGCCATTCTGGACCGGAAACAGCTTGGTCCACCACTCAAAAACTGTGTAGTAACTGGTCTGATCGCATCTGAAAACTGCTCGACACAAATCTTGTTGACAACTTGCTTCCGCCTTTTCTTGTCGACAAGTTGTCGGCAGCTTGCAAAGCCAACCACCACCAAGACGCAAGTTGCCGACAACCTTTGTGTTAACAACTTGTTGACGAGAAAGGGAGGAAGCAAGTTGTCAACAAGCTTTTGGTCGAGCAAGTTTCAGCCGCGATTGGACAACTTGTTTTGGAGGTTCTGATCACGTCTACTAGATGATGACCAGTTACGCTACTCATCGTTGGTTTGCGTGGTTAACGTTTCATGAATCCCAGCCCGGGTGTTCTCCGCGGTCTGAATAGCAAGTCCGACCGTGGGTCCCGCCGCGATCGCCTGCTGGCGCGCAGCCAACAGCCGATCGATTTCACGGGAAGGCCAAGTGACGGGCCGCATTTCCCGTGTGGCGGTGGTGGTTCGGTTGACTTCGCGTGTGTGGACGTTGACTGCCGCTTCTCCTTCTTCTCCGGAAAGGTCATCCGGAGCGTTCAACGAGCCAGCGAGAGCCAGCAGCCTCTCGTCGCCACTCTCATACGCGATTCGCGATCGCGATAAACACCCCAGCGAACTCACGTTTTACCGTTAGCTCTCACGCACTCACCAATTTCGTATCTCGAAATTATGGTCCGCGTATGCAGAGTGGTGCCAAAAGAGTGAGGAAGTTTCCCTTTTCATTTATTTATATATTATTTTAATTTAGTTTCACACACTCATTCACTATGCCCACACGTTTCTTTTATCGAAATTTTATCAGATCATGAATTTTACTTTTCATGATCAAATGCTTATCGCATTTGTTCCTGGTCATTCGCTGAAGTCGGCTGACGCTCATTGATGTGTTCATGTTTGGGTTTTTGAATTGCAAACAAATGGTGTAGACTTGTGGCGGTTAGAACTGCTCAGTTTCACCTCAGCACGTCGATACCGAACACCGAGACGCGTTCTATGAAAACTGGTGCAATGTTTTGCTGTTGTGTTTCCAGTGATAATGCATATTTCGTTTAGATGGACGAGGTACTCGCCACTTGGTACAGTGATACCGCGAACGCGGTTCATTGTGTTCAAAACACCTCTGAACGATCGGCTTCTCACCAAAGTCGATCGCTCTCAGAGGTTTACCGTATGGAACCTTATGTGGATGGTCAGTTTTTTCTGCTTTATTCTGACCTTTTTTAAAAAATTTATTTACTTACTTTAGTTTCATTTACTGGCACTTTCCACTTGTTCTGCCCCAAAATCTCAAAATCAAAGATTTCTCTGAAATTCCGTCCAGAGGGGTTATTTGACATGCTGATTACGAATGTCACATTGATTTTGCACGGTAACCCCATTTTCGTTGGTTTACGGCAGGGTTGGGGTAGGCGTGGCCCTCACAGAATCTCCTTGATTTTCGTGTACGGGTTTTTTCCACATGCTGATCACGAATACACATTGATTTTGCACAGTGATCTCATTTTTGTAGGTTTACGATAGTGTACTAAACCTAACCCTGCTGTAATCCTACAAAAATAGAGTTACTGTACAAAATCAATGTGCTATTCGTGATCAGCATGTCAAATAACCTCTCCAGGTGGAGAAATTTCTGATTTTGAGATTTTGGGGCAGAACAAGTGGAATAGTGCATGTAGAAGTGCTGTTGCAGTACAAATAATGCGGTGGAACTTCCTCAAAAATGAGTGTACAATTAGAAATAAATACATTTGAAAAACTGCAACGAACTTCCACGAGCGCAAAATTCTAACACTTAATCAAGATGTCTGTCACTGTTTTGTTATGTTAAATACGTGATAGTAGTAAATTTTACGATCATACCTATATAATAATTCTGCAATGAAATGACTTCTATTTTTAGTTAGCTGAACGTGGGCTGCGGCTAGGACTTGTGGTGGACCTAACAGATACCGATAGATACTATGATAAGGATGAAATCGAAGGCCTCTGCATCCAATACCAGAAGATCAACTGTCCAGGTCGAGGGTTAGTATTTGTGTACTTTACAGTATTGCAATTACAACCTTCACTGACTTGCTGTTGCTGTTCGGCTTTCTGATTCTTTGCACTTCAAGATCTATTGATTGTAAGGAGTAGCAAATTTATGTGCTCATGGTTTAAGGTGCAACTTCCCTGATCTAATTTTGACTGTTTTGCTTCCCTCTTAGTTTCGTTTTCATTGCAGTTTCGTTGAGAGGACAGAATGCGTTTCTGAATTCAATAAAGCAATCCAGGATTACATCGACAAAACGGATGACGAAGGTATGTGTGTTTCTTTCTTGTCAATTCTTTAGAGGTTGAAAATATCAGTTGAACATGTGTGAGCCTCCATGACAAATTTCTTGTTCAGAGGCCCTCATCGGCGTACACTGCACTAATGGTGTAAATCGCAGTGGATACTTGATTTGTCGATTCCTGATAGAACGCCTTGGATGGTCTTCTCATGAAGCATTGGATGGTGGGTTTTGTTACAGATAGTTTTACCGTTTTGCTTCAGTTTTATGTTCATTTGCGACAAGCAGCTCACAAAAAAAAACCTAGAGGACTCCAGTAGTATGAACACACCCACCGCGCCTCATTATCTGCTTCCTTTTCTGTTGATTGTGGTTGTCTGCGCGTTGGCACGTTTCATTTATATCGCTGTTCTTGTTTTTGGTCGATCCTCTAGTCTGGCGCGGCGAACGCTTTAAGCTTAGGCTTAGCCGCTAGAAACTGCATATGGTAATACACATCGCATCACGAATGGCTATTGTGACCAAGTATCCTTCCATTGTCAGGTCAATTTTAGACTGTATCATTTTTCTTCACCCCTCCCCAAGTTGTTTTTTGTGCTAAGAATCGTAAAAGGTTCCTGCTTACTTTAGCCCAAAATTAGCAGTTTTACGACGTATTGAGGACCATAACTAATTGTAAGACCCATAAGTTCTGTGTAACAATAGTACTTATCTGTTTATAGCATTCGAACGTGCAAGAGGCTATCCTATTGAGAAAGGCTCATACGTGCAAGCACTCCATAAGGCCGCCATTGATAGCCGCAATAGAAGGTTTGTTTTGTTGACGAAAAATTGGGTCTCTTATTCTTAGCCCATATAATAATCATCATTCAAGGGATGTTTCCGATAGTGACTCCGAGGGACATCGACGTAAATCAAAGAAGTCGAAGAGAAAGCGTGAAAAAGACGAGGCTTTCTCGGACAGCGCAAGCCAAATGGGCAACATAATGCAGCAGTTCTTCGCTCAGCTACAAGGCGCTCATCAGGTATTTCTTCAAGCTTTTCTTTTTTCTTCGCCATTTTTTTAGTACTTGCCTATGACTTCATGCCTCTCATTGTGAGTTAGGTAACTCTTATGCAGGCGGCTGAATCTGGAAACGGATCAGGTTACGATGGCTCACCAGCGCAGAGCGGTAGCTATGCATCACCAGGACAACAACATTGGGCCTATCAAACAAAGGTTTGTTTTGTTCTGAAATTTATCCCATTTGAGCTGTGGTTTTCATTTGCGAAGTACTATTGTTAATTTTACTAGTGTTCTTTTGTTTACACTTTTTTTTCGTACGAATGGGATCTATGTATTGGGAATATTTTGAGTTACAGCAACAATCGCAAGCCAAAAATGCGTCGTACACAGACAGTCCAGCCGATCAGACCGTTCAGGATGAGGAAATGGAAGAAGGAGAGGTAAGCAACCACCTGTTTTAATTTTGTTTGCTTTTTTAAGTAGAACAGGTTTTCCCCCCTTTTCTTGTTCATGCCCAAAAGTTTCACGCGGAACAAAATTTTGGCGTTTCAGAGAAGTTTTTATTGCTCCTATCACTGCTTAGTGTAAATTCGTAATGATTTTATCCTTGGGATTTTTTAAAGATTTTTTGAAGTTGAGGATCGTTAGGCGGTGTGGTGAAACTGGTGGTAACCAAATTCGTTAAACTTTATGTCACGACTTTGTGTGACAAAATGGAATCTGCTTGGTTCTCGTGTTGCTTGTTTCCCGAATCTTGTCAAAAAAGAAAAAAAGGGTACTTCACTGGTTCCTTTTCTCGCTTATCCACTGAGTCTTCCGCTGTGCTTGGTTTATGTCATTTAAGCTATCGTGATTGCAGATTTGTGGGAGTAACCAGTGATTAAGAAAGCTTCTTTTGAGCCTTAGAAGTAGCAGATCTCAAAAAAAGTTGTGCTTAAAAGAAAGTTGTGATGTAATAGCAAAGCTATTCAGGACATGGAAGGCACCGAGGAAGGAGAATACGGAGATCAACAGCAGGTGAAGTCCACGGCACAGAAACGTCGTGATCGACGTCAGCGCATGAAGAATATGCTATCAGTCATGAAGCGCGGTCGATTCCATGAAATCCAAGAGATGCAGCGTGAGTTCATGGCAAGGAGCGGTGGAGCAGCTCAATAGGATGCAGAGGCAAATATGCATTGTCTCTAGCTGTTGTTATGTGAGAGTTGCTATGACTTTCCAGAAAACGTTTTACAGTTAGACAAGAACAGTTTGTTTCTTCGAGTGTCTTTATTTTTGCGTTTAGTCGCGCATAATGGAAATTTACGTGAAATTCTCCATTCTATTCGATATCTTTAATCTTCCAACGGAAAAACTCCAATGAAAGCATTGAAAAATGATTTTAAATACTTCAGTTCTGAGATTGCCTGTTCAAAAATTGGAAGTTTTGAGAGAGCTTGCAGATCTTGAAGAATTCATTTTTGTGATCAAGAACAAGGGTGGTTTCCCGACAAATTCATGATTTTATGCACAATTTTCATTCAAATAACCACTTGCGTTTTCCCAGCTTTGTACTTGGTGATGGAGTTCAGAATAGGGAAGTCATAGCAAGTCTCACTTACCATTCTCGGATGGTTTTAGACATCAAATTAAATATCCCTTATTTTTAACTGCGGGTTGATCTTGTTGCTGTCTAACCTCATATCTGTATTTTGTATGTTTTCACTTTGTTATTTTCATTTTTCTTAACTGGTCTAGAGTTGTCTTGTCAAGAAGTTTTGTTTTCATTTTTTTCTTTGCATATTTCAAAGACCATTGTGCATCTTATTTTTTGTTCATTGTTTGTAATTGGCTATGTTCAGTAGCGGTTATATAAATGTGATGTTTAAAAATGTTATTGTTGCGTTGTTTGGATGATAGGTAACCCTCTACTGCTGATTCAGGAGAACTAGGAGAACTCTGCGTAACATCACCTTATGTGCCTTTAGGAGTCAATTCTATTTAGCTAAAATGGGTATACATGTGATGCCATTTGATCTACAGCAGCAGCGGAAACAGTATCGTGCTCCGTTCAAGGTAACTATTTGATTTCTGTTAGTAGTCGAGGAAGATGTTCTAACACTTGTGCAGCAACGATTTCTTGGAGCCAGCTGCTGGATAAGGGATACCA
>JARK01001361.1:532480-545121 GCA_000688135.1 Ancylostoma ceylanicum | reverse complement strand
GGGGGGGGGGGGGCGGGGTGGAGGTTTCAGTGCTGTCGACTCGTTGGCACACGCCGCATCATTTGCATCTATAACACTGATTGCCCGTGCGTCCGCTTATTCCACTGATGTCACCTTTTCTATTGTGACCAAAGTCCTGGTGTGGCGTGTGCCAGCCGGTCATGGTGTTTATTCTCGTACATACATAGTTTTACATAACGTTGTTGGGCAACTTGGCTGGAAGTTACGGCATCTTTCACGTGTAGGGTTTTGGATGACGCTAAGGATGGCTTAGCCAGAAACAGGTATCTAAGGCCGCCCGCTTTGCCTGTTGATACTCGTGGCGGAATGGAAGGGTTTTCATGTACAGTGAATTCGTTTTCGAGAGTGCGGATGACGTGACCCACGATCAATCCGGCTTTTCGAATTGTTTTATCTCTATTTTATTTCTATATTTGTTCCAGGAATTAAAAAAGAGCCACTGTAAGAGGAACAAGCTATAAAACTAATCGAAGGATTAGCTGTCTGATCGATCATGATGCATACCACAGTGCCAAAAATGTACAAAATGCATACCACAGTGCTAAAAATGTGTAAAATTGCTCATCTCTTAAAATTTTCTTCCAATTTTGCTAAATTAAACGTAGTGGTATCGTTAGTAGGTATAGGGATTTCTTAATGTCATCTGTCTATTGTCAAGTGAGGCAGTATACAGGGTGCGCCATAAGTTCTTGCACACCACACTTAGCAACACCACAGCGGTTGAATTCAACATAATGGCATGACCTCCATAGCGAAAATGAGCCAACTCAATAGCAACCCAAATCACCTATCAGAACAGGAATATGTCGCCATCTGCTTCCGTAGTAGCTCAAACTTGAGAGAAAAGTGAGCTGCTCGCGGCACGGTTTGGAGCGCGGTAACACTGTCTCTTCGAACGGAAGCCACTACTCAGAGCAAATCAAATCATTTCTCACCAAAACATTGGAGTAGACGGAGGAGACATCGAGGAATTCAAGGGATGTACTGAGATCACATCTCCCATTTCTTTCAGGAATTTCAGAAAGTTTTTAACGAAAGGTTGTGTATGAGCAGTTTTTTCCGGTTTTTTGTGAACCACAAAATCAAAATTACTCTGGATTTCACTCGCAGAATATTTTTGAAGCGAAGACACCTCGCTGCTTGAAACTCAAGTTGAACAGCGCAAAGATGACGCTTCTGTGAAGCTTAGAATCTGCTCTATGCCATATGCGCCTCCTAGAATGCGGCACGACCGAAATCCCATGCTCAGAACAAACTCCTCTATAACGCCAATCCGATATTGATGGACAGCCATACTCAACTATGTTTTAGAGCGAATCAAGTGCTACAGTCCTTCTGCGCAATCGGTAGAAAAGTTTCGAGCGCGCAGAGCCTGCGGGGCGTGCGCGGCGCGGCCCGCTCGTAACAGCGGTCCGGCGTTCTCGATCAGCTGTTCGAGGACACCTTTCGTCAGGTATTGGACCAGGTAGGGGCCCGTTATCAGCCACCACGTCCCAGGGTCCTCTTCTCTATAAAGAAGAGGCTACCTGGGACAAGTAGCTTTCTACGGAGGCCAAAAACAAATGAGAAATACGTTGAAATCGAAAGAAATCACAATTGGGGTATGCGAAGGAAAACGTGCAAAAAACGAGGCATACGGACCCGTCCGATCGATATCGGTTAGCCACGGGCCTTCAAAGTCCAAAGTACTTCGACTAATAGAGGAAACCAAAGGAAAGCTACCTCACTGGTCCAAAACCTGACGAAAGCCGCCCTCGAACAGCTGATCAAGAGCGCCGGACCGCTGTTACGAGCGAACCGCGCCGCGCATGCGTCGCAAGCTCTGCGCGCTCGAAAAATTTCTACCGATTGCGCAGAAGGACTATATATCATACCTATGTTTGGAGTCGTAGCATAAAGTTGAGGTAAAGCTTCGAGAAGTTTTATACCAGATACACCAGCGTGCGACGAGATGCTCGCTACTCTCTCAACATTGAGTTATTACAAAAGCAAATGGAGACGTATCCCTGATCTGATAGGTGTTTTGAGTTGCTATCAAGTTGGCTCAGTACCGCCATAGAGGTCATGCCATTACGTTGAATCCAGCCGCTGTGGCATACTAAAAATGCTGTGCAAGAACTTATGGCGCACCCTATAGTACTGCTGTACAAATCGTAGAGTACATGCCTTTTTGAATATGAGCACAGTGCTGACGGTAAAATGGTTTTGGACCAGTCACTTACTAATAAATGTGCAAGTAAAGTGTGATATTATGGGGCGTTACACATGGGCTAGGATTCATGAACTCATAACCTCGCAAAAACAGGTCAGCAAACCATGTTTCACTTCCTGCGTCGTAATTTATCGGGTAACCAATTACCTTAACCCATCATTGGTTCGCATGTTCATCGTTTTCTGAATCTCAGCCCTGCAAAGGGCCGTGCTGACGATATCTACTACTGCTCAGTAGGACGAATTGACGGGTATGCGTCATCGTGAGTGGAAATGGAACATCATCGCACTACCGTTATTAGTGGACTGATTGAATGGGCCAGTCACAGTAGCCTGGCTACGCCCCATTTTCCCTCACGATGATACACACCCTGAATTGACTAACTGCACTGTTCTGGCGCATTATCCCTCTAGGTGTAACGCTCCACACCCTGGTGTGGTAGTTCTAAGTGAACATTGCCTTGTTTTATTTACGGTAACACAGTTGTAAGATTTCATACACCGTTTCTCCTAGTTTCTTTACTTACCCATAGCTTTCTCAGGTGCATTTTGTACAATGGAATCCATGCTCGGATTTATTGGCGCTAGCCTCTCGGAAAGGTGAAGTAATGGTGAAAAGAAATGCATGGAAACGATGCTGGAAGGTGAGCAGAATAATATACCGTTTGTGAAGACTGCATTGGACCATGGTTCTTTTCACTGAGAGTATCTCATTTAGTTGAATGTGTCGGAGTTGACCGCGTTCCCAGAAACACAATGCGCAAAGCCGGCTTCTGTAGAATCAATGACGTGGTCACCTGATGGGGCGGTGTTAGCCGTGGCAATGAACGACGGTCACCTGCACTTGATTGAAGCCGAAGAAGGAGTGGTGCGATGGTCAAGGAGGTCAACGTTGACTCCATTTATTCATTATTTCACAATTTTGACTCCATTTATTCATTATTTCACAATTTCTTCGGTCACAAATCTTGGGTTATCCATTTTTAGCCTGGGACCGAGTACATGCGCACAACGAATGCGCTGGTTTTGGAGTGGAAATCCACCACCCGCAAAGGTAGAATGGATCAGAGATTGGCCGGTATATGATGAAGTCAAGGCAGCGGTGCGTTTCTCTTTTCATTGGCTTGGTACCAATCATTCGTAGTGTCGTAATTCTGGATCGAAAAAGAGATGTTTGTGCAAGATTTCTGGACCAACCTAATGTTATGCTGTAAAGGTGAAATCAGCTTCTGGTTGCTTATAGGCAAGCATATTCGGAAACGGCGACGACATCCTCGACGAGCGCATCAGTAAAATACTTCTTTATGAGAATTTGTTCAGAAAATCATTGAAAGGAACCATACTTTTCATGGTAAGAGTTCTCCTGTAGCACAGTGGTATGCTTTTTATACCAATATCCATTTTGAGATACGCGACGATCTCGTTGTGCTGGCGTTGGCTGGTGGTTTAGTACCAGTTACTGAAATACGTTTAGTGGAGAAGCTAGGTAAGGTTCCTGGAGTTGTATGCTTCACTCTATAATGCTGCAGAGCTTTCTTTGGCCAAATGTTGCTATCTTTTTCCGGACATTTTAGTTTTTCACTCATTCGAATTCGAGTATTCAATTCCAAATAAATCGAACAAGTTTGTGCTGCTTTTACGAAATGTTCAGTCAATTGACTTTGCCCTCATTACAGCCCACTTGAAGTTGGACGTCATCAGCATATATGACATAATGTATTCTCAAAAGGACGGTTTAACTATAGCTGTTACTGATTATGGACCTCGCCCGAAGTTAGACGATGTGGATCGCGATGTAAGCCTGGATTTTTACCATTCTTCTTATTGAAAATTAGTAGTCAAGGGTAAAATTTTACCCAACCTCTCTATCTAGTAAGTAAGATGACACGACGGGGGTCAGAGGTTGTTCTGGAATTTCTTACTTACTACTTACTTACTCATCCTGCTCAGCTCGCAAACGCATGAATCGCTGCTGTAGGTGCCACAGGATCCGGATACTTGATTGGTAATGCATCGGCTGAATTCTTGGACGCGGTAGCCTTTACCCATGAAAACTTCGGGTAATTTCCGTGCGGGTAAACACTTTGTCTTACGATTCCTCGACGGGGCACCAACCCTCCTTTAATCTGGGTTGGGACCAGCTACGAAAACCACGTGCGGAGCTGTTCTGCTATTATTGGGGTGTGTATCACCACGAAGGAAAAAGAGGCGTAGCCAGGTGACTCTGATTGGCGCACTCGGGCCGCCCATAACGTCCATTTGTTTGATCCCGAATGACACCAATCCCATAATACATGATCTATTTGTGCTTAGCGCCGTGTGAGTCAAACAGGTGGGCGTGATGGGCGGCCCGAACGTGCCAATCGGAGTCGTCTGGTTACGCCCGTTTTTCCCTCATGATGATAAACACCCTGGTATTATTGGTAATGAATCGGATTTGTCCGACTTCTTGGGGCGACTGGCTTCAGCTTTCCTAATTACCCCCGTTTTCTTGGCTGCTCCTGAAACTTTATTTTAAGCCAGTCTGCAAGCGCAGCTCTGCTCGACTGTCTGGAGAAAACTTAGCGGATCCTCTGAGAGGAGAAGGTGGCCCTGTAGAGAAGGTATCTTTTAGTGTTGTACTCTGAATTCTCATTATCAGTTATCATTTTGCTAGAAATTCGGCGTTCCTTCCTTCGTACCCGATGCCATTAACTGCCCACATACTCATTTGATCAATATTGATTTCAAGCTTGAGAATGAGAAGTTGCTATGGGAATTGCTTCTGAGGTGAGTTTTTTTTATTTGCTTGGATTTTTTTAAAAGGTAAAAATTTAATGTTCTTCTGATTCTGCAGGTTTCTTAAAATGTATCACTGCTTATTGCACTTCACATATTCAGTAGAAATGTCAAAGAAGGATTGGGAATCCGAGAGCAAGGTAGGTTTTCATAGGTCCTTCAAGTTTTCCGGAGGTTTGGACTGTAGGTTACAGATATTTGCGAATCGGCTGAACAGCAGCGCTCGTGATTTACGGCTCGGTGACTCTTTACTGAACAGTTTGCTCGGAGGAGCTCCAGGACCTCTAGCGGACAGGTTTGGATCTCGATAGTCGGTTTTTTCTATTCTATAGGGACCATCTGACCAGTATTCTATGTTATCTAGTCCTGTAAGCAATAGACCATGTTTTCTTTTAGCAGGTTGTCGAATAAAATCTTTAAATTTGAAAAAAAAAGGTCAGCGAGAGGAAAGGGTAACGGTCGGTGTATGGGACATAGACGGGGCGTGGTTGGGGTGACTGGTCTATTGCGAGTAAGCTGCGCCCCTCGCAGTTATGTTCCGTCCCCTTAGCTGTTCCGCTACTCGAGACTGTTCGAGGTTACCCCTGGTGTCCTGGGAAGCAGCACTACTCGAGACTTCCCGAAGTCACCCCTGGTAACCTCAGACAGTCTCGAGTAGTGATGCTTGCTAGGACATGCTCTCCGAACACAGAACAAGTGTCATTTTTGATCGTAATGAAACAAAATATATGTTGAAAATATTGAAAGTACGTTTTTTGGCTCTTGGGATTTTTCTGGATAACATGGCTTCACCTAAGTTTCGGTGCTCGGAGTCTAGGTAAGATTGAGTAATCCGCGAAAATGATGAGCACATCTATTCTTGTAAAGCAACCGAAACGCCTTGGAATGACTGTACACCTGGTTAATCGGCAAAAAAGGGTTTGGAATTAATCTCGGGGTGTTTATGGGTATGGGTCATCATGAGGCGAAAGGGGGCGGGCGATCTTTTTGTGAGTGGCCCCTCCTTTGACTGGGCCAATAACAGGAACATGCCCAGTCTCGTTTTGCCTCATGATGACCCACACCCGGTGTCTATCATCGTGAAGGAAAAGGTGGCGTACCAAGGCGACGCTGATTGGTGCATTCAGGTCTCCTGTCACGTCCACCTAATTAAATTCGTACGACGTTGAGCAATACCTGGTATATTTGTGAGTGGCGCCGTACGAGTGCAAAGTTGGGCGTGGCATTCGGCTCGAAAGCGCCAATCAGAGTCGTCTGGCTACGTCCCGTTTTCCGTCACGATGATACACACGTAATTCCGTGGTGTTAACGCGATATCACTAATCATAATAGCAGTAATTTCTGTCTTTAGATGGCTGGAGCGAACACTTGGCGTCGTAGGAATTCACTCAATGCGAGAATTTGTGGAAAAGAGGTTCAGGTAAGGAAGTGAACCCTGACAAGATTGGTTTTCCATTGCTGAGACCGTTTATTCTATTCAAAATTGCTTTGTGTGCCTTTTGCCGCAAAAAAAAAAACATCGTTTCAGTGGACTTGTTGCGTTCTTGCGTGGACAGGTATCGGCATCAGCACGATCTCTGGCTTTTCAGATGGATCAGTATCGAGAGCTTGTGAAGGAGATACAGGATGAAACGACTAATTATGAGTACGTATTTCACTTCTCACGTTTCAGTATAGCTTTTTAGTGACTCGTAAGATTTCCGGTAAAAAAGACTGGATTAGCCAGAGTGAAAACCACCAACTATGCCTTCGTATTTCAGGACATTGACGTTACCGCAATGGAGCGGCGCCTCGAACCCGATTCCAGACATGCCGCCTTCTGGCTCCGTGTTAATTCCAGATGTTACCGCAGACTGCGTTTTTGATGCACTTGACGTCAGCAAATCGAAGGTGATACTCGACCGACTACACAATGATGGCATTAAAATACAAGTGAAATGCGAAGAAATGACGTTGGCTGCAACGAATAACCTGTGAGCTTTCTTCAGTTTCAAAACATTCTGTGCTGATATGCTGTTATCCTGGTGTGGGTAAGGGCGAGCGTCGATTACATATGAATTTGCCCAGTGCCTGCTTCTTCCTCATAGGGGTAATGGTGTTGAAAAGTATCGCTGGGCCTGAATGCATCATAGATATTACCCATTATAAAACTGCTTCCGCACCTACATTCACCCCACATTCACCCACCTGGCACCATCAACATGTTTATTCGTACGTGACCTTGGCCTAGGGCTTTTGCCTCATTGAGATTACCCAAGGTAAACGTGTTGACGCCACCAGATTTGGCGTTGGCATTTTACCCTGGGTAATCTCAGCACTGCACCCTGGCCCAGCGGCATAATTGGGGTAACCCACGGTAAACCAGCTACTACCCATGGGTAACAGTCGGGTAAGGCAGAATTGCGATGCACGAAGGTTTGTCTAGAATAGATGACGCCTGTTCAATGTGGGTGAAGTTTACCAAGCGCTCAAAGCTCAAAGTCAGTGATGACTTACCAATCCTATTCCACGACGCATTGGTAAACGTTTTGATGGGTATTAGATGATGGGGACATTAACACTACTTTGGGTAAGTTGTGGGACAAATGCCGGCCCATGGTCATGAGCCCCAATCACCGATCTCACTCCAGGGCCTAAAAACTAACGGGAAATATTTCCCGAACCTCCATTACTCTACTCTTGGTCGCAACAACAGGTACCTTCACTCCGGCGTGTCCATTTTTGGTCACATTTCACCTTAGAGACTGACGTGCTTCAAAATTAGTCACCGAAACTGAATTAAAATAGTCACTTAAATTTAGCCACTGGCTTTAGCTGAAATGACAAAATTTATCACCTTACCCAGATTTAAACAGGTTGAGATAGCTGGGCATGGTGTTTGTTCGATATCTTCTGCAAGAGTAAATCTCCAGAGCCATAGTTGACCATGTTGAATGTGCGGGAATCCAGGATAAGCATCTTTTTCCAGACGTGAGTTGTCACAGCTGGTGCGTTGGATGTCCTTGTTAACGCCATTGTTGAAGAACTCTAAAAGACCTGCGCAAGTTATTGAGGAGAATCGTCGTTGGGATGTGGCGCATTTGTTGGAGGTAAATGAAGCCATCTACCGGAGTGATCTTTGATTTTTTTCGTTTGAAGTCGGTAATAATCTGTTTGTCTGTCTGTTTTGTATCTCTACATCTGTTTTAGTACCTTGTCCACACATTTGTTACGGAAACGGAGGAACGCGAACGACTGACCAAGTCCCTTTTCAAAATAGAGGAAATTTTGAAGGTGCCGCTTGTTTATACTTGTAGAATTTCAGCAGTACTTGTCCATAGTCTTCAGTTTTTTTGTCCCGTCCATCTTAATCCAGAAATACTGTTTTGTGCAATTTCCTGTTTAATAGATCATCAGCTATAGCATTCAACTTTTTCTAAGGAAATGCGAGCAGAAGAAACGAAAGAAAATTTCGATGAAGATGAACTGATGAAGGACTTGACGGAGGAATGCTCACCGGCCAAGGATAGAGACGATCGCTCTCTTGGTGAACTCTTAGCTGCTGGACGAAAGGTACTGATGGTTTGTCGCTGTTTTTAGAGTTTTTACAGCATTTTTTTCTGTTTAGGGCACCACGTCTTTAGCAGACTCTCCGATGTGTGGACCAGCTGACACATCAACACCCCGTGCGAATCCTAGTCATCGACCAGTTCACAGCGAATACGTGCTTGACAAGGTATTTCAGAGTTCTTGGGTTGGAAATTCCGAATAGTGAGGGTCACTGGGAGATGGGGAACAATGATTTGTTGCTATAGTATGACAGGAACACGTGGGCGGACGCTGAATTTTTTCTGAAGAGGTTGTGATGCTGTACCAGTGTGCGGAGTCTCCTTGCTAGGATTTTGAAGCGAGCTTTCTTGCTAGCAAAGAGGTTGCATGGGGTTAACCTGGCTGAGCAAATTGAAATCGTGGTTTGGAAAGGTTACCGAATACGACTTAACAATGGTCTAGCACATGCGGTTTTCAAGAAAACTCAGTTTTTTTTTCGCACTGATAACTGGGGAAAGGCTCATTCTGACATTCATTCTTCGTATAGCAGCATTCTACGGAATAGAATTCAAGGCCTTGAAGCATCATCGAAAGAACGAGTGATCTTGCGGGTAGCAGCTGGGTATAGACTACGTCGCACATGGGAAAGTGTCGGGCAATGAGTTAATTTTGATACTGTAGCACTTAACGTCTCCAAATTTACCATATTTACCTTGGGTAATCTTTATGATGCAGCGCGACTCTACGTTCAAATACACCACTGGGATTACCCATCGCAAAAATATTGACACACAAATTTATCTACCGTTAATGCGGTCGGCATTATGTTTACCTTGGGTAATCACAATGATACAGGGCGGCTATGAACCCGAATCGATTATTGCAAAGATAGGTGATCCCGTATCTTTGGGTGTTACTACCCACGAGTAGCAGCTGGGTATAAACACCACCACATATGGGTAAGCATGTTGACGACTACCAGGTAAAGGGTGAATTTGGTACGTTAACACGTTTGCCTTGGGTAATCTCAATTATAGGTCCTGGGCTCGCAGCTCCAGTGAGTGAAAGCATTAACGGCAGGACATACCTATGTGAAAGTGTTGCTGTTAGCATTTTATTACGGAGGTTACCCATCATCCTAATGATGCGACCGGTCTCTGGCCATGCGATGCTGAGCTATACATGGCTGATTTGGTGGAATGCAGGGTACGGGGAGCAACTGGAATCATGTCGCAGAATTACAAGATTTAACAGCACCTGGGATGTACTTTCTATCCACGTTAATTAAATTTTAAGAATAACTCCATGCAAATCCCTTCATCAGCAGTGCCCATGCTATTCGGCGAGTAAAATGCGGAAGTTAGGATGGGTGTATGAAGGATCAGGGTAGGCTATGAGCAGAAAAGAGAGGTGAACGTTGATCCAGCTACTGTAATTTGTTCTAGGCCTGGATGCATCGTAGAAATTACCCAGGGTAGACGCATTGGCGCTCATATTAACGACGAGTCAACTTCGGGGTGTTAGCACTTTTACCCTGATTAATTTCAATTATGCATGCGGCTCCTGAAAAATCGCTGTTTCACGTTACCTATTTCAGATGTTTTTCGCGGAGTTTTCCTATTAGATTCCTGCTAGATTCTCATGTAGTGAAAGTACTGTAAAGGTACAATCTCGGGATTTTTCCCGGGGCTCTAATAGGGCATTGCTTGCTCTATTGAGGTAGAACGCTGAGAACTGGCGCTAGCGGTAGCTAGCCTGTACTAATTCAGTGTCCTACCCCATTTCTTGCTGAGAATTTGGGATTGGATATACCCCTATATCATTATCCAGGGTCTGAATGCATAACGGATTACCCAGGGTAACCGTGTTGACGCCGGTGATTACGTTGCGTGGCATTAACACGTTTACCGTGGGTAATCTCAATTTTGCATGCGGCCTCACCATTTCCTCCATGAACCCTATTGTTTTTTCATTCAAGGTGCACACATTCTGGGCAGAATACCTGGATAAAGCCACGCTCGAGCTGCTGGGAGATCGCTTTGCCTTGGATGGCGTCACTGAGGTGATAAAATCGACAGAGAAGAGCCTGCAGACAGTTGTCAACGAAGCCATCCACATAGTGCAGGCATCGAGTCTGCTAGCTATACAGAGCAACGCGAATGCGAGCGTGGTAAGCTTTTGCGTGTGTTCCGCGATCTTTTGCTGGAATCCCACGTAATTTTACAGAAATGGATGTACGAACTGGCGTCGGACGCGTCACACTGCGGTTTTGACTGCGTGCGATTGTCCACTTTCCGCTGGTCGGATCCGAAAGATCAGGATGGTTACGAGCGAAAATTGTTCAACACGAAGGGAAAGGACATGGAGTTAGTGGAGTTTGACGTTATGTTGATGAACTGTTGGGGCAATTCATGCTAGATGCGTGCGTTTGATGTGCGTGCGTTTATGTGGTGAAGGATTGGCCATGAAGCAGCTCAGATGCAGGTGGAACGCACGCATCTGTGGCCCCACGGCTACTGCACGGTGTTTTCCTTCTACAGCGTTGACCCATCTTCATTGAAAATCCAAAAAAATGGATCCGCAAATGGATGCGTGCGTCTGACGCACGCACGGCTTACGCACGCATCTCGTATAAATTGCCCTGTCCGAAGTGATAAGCACAACTCGTAAGGATTATTTTCTGCCATTCAGAGGAGCGATAGGTGTGTCTACAGTTTCTCGTGATGGATTGACATGCGATTATTTGTTGCCGCATGCATCCGGAAAGTTGAAAGCCGGAGTACAACCAGAGATGAGCTTGGCCGTGGCAATGCAGCCTGGGGTGAGGAACACGTTTTTCTTCGGGCTGAGCGGTTATAACTGAAATTTTTAAATCATATTTATATCTTGTCTTTCTATCGCCTCTTTATTTTGAAGTATTTGTATTCAATTATCTTTTTATGTAGTTGTACTAAAAATTTCGTTAGTTGCTCCTATTTTTTTCTTACAATTGTCGCGAGAATTTTGACGTGGGCGGAGCTTCCCATGCGTGCGGTCGCGTAGCGACATCTAATTTGTTACCTAGATCAAATAAACTACTACCATTTGTATGCGGTCATACACTCTTATTTGTAGAACCAACGTGGGTTATGCTGGAAATGTGGAAAAACCAGCCATTAGCTGGATTGACTGTGGATCACCGATTTTTTTCACTTTTCTTGATTTTTTATTTTATTTTTAGGGATTCGTCGAAACAAAACCGGTACAGAGCGAACAAAAAATTGATCAACCACCGGAAGATGGACGGCTGCAGTTGGTGACTGATGAGGTGGGTAGGAGTTTTCCCCGACTTCTTCGTTTTTCCTTTTTTTTTGATTATTAGCAGCTACTTTCAGCTGTATTGAGCAATGTTTAGCTTACTCGTTAAGTTTTTTTTCTCTTGTGTGAGGAAACTCTTGAAAAAATAAGCAGTACCTAATCAGAAAATATGTGACTTAAGGCTAGCAACATTCCGCACTTTTTAAATTTCGCTATTTATAGAATGTGGTCTTTGGTAATATCATAAAGTTCCAATCCGTTGATATGTATGCTGGCGGTTATGTATACGCTTTGGTGAGTTTTTTTTCTGGATTTTTTTTGGATTGACAGAAAAAAAACAGCAAATAGAAAACATTGGGAGTGCAGTTGTGTTTTCTACATAAAACGACATTTGATAAGTGTACATACTCTGAGCTTCCAACCGCTGTAGACAAGGGGCAGAAGCGCGGCGCAGGTACTCTGGTTGTCTGCTGCACCTCTCGAGGCAGCTGGAAATCACGGTGTGTTGATTCTCTTCCGTGTCTCTGCCCAGCAGGCCCGCTGCGTCGGTGCAGCAGACAACCAGAGTGCCCGCGCCGCGGTCCCGCCCATTGTCTACGAGCGTTCGGAGTTCACTACACAAAGCTGTAGCTGTTTTGGAGTGTACCCAGGTGCTGGCTTGTTCCAGGCAACTTTCAAGTCCGAAGCTGGTGAAGTGAATCGTCTAATGCGGAAACATCCAGTCGTGGAGGCGTGGTTTGTCCATGGAGTAAGTGACATTTTATGACATAACTTCTTAAAATTGAATCTGAGGTGGGGGGGGGGGG
>JARK01001361.1:504157-528908 GCA_000688135.1 Ancylostoma ceylanicum | reverse complement strand
CCCCCCACCCATCCTTTCTTCCGAGAAAATTTAAAACAGACACAAAATCGGGTATGGGTCATGATGAGGCGTAGTGGGGCGAACCATGATTCTGTGATTGGCCTATCGTTTGAATAACCCAATCACAGAGGTATAACCCGCGCTTTCACGCCTCACCATGACTCACACCCCACGAAATCGTGTCAGAAAAAAATCTGGACCCACCCGACTGCCTCGTTCACCTCCTCCATGGAGCTGCAGATGAGTGTAGTGATTGCACGCCTCTTGATACAACGTCCGGTAATCAGCACTGGCCTGTTGACACCAGTACGGCTTCTGTGGTTCCAAATCCTGACGCCATGCATCCAGTAACGATGACATCACCCATTCGTAGGAAAGACGACGTAGTGCATCCTTCAATGACTAACCACTTAGGTAACCAGTTAACTAGCTAGCCACCTTGTTGTAGCTCACCTGCAGCTGGGTAACTTCTGGCGTCGCTTCTCGCGTATATGCCGCTCTGAGCTGTTCCAGAGCTTTTCTGGAGTGAATGAAGACAAATTTGCCGAAATTCACACTGTCTCTGTCATCAAAACACAATTTCCGGCTGCAGAAGGCGTGTCCAACGGCTAGCGCGAGGGGACTAGAATATAACAAATAATCTAAATAAATGAATAATCCAAAAAAAAGAGCAAATGAACTAGTAACCAACTTGTTGAGCAGCTCATCAGGGCACCGTCGCACAACCGCATAGTGCTGTTTGGCTTTCTCACGCATTCCTTGTTTCCAGCATAGGGCGCAAGTGAGCACATGGGTCCACCACGTGCACAACGCGTCTCCTTCAGTAAGCCATGTGGCACAGTCTGGAAAAATACGATATCAACCAGAAAGAAAAGGAAAAATAAAAAAGAAGCTGGAGGAAAGCTAAGCTCACCCCAGTTATTCTCCTTCTTCGGCAAGCCGCCTGACATTGAAATGCTGATCAGAAGGCGGGACACGTCAACGATGTCAATTTCTTTTGGTCCGTTCTCACCACTCAGTTCATTGGCGAGGAGAGTGAGCAGCCGAAGCTTGAAAGCTGCTCGGAGCCGGGATAGGACGTCACCTAAAATAAATGGTGGAATTCTATGCGTTCAAAAACCAGTGTCGTAACAAACAATAAAATGCTGAAATGGAGGTGGTACTACATCTTCTGAAACATAGGTACATCTTGTTAGGTGGTCAAATCAGTCCCCGCAATTTTCCCACAAAATTTGCAGGATTACAAGCGCCGAGGGGTCGATTATCTATGGGAATAGTGGTATGGATGGGTGATGACCGAGATAAGTCGCCCACAGTAGGTGATCTCCGCCCCTTGCGGCTAGGCTCCACCCACTTGTTTTCTCCGGGTCATCTGGGAGCAACATTTGAGCTGTCCTGTCGCATTTTATGTAATTTTTGCGACAGGTACAGTGAGCGACGGCGGTGCGTTTTTCACGGACAACGGTAGCACGCGGAGTGACCGCGCCGCTTGCCCTGGAATCCTAGCCGCGACAGGAAATTATAGGATTTTCTTGATAGTCAATTTTCTTGGTAGTTGAGATCAAATATGATAATAAACTGTCAAGGGCAACCCTGATTCACCACAACGGCACCGATTCCTTTGCGAGCGGCGCGGCCGCGTCGCGTGCTTCCCGATTCGACGCTCATTATATGTGGCCAACATCAGCCAAAATTATTAAAAAAAAAAAAAACTAACCATCAGATTCACCAATGATCGGCGCCAAGGAAGTCTTCTTGGCGCTGAGAATTGCACGCAAAGTCTCAGCATCGGAGAGAAACTCTCGGGACAACGGATGGAACACCCACTGGAGACCGCTTACCTGGAAGAGAATGAATCATGAACAAAAATATTTTACTACTAATTTCATTATTGGAATTATTTAGAGTCCCTCTCACCAGCTTGAAATATGTGAAAAAACTCATAGAATTCAAAAAATGGACCTCATTAAACCCCGCTCTGAGAAACTCAACGAGAACTCACACTATCCTCATCTGCCCTCCGCACATGTCGCCGAGCCCTCTTGTAAAAATATGGGGAGAAAATCGAGGCGAGAAATGGTGGCAAGCACAGGCGAGTTCTATAAAACGGAAAAAAGCTTGGAAACATCTGTATAAGTCTGCATAAGTAGTATGGAATCGATAAATAAAAGTTTATCCACAAACCTAATAGCAGCAGCTATGTAAATATCCGCTAAAACATTCCTCGGTAGTCCATCGGTTGACGCTCCAGCACTTTCGGCGAGGTTCACAGCTGACAACGCCAAGTATAAACCAGAAATGCCTTCGCTCGTTTCATCCACACCCAGCAGGTGCAGCTGAAGGAGACAATTGTAAAACTCTTGAGGGATGACCGCCAAAGAGATCCCTAGCTCCGCGAACATATTCTAGGCAGGATTTTGATCCAGTAAAGGAATGAGGAGAGCTTAAAAGAGGAATCATCCAGAAATAATGTCTAGGGGACAGATGGGTCACCAAAATCTCAGGGAATGCATAAAAAACATAAAATGTTGTATGAGCTTATTTTTCCTTGCTTTTGTACTTTTTGAACGAATCGGAAACTGATAATCTATATTACCACCTTTCTTCTCATCGAGCCTCCCCACCCCAAGCGCGGCCACTGGCAAACACCAAAAGGTTATGCCCCAGAAATAACGCATGGTACGCCTCTGAATGCATACTTCCAGCTGTTTCTCATAAAAAAGATAGAAATTTATTCAATTTATTAATGAACATAAAACTGCGAAAATTTCGGGAAAAAAATTGAGGTCAAAAGTGACAAAGCTGGCAAAAACGCGACCCTGTCCCAAATTTGATGTCTAGGGATAGGAAGAAAAAAACGACAAAATCTCTTTTTCTGTCCTTCTCTAGTCTCACCTTTACTTATCCACCATTGCTGGAAAAGTGTCCCAAATGCATTTATATATATATCTCACCTGATGCATCTTATGGTACACCATAGCCGTATGTGCATGACTCTTGCAGACCACTGTGACTGGCTTTCCAGCGTCTCGCCTCCGCCGCGAAAACCACCTAAGGACATGTTGAATAGTAGAAAAATCCGGAAATAGATAAACAAGGCGAACTTCGATATTTCAGGAACTTGGTAAAATAGTCTAGCTCACCTCCCAATCCACAAACCATTCAACGTGTGCCGTATGATTTGCCACACCACAGAAAGTGCCTGCTCAACGCCTGCTGATGGGAGAGGTCTTTCCAGGATCTAGAGATAATAGCAATTTTTCTTGGAACATGAATAACGAATTCCTGGGAGAGTTCACTCGCATACCTGTAAGCACTCAATGTACTGCCTCTGAGCTTCTCGTACATTTCCGTGCTCGGCTTCCTTACGTGCTCGTGCACGAATGGAGAGGAATACACGCCAGGATCGCGATTTGAAATCCTGAAAATATCAGCGTTGAGAGGTCCTAAAACGAGAAAAGAAGGGCTGTTGAGAGGAAATTTTAAAAAGCCTGGATTCGGGAGTGCTGCGATGAAATCAGGGTAATATTTGGGCACTTTTAAATTTTTTAGTATTAATGAAGCAACTAACAAACCTGCACAGGCTCACCGTAGACCAACAATCGTGTCAGGACGCACACAACCACGAAAATATTCACGGACCACACAAAACACGGCTGTATCACCCGGGTCTGCCACCATTCGTCAGCTGTCAGGTAGTTGTCAAATGCATCGGCACTCTGAACAATTTTTGTGATAGATGTTCGGAATTTCCAGTGACATCTACCACAAAATATGCACATCAAAATCTTTACTCACCTCTGTCAAAACCCTTCCTCCAGTTGGTGCTATATCTTCATGGCTGCTTCGTGCTGTAACCGACGATCCTGTCGCCAGTAAACTCAGTGGATTCCACATTAGCATAGCAAACATCATGGCAAAAATTGTCACGCGACCCTAAAAAGCTTCAATGAGGCGCTGTTTTGGCCCGCGGTAGAACCGACGCACCTGCTCGACACTGGTCCGCGGCCGTTTCGCGCCTTTTGGTGGTAGTGTCGGGGAATTGGTGGGAGATGTCTGGAAGTTGAGTCAGTACTATTTCTGGAACTTTCTTAGGTTCCTGGCATACTCCTCGAAGAGAACATAGTGTCGCCGTAGCGCAACGACATCGATTTTAGTGCATATCGATCGCTGGCACTGCTGCCGCTGCTCGCTGGAGCGTCGCGGCCCGATCAATACGTATCAAAACCACTGCCGCCGCGCCGCAGCTAGCGACATACTTCTCGAGGAGTGTAGCAGCAGTCCAAGATTGAAATGAATTTTTAAAAGACTACTGTAGACATACTGTATTTCCGGGTGACTGTATGCTGGCTGATGATGTGGAAGGACTCAGTGCTGGTGATCCTACTGTCATTGGTGGTGGTGGTAGTACCTGCACGGTAAATACACCCTTGGAATTCGTAGAAACAGAAGGATTTAAATACTCCTACTAACCTCAATGTTATGACTACGTAGAATACCGTTTAGTCGCTGGACTTCAAGATGTAGATCACGATTCTCCGCCTCCAGCTTACTAATGTGTTCGATGGCTTTTCGGAGGGTTGCGGATTTGCTGAGCTAGAACGCGGAACTTTGTTGGTAGCTTTTTACCCAACATTCTTCTGTTTATGGACATTTTGAGGGCACATGTGCAGTTGTGCAAAAAGATAAACGATCTAAAATAAACACTAGAAATCGTGCAGTAGTTGAAGGATATAGGGTTCATGGGTGACTCAAGCAGAAGCAGGACCCTGTTCCTGCAATCTCAGCGCGTAAAAATGAGATAATTGCACTATCTCAGTTATAATGACCACTAGAGCAGTTATCGTCTTTAGAGCGCGCTTTCACTACCCAACCAGTTTAGTTTTCCCAAAAAAATCACCAACTGCGATAGAAAATCCTTACCTTTGCATCATCTCCAGCCAGGATCGTCTTCAGGTGCTGTATGCGATCATTGATGGAACATCGGTATTTCTTTTCAATGAGGTTATGAGCGGTGCGCCTCTCGGTTTTGGGTCCTGAGAAGAAAAATAAATGAAGCTTCAGCAGCATACATTAGTATTTTCATTATTTTGTTTATTACTAACTACTTTAATTTCATTTGATTTTATTTGTAGAGATTATCCACAAATGGTACAATCATGTGCAATGTAATTTTACAGTCAGATAGTTCCTGTGTAGTGAAGATATCGATTGAAGTATGGTACTGTGTACCTAATACATATCGATCGTGCCACCCTATTCACCTTTTTAAATTGAAAAAAAAAAACAGATCTACACATTGGGAAATGAATGGATTTGGTAAATTTCCTGTGATACTATGGTTCAGCGCCGAACGTCGGTATTTGCCTTTTTCTTTCGATATTAAATATTTGAATAATCGAATTTTGGAATTTTTCGAATAATTCAAATATTCGAACCTCGCCCGGTATTTTTAACAGAATTTTTTCATGCTTCTTTCACGCTGATGGTAAGCTTAGTAGGTCGTACACAAGTTGGATAAATCCCTATATGAATCATAAAGAGTCGAATTGGATTTCAATAGCGATTTACGAGGGGTGGGCGGGGCTTAGCCATGTGGGCGGAGCTTAAGCAAGAATCAATTTGAAAAGTTTTAAAAATTTTAGGAACTAAACAGTGTTTGAAAAGATGTATGACTCGATGGAATGAGGCTCACAATAGAACAGCTAGCAAATTTGTTCCAACCTTTCCTCCTCGGCTCTTCCAACGTCACATCATCCTCATCATCTGAGTCCTCATCCTGGGGCCAAACTTCTTCCCGAGGGACCCGCGTGGCGACTCCAGACGGCCGGGAACGACTGCTGCCCCCACGACCACTGCTACCTTTTAGGCGTTCTACTTGCCCAGGAGACATATTAACCTAAAACTCGACAAAAATAAATAACGTTCACTTCTTGAATACCAGTAAACACTAACAAGTAATCGCAGCAGCTCCTCCTTTGTTGTCGCTCCATTATTGGTGCTCTGCTGTGGCGAAAGCATGTCGTTTAGACTACCATCAGATGGCGATCGCGTCATAGGGATCGATACGGGCGATTCCACTTTCACCGTCGCCGTTGCTGTCGCAGCGACACATGAGGAATAGCTGCCCCCAGGCGAGACCACGTAGCTCTGCTGTAGAAGTATAAACGCTTAGAAGCCAACCAATAATATAGGATGGAAGGTGGCAGGTTCAAACCTCTGGTGACGTCTGCATGAATGGCGGCTTCGTGTCGATGTACATGGCCGGCGGGGAGAGCACCGGTGGCAACGCCTGCATCGCTGGAGCTGCCAGGTGTTGAGCCTGAATCAGGGAGACTTTCTCTGTGCGGATGGTTTTAAATATGAGTGAATTATTAGTTTCATTGTTTGTAAACATTAGGTAATGACTTTTTTCTCCTAATTTAATTCAGGAGGCATACTCTATATGGAGTACAGCATCCTTAACAGCTGTCGCCCGAGCAACATGCTTTTGATGCGTATTGATTACGGTTGTTTCATGCCGCGGCGACACCACCGACGCCACGCTCAAGATCTGTATCGATGTTGCCGCGCGGCGGTATAGTTAACATGGTGTTTCTTTATTTTTGCAAATTTTTATCTGGTATTTATTATTCATACAACTTCTACTGATTATTATTGTTGTTATTATTCATTACTAGTTCTAAATACTACACTTACACAATCAGTTATACTACTCTACAAAATATTTATTCTCATCCCTTCGAATCTCATCTGCATATTTCTATTGTGTGCTGTGGTTGGCGTCTTGGATGAGTATCATCGTGAGGGAGAAAGGGGCGTGGCCATTCGACTCTGATTGGCGCACTCGGACCGCCCATCACGTCCAGCTGTTTCAATTCGAAAGGCCTCAATCCCGTAATACATAGTCTATTTGTGCTTGGCGCCGTAAGAATTTGAACAGATAGATGTGGCGGGCGGCTGGAATGCACCAATCAGAGTCGCTTGGTTACCCACCTTTTTCGCTCAGCATAATGCACACCCTGGCAACTCGGACTTTCTACACACCTAAGGCACCGCCCCACGTCGGAATCGTTTTTGAGATTTTCATATGAAAAGAATCTCCGAGAACACGTGATCACAGTGGTATACGTGATTCCGTTCGAAATTTCCTTGAAAACCCATTCTCAATACAAATTTTGGGGAGCTTGTGGGCGGGGCCAAGGCGGACTAACAGGGTTTCGCAGTACTCCCTTGCTTATCTGTAAACAGCAATTTCTATCCAACTAGGCAGCGGATGAGGAACTGTCACAAGGATTTTAGATCTCCACAGATTGGCTCAGAAGAAATCATTAGAGAGCGCCGTGACCCCCACCCCCCTCCGACTCCGCCCATATGCTCCTCAAAAACAGGGGATCGAAAACAGGTTTTTCAGCAGTTATGCACGGAATCACATATACCATTGTGATCTGCAGCTCCTGGAGATTCTTTTGACGTGAAAATCTCAAAGAAAATTTTCTGAGGTGAGAGAATGCCTTTGAAGGGAAAATCTTCTAATCTGGCTACTCCTCCTTATTCGAATTCAAGAAGAATCCTATTATATTTTGAGATTAAATTTTAAGCATAAAGGTGGGACAACCAACTTCAAAGAGGCCATCTCTTCCCTTTTTCCTCTCGCTGTGGTAATTTCTCACCGTCTGTGATTTCTGTGTGATCCACGTGACAAAACAGAGACATTTTTGTTTCGATATGATACAAATTGCACTCAAAAACTCCTGAGCGACAGTTGCGCCAAGATGGCGTCAGAATTTCTGCGCTCTTCGATTGCTCTTCTCTCTAGTCGAAAGCCTCTAATGGATATTCTTGGAGGCAAAATCCTAGATATTTTAGAAATAAACTCATCGAATGAGCTTTAACCCATGTGTGGCTCGTGTATAACTTCTAAAACCCCTCTAACACAGCGGAAAGGCTTATCACTCTGAATTTTACGACGCTTCAAATTCCATTATTCTGTTCTTTTCGAACCCTGTCAAGTTTTTCCGTCATTTCATCCATCAAAAAACAGTTTGTGTCCAGGAAAGCCACGTCTTCGTCTAGCTGATTGCCGGTTATCGTGCCGCCGCGCCGATAACCCCAGGTGGTTATCGGTGCGACAGAAAAGCCGACGAACACCGTCTCGGCTGAACACAGGCCTGTTTCATCGACACACGAACGCCTTCGATAGCTTATTATCACAATTTCGAGCTGCAGAACAACACCTTCAGCTCTGCAAAAGACGGCAATAAGCTTATCGCGTTACTATTCCGCCTAGCAGAACGCTTTGATATGAACTGGCGGCTATAGCACTGGCTTAAAACAAGGTGAAAAAGGCACAAGGTGAAAAAAGCTTTGATTTCCTACAAAGGTTCAGCAAGGCTGCAAGCTGGTGGAAGTGGTTATAATAAAAGCATAAAACATACTAAATGGGAGCTTCGTGGGGGCAGGGTCCCCCTATTCCAGCACTATTTTCAAGCGCTAGGTCAAGTACACAAAAGGACCATGTATTCTTATTTTTTTTTCGTCTTAAGATTTCCAGGATAATAGTCAATGAAACAGCGATTATAAAAACTGTCTTAGAATTTCTAAAACGTCAACAATGTCGATATCATTGAATAATTGTCCATTTTCCCACTAAATATTACATACAGTGGGCGTCGATAGCGGTGGCCTTTCCGCGTCCTCGAAACGCACGCAGCGCGACCGCGCCGCTCCAGCTGGAATCCTCTCCGGGACTACAAACTATGCGGTTTTCCCGAAGTAGTTTCCTTATTAGTTACCATCAAATATGATGAACAACTGTCAAGAAAACCAAGATTCGCAACTGCGGCGACGATTCCATCGTTAGCGGCGCGGTCGCGACGCGTGCTTTTCGAGGCCCGCAAAAAGGCCACCGCCATCGACGCCTACTGTAATTCCAGGCTATATTCAGACCTCATTCTGGAATTTTCCGTGCAATACGTTCCTCCACATTTTTTCACGTCTCGGTCAACTCCTCTTTGATAAACTTCCACTTGATGAAAGTTAGATGAACAAACTTTGTCAAAAGGTTTATTCGCAGATCACAAAAGGACTGATGCGCTGACTCGGTCAAATGGGTGTGGCTTACATTGCACTATCGCACATTCACCTCGGATGCATAGTTAAGATTACCCATCCATAGTCAACGTATAAACGCACCCCAATTAATCCTTTATCTGGCACTCATCAACGTGTTTACACGTGATGTTGTCTACACTCACCTGCTATCCACGGGTATGAAATTACCCATAGTTTCAATGATGCATCCAGAGCATGGCTTTTTGTGGAAGCATAGGCCCAAAATTTTGAGGAATAGGTGGTGCTACAGTTTCCCTTTCCCACGAAAACCAACCAATTACCCATTTAAAAAAATCTTTGCAAGCCTGGTACAATATCTTTAAATCCAGAAAATTTTCACAGTTTCTTGCAGCGCCAGGCACCTTCTCTCCCATCGTAACCCCGTCTCCACCGCCCGGAAAATTCTTAACTATTCCCCCCGCTTATCAAGCATACTCACAAAAACGCTCGTATCGCATAAGCTGCGGAGGTTCGCTATCTAACGAGGAAGAAGCCGTAAAACACAAAAGAACCGTCTATTCGCAGAAAATCGAAGACCAACACGAGAGCCACTCCGCCCGACCACGGCCAGCAATTTTTGATCTCTTAACGGGAGAATACTTTTCCAGAAATATTCTGTGTGATGACTGGATTGAGCAATTATCAACAGTACACACATGTGTAAGGGCAAAATCCTCTTATGTGCTTTTTGTCCGGAACAAAAACGGAAGTGCATTGCCCTTTCGAAACTGTGAATGACCTTAGCAAATGTTATTCAATGAATGAACATAGTATCCTAAGAAAAATGCCGGGCAAGGTAGAAAATCCAAAAACTATAAAAAACAGATCATGAGTGAAAACCTACCAGTGTGCCAGGCTGATAGGGATTAATCTGGAGCGGCGGTATTACTGGAGCTCCTAATTTTGGCAGCATACCGGCTGGTCCATTCATGTTCACGTTGGCTTCGAAATTCGGAGGTGAGAACCTGGAAGAAATTGAAGAAGATTTTAGGCATATTAACAGAAAATTTTCCAAAATGAAAGGGATTAAAACATTATCCTCGGAAATTATACTAGTCGCGTCGCGAGGCTCTCATCTGCCCTTTTTCGCCAAGTAAACAACAAGAAATGTTTTCTCTACAGCAGTTTTCAAACCAAACCACCAAATGAAACTTTAACATAGCGAAATGGGTGTAGCTACAATCCCACTACTCAGAGTATGGACTCGTGTTCTATTTATGAGGTGAACTAGATCGAATTGTGTGACTTACTTCATCGTAGCGTACGGGTCTGAAGCCGGTGGTGAGTCGGCTTGCAGCAGAGACACGATGGAGCCGATTTCTCGAGACCTGACGGAGAAATTCACGAGAATGAGAACATTTTAAAGTAATACGATTATTGATGACTTCCACATCCCAAAATACTGAAAGAGCGGTCGTGCTCCCAGTATTCTAGTAGAGATAAGGCAAAAATTAAGGATAAAGAAGGTCACTCTCTAAATTCATATCGAATGAGATGGAAAGCACTGTCAATGTAGTCATAACCTGGTTCCGATTCTTTTTTTCCTTTAAAAAGGCCAATGAAGCTATGAGTTTTTCCTACAATTTTTTTTCAGTGGGCTGGAGGGGAGGGTAATGGAAATGACTGCGCCGTTCCCTCTGGATCTGAGATTTGCTGTCGATATCCCATATACAATAAGAACTGGGACCCTGAACCCTAAACCCATTGCCAACATGTTCCTGATATTCCCACCAACACATAAAACTTTCGTGATAAACACGGACTGTTTTTCGATTATCATGGCTTCGAAACGTTCAATGGTTCTTTATTGAATTTTATGGACAACACCAACGTGGAAGTGATTCTATAGACCGTTTGCCCTCTGTATCACAACGAAAAGTGCCGTAAATACATTGATGTTTACCTAACAGCTTACGAAACAGTTCCATACGGTATTCAAGAGCTAAATACTAATGAGTAGTAAGTTCCTGGGATTATCTATACAATTTTTACAAGGAGAACTATAGATATAATTTCGCAAGACCAATCAATGCAGATTCACAGGTCAGTAAGGTAATGTTTCCCCAAAAAAAAGCATACTACTACAAAAAATGCATAAAGGTATCGATTTAGAAGTAAAGAGTAATTTCTTCTAGATCCGTGCGTGCGTTCGTCGTGCGCGTGCGACTCCATGATGTAGGATAGTCTCAGAAACACTTTTGATGGAGCCCAGACGCATGTGATATGCACATGCTTGCGGTGTAGGCATTACTCATGCTTGCCGCGCGTCAAAGTTGACGGACGCATCACGTCAAGACAGTGGGCAATAGGAACGGAGCAGAGAATTCCTGCCCGGTAGGAAATACCCCTGGTTTTGTCATCGCGACTGCCGCGCGAACAAACTGCGTCTCCATTTTGATCGCATAGAAAAAACGCGGAAAATCCGTGAAATTTTGGCGCGTCGCGTCAACTTTGTCGCGCGGCAAGCATGAGTAACGTCGTGGCGGTTTCAGCGCAGAATTTTCTTCGCTTAAGTGCAGGCACCGTTAACCGCTCTCCATAAAGAATTTAAAAGTGAATGCGTGCGTCCGACGCGCGACTGACTGACGCATCAAGTATATATTGCCGTTAGGGTAAAAAAAAAAGGTCCGGAATCCCTCATTATAATGGAGTAGCGGACTACAATAGATAACTAGTAGTAAATAAACAGCCACGGCTACATAACATGAGCAGTAGTAACTTGTATACCTGGAGCTGCTACATATAAATGTCGCCGAAATTTTATTCAATTTACAAACACCACTTCTATAATCATCAGTGGGCGTGGCTTACGTCTCACACTCTAACCATTGTGCTCGAGGACGAAATTTTAGGATTGCAACGGAAAGCTCTAGATGTCCACATCAGAATTTTGATCTGAGGCATGTTTTCGAGCTTTTCAAGCGAGTAAAAAACTAAATACCAAAAGCGCGACGCAAACCACGCCCCCAATAAAATTATAAATGGGATAAATTCAAATTATTAAAACCGCAGCTACTAAAAACCTCCTAACCTGTTAGGATCATAGTATTCCTGCGGTGGGCTATGTTGATTCGGCCGCACGTAAGGTTTCGAGTAAGGATACTGGCTACTGTGCGGTTGCTGCTGATGTCCAGCCCAATTGGTGTCCATAGGCAGCACATCCTGAGTGTCCATTCGGATCACATCTAGAAAAACAAGCAACACTTCATAATCAACGAACATTTGCACAACTTCCAACCTACCATACATGTCAATTCGTGTTGGGTACGGTGTCATGACCGTAGAAAAGCGGGGGAATTCCCCGCCCGGGTTCTTATACGTATCAGCAACGCTGACAGCGAGAAAAACGCCGTTATCGGCGAAAAATACAAACAAATCCGCGCGTACAATGGACGCAATGACACTAACGACGTACCAGTGATATCTTCGAGGTTGGTCTCGAGCGAGAGAAACGGATCCGACATTGGGATGTCGTTAAAATTGAATTCCATCCTCGGCGAGGTTAGAAACGTCCATAAACCTGTAAGAGCTCTCAAAATGAAGTTTTCTCAATGAACTGCACAAATCTAGTACGAGCAGAACAGAAATTAAATGCTACTGAGACCCTTCTACAGAAATATTCCTGGAAGGAAAAAAAAACACGATCAGAGGGGAAACAAGAGGTTTCCAGGATTTAAGATTCCAGAAGAAACGAAGAAATCATCAATTAAAGCATAAGATTCGGATTTGATCTTCAAGTTTCAGCTTTGAGATACATAGCTGTATCTTCGTAACTTTGTAGGGTAAAGCGTGAAGTAAATTTAGAAACCTTGGGGCTGAAAAAAATTTGAATTGAAGTCTAAAACCTGTACATTGTTTAGAAAAAAAGCAAATTTAAAACAAAACAACGAATAGCTTCATGAAATTTAAGAGCACCACTAGAAAAGTGAAAAACCAAGGAATCACAAGCAAGAGAGAGAGAGAGAGAGAAAGAGAGAGAAAGAAAGAAAGAGGGGAGGAGGCGGGGAGGAAGGGAGGGACGGAGAGAGAGAGAGGGACGAAGAGAAAGAGGGGCGGAGAGAGAGGGACGGATAACAAGGGAGACAGAAGGAAAGAGCAATTGTTTCCGAACACAGCTGTCACAACGACAATTTTTAGTTCCTTAGTGAACACATTTTCCTTGAAAATTCAAGACTGCTATACGAATCTTCGTCTTCATTGGATCTACAAAAATTCAAGCAAATGTAAATAAAACAGGATCGCTGGCTAACTGGCATAGCAACAGATAATGATCTCAAAATACGAAATAACAAAAATTAAGGGAAAAAGCTACTGATTCAGAAAATTATAGAATTCAGCAATTCGTTAAACTATAATTTTTCTTCGCTTTTTCTTCCATGAAAAAAAAACGGTTTGAAACAAATCCGCTTCAGAAAAAAAAAACAGTGCATATAACTTGCAATGGTATTCAATGACATAAGGCCAATGGAAAAGAGTACAACAGGAGAATATCAAACTTTTCTATGCCCAGACATATAGAAATTTTCCCAAAAAAAATCGGTCAACCCTAGCCGTAATGCCAGAAAATACAGAAAAATACCAGTCAATCATACATATTCACCCCATCCAGCCATTTCCTTGTTCTTTCTTGCTCAGAACAGTCACACTAAGCAGATTTTGCCAGCGAAAATAATTTTCGCTTCCTTGCAAAATAATGCAGTAATGTTAGGTATGTGAACAGATCACTGATCAGATACTATTCTCAGCATAATCTTCCTTCCTGTTCCACTTACTGTCCTTTTTCTGAGCCTTCTTTCTTCTGGAAATTTTCCAAAACTCATAATACAACTGCTCAAGAATTCTGTATTGATGCATAGAACTTCTACTAAGGAATAAAGATGCTATAATGGAATCTCTATAGTCAGGAAGGCGCTTGTGATGATGCGGCAACTAAATCTAAACAAAAATTGTTATTATTTTTACTTGTATCTTGTTCAAGCACCTCGCGTAATGTAGAAAACCCATTATTTTCCTTCAATTATTGAAAAGAAATGAATCAAAGCTTCATTGAGCGCACATTTCAGCGCAAATTACCGGTTCAACCACCTTTTTCGTTTAGATCTCTAGTAAAGTGATCAATTATATAAGATGGGCGAAGCAACCTGTTCGGATAATTTTCCACAAAGTAACAACTAGATTATTCGAGAAGAACAATGTGCTATGAATTAACAGAGAAGCAAGTGAAAAAAATGGACAAAAAAGGTTTCCATGATCGGACACGGAAACTGGCATTGTTCCAGCTTTTCGCTATACAACTGTCAAGCTCACGAACACGAAATCATATCCACGAAATGCTGATGTTTGGTCTTGTCCACTTCACGTGAACGCCAGCGCTACGCCTTGTCTCGGAAAAGTTTCCAGATAAGGCATAGGTAATGATGAGGCAATAATGGGCATTAGAAGGGTGACCAAACCTGGATGGAACGAAGAAAAGAATTGGCTAATAATCCATTGTAGAGCAATATCCAGCAGATTCTGCAATACAATAGAAATGGTGAGGCGCGAAAACTAATCCTCTAGCTGAAATTCACTCATTAATTATGTCGAACTGTACTGTGATATCTAGTCCCTCAAACAGTACAGATATTCGTTGAAACAGCAGCTTCTTTCACGAAAAAAAATGTCTCGATTTTTGTTTTGTATATGCGAAGTAAAGGTTCCAACAGAGATAATGGGGAGTAATGAAGTCCTAGGCAACGCCAGGTAGGTAGTTAGCCAAACTACAAGATAGCACATCCGAACAAAGCGAAAAAAACCGGACCTCCACGGAAAATTGCATGAACTGCTGAGAGATTAATGAACGACAACCGTTAAAACTATCAAGGCGCTCTGAAACAGGAGCAATGCACATTAAAAATTAGAGACAATTCAAAATTCAGATTCAATTGGCTTGAATTCTCTAACTCAAAGACGAGTATAGCCGAATATTAAAAGGTTAAATGAAGATTATTCATTAGAACTGGGGTAGGATATTATACTGTACACAGGAATTACTTACATAATTCCTTCCCTGACGTCCCGCTTCTCGCTCAAGGATGAGTCGGTGAAATTTTCGAATTGTCGTTACAGAATCCATAAAAAAATTTCGCACTACTGAATTCAATTATTTTTACTTCTTTCAAATGACGTTACTTTCCAAAACCCAGACAGTCTGGTCCCTAAAACAGCCCACAAACAACACATTAGCCTTTCTTCTCGTCCCACCCTCATCAGTGCTAAAAAGAACGGTACGGTATCGTATGCAGCTGTAAGACAGGAATGGTAAAATTTACCTAGAGGGAAAGTATGGCTCAAAAAATATTGTAAAATATAGGATAAAACCCTCAGATAGTATCCCACTTTAAAAAATAGAAGAATGGGTGACCCACAGAAGATTTTACTAGTCCAATCGAAACCGGCACCCAACGGTTAGGGTCATAATGAGACGTGAAATTGTGGTTTGTACCTCTGTGCTTGAGTTATTCAAACGATAGGCCAATCACAGAATCATGGTCCGCCCTATTACGCCTCATTACGGCCCATACCCGCACCCAACAAACAAAAAAAAAGAGCTCTCGAAGTCAAAGATGAATTAACTAACCAGAATTGGTGACGATCAGCATAAGTAAGTACTAAGCATTTTCAAGAAATATCATCAGGTAAAGTATCATTGAAAAAATCTTCGCTCATTAACATGGAAAACCAAAGGAAAATCAATCTACAGACTATTCTTGAGGAAAAGAAAGGAAAAACTAAGAAAGGAACAGCGCGATTCGAAAAAATCACATGTGTACGCTCAGCTACTAGCGTACTTTCCCTGAACACCACAAGAACAGTTCTCACACAGAGTTCACCGGCCCTAAGAGAGAGAAAATCGAAGTTGCGCGGATCATGTCACGAAACTGGTTTCGCTCAACGTAAAGCGATGAATTAGTTTTTTGTAAAGAAAACTGTGTTACCGGCGGCGGCAATCACGAGTCCTCAAGAGAAAAGTCTAAAAATAGCAAAAATGTACTTCCAAAAACCAAAACAAAGGAGGGTCTGCAAACTGCACAAATTGTAGACCGCGAATCATAACACTAAGGTCGAAAAACTCTTGGATATTTCAAATTATGGGGGGGGGGGGGTATACACAAAGTAAAGAATTATTCGCAAACAGCCGTAGATCAGAGGGATGCATCAGAGCAATTTCAAATTCTCTCAATTCATCAAAGATCGTTGAACTTTTGGGCTTTAACTGGCTAAACTGAAGACATCTTGTATCATACGTATATTTTCACTAGATAGTTACTCTTGAATATCAGAACCCAGAACGACCTGTAGCTCCAATTCCTGTTGCCGTCCTTTCCATTCCGGTATAATATCTGGGTTTGTTCCTAATCCACTCAGACAAGGCACGAAAAAAATGGAAAAATGTCCAAAAAAATCATTCCAGGGTCATCTTGTTGGCCACTTCCTACGCCAAAAAAGGGTCACTTACAAGTCAAATGCAAGCGAAATAGTATCATTTAATCCAGCTGTTCTTTATATAATACTCATTTAATCTGCATAGAAAAAAATGTAATCACCCGCTCCAATAGGGTATTAGTGGGTCAAAGGTCAAATTTTACAACTCCAGTTTTCTTTTGTTCAAACTGTAGACCATAAATGTCGCTTGTGACACGTGGTAGACATTTCGTTGCCTTCTCTATTACTGTTGTATGTGGGAGTCATAGCTTTCGAAGGAGATTGGGCGAAAGCAGAAGTTCCGGTTACGCCCATTTTTGAAATTTTTTTTTGGGAAGTACTGTAAACTCTGATAAGAGAAACAGTGAGGATGAGAGAGATGTAGCCAAGAACCTAATGTAGGATAAGCAAAAACCAACGAAAAAATTATTCCTTTGCATTTTAGAAGGCATAAACGTATAAATGATGACGCTTACAAGCAACACTATCTCGATCTAAAAGACTAAATCATTTTCAACGACAAAGGAACGCAAGTTTATTTTAACAGACAAAATCACTGAAAGCATCATTTTAAAGTTTGATAGGGCCATTTTTTTTCAGAAAAGGTAGCGTTAGTGCAACGGAGAACCAGGAAATGCCGCCCCAAACGGATGAATAACATGCACTTCCATTCTCCCCGGTGGATAGCACGATTCTGGAGATTTGCTTTGGAATAACACCCAATCAATAAGCACTTTCATAGAATTTTTACCGCGATTGGAATAGGTAACGGAGCCAAATGAAGGGAATAAGGAATTCTCTGGAGGTAAATTGGGACTAGGACCTTTAACATTCGACCTCTGGATCGAGAAAAGAAACAAACTGGCACATTTTTAGGATAAGTTTATATAATAAGTGCATTAAAACTCCGGCTAAGAGTCACTGGATAGTTAAAACTTGTGAGATTACATTCTGAGACATAAAACCTCTTCTCAAACGGTCACCCCCCCCCCCAATCACAGACTATCTCGTAGATTAGTTTGCCTGTATTTTTCCACGTTTCTCTCAACTATTGGTTGTGTAACGTTTTGCCATTTTTCGTTCCTCCTTTGATTAAAGCTGGTGATGTGACGAAAAAAATTGGAATGGAATGAAAACATGAATATAAATTTAGTGGAGTGAAATGGAAACATGTACAAACACACACGGAAGAATGAAGTGAGCGAATTGCACTGACTGACAGCTAATAAGCCATGTTAATAAGCCACGGCATTTGCAGCACTAGTAAAAACCATACAGTTAACAACACAAACATGTACAAAATAACATTTCAGGCTACGGCAAATACGTACAGCGAGAGATAATTAGATATCGATACTATATGGAATGTAATCACTCAAAATATTATACAAGAATGAGGTAAATGAGGAGAACGTCAGCTAATGTTTTTTAATTTACTATTACGTTAAAATCGTCAATCATTTCAATGCTTGATCCCCGCTACATCACGCTACAACTTACAAGCTGTTCTTCTTTTTTTACCAGTTCTTTCCGTACTGTACTACCTAACAGTTCTTGTCAGTTCTTGTTTGTTACAGGACACCTATCCAACTTCCAGGACAGTAGGACAATGTCGTTACTCTATTTCTCGTTCAAAATGGAATTATCCAGAATCACAGGCATGAGCTGCAGCAGAGAGAAAACCAGCTTCACAGGTTCGGAAGATCCCGAATTCTGGCGCTGTGCGAGCTAGCGACTTCTGGATTTCTGGAGGATTGACAGTAGGGGAATTAAGTCTAGAAATACATGATGTTTTTATCCTCGGATTTCCTCATATTTCGAAGTTCTCCTACCCCCAACTTGTGAACTTCCTGTCTTGCACAATACTTCCGCTCATCCTTGACCAGCAACATGGATTTAACCTAAGTTTATCAGCTGGACATTCCGCCTCTACCTGCTCAAACCCACAAGTTTAAACCACGGGCCATATGCATCATTGAGATTACCCAAGGTAAACATGTTAACACCACACAAGGTTACCCTCCGTTAGTATGTACAGCATCGCGTTTGGAGCAAATTCGGCAAAATATCCCTCTAACTGGAGCAGTACCTTCCCACTTCTTGTGTTCTAACAACTTTTACAGAACTGGTAATTCTTAGAGACAGGCATCATCAATATCACGTGAAGGAATGTAAATACGTTCTACTTTTTTTCTACAAATTAGGAAGTGCAATTACAAATGCAAGGTCACTGTGGTCTTGCACTCATTAGTTAAAAAACAACCATCCAAAGAAAAGGTCAGAGAGGGAGGAGTAAATGGGAAACTAAGGAAAGAAAAAAAGGAAGGGATAAAAGAGGCAGAGGAAATTCCACAGTTCGGGTGAACTTCGAAATACTCATCCAAAAAATCCATTCAACTCGCTCAAACGACTGATGCAAATAAAACGTAACAACTCCTTTTAAAGGCATAGGAGCCCTTACATAAGGAGAAAACCAAGAACCCCAGTAAAAACCGAGCATCTGTGGACAAAAACGAGTCCCAGAGCACCCGACACCACATAGCACATCCATAACGAAGAAATAAACACTCACAGTGATTAGTAGACTGATTAAACAACTGCGTGAACGATCGATATCGATGCCCGGAAAGCGCGATAACATCGCCAAAGATTCCCCCAAGTGCACGCACAGACAAGGAAAAGGAAACGTGCGGTCAAAGATGAAGTGAATCCGAGTTCAATAAGACCGCTCTTGCACTGGTGATTTATGGTACTGTGAGCACTAAAATAACTGGGGAACAGTTCTCGCACGAGAAAAAACCGACTGAAACAAAGTCAAAAGTGCTCTGAGTCAGGAGGACCGGGTGGAGGGGCAGCGAGGCGGAGGGCACGAAGTCGGCATGAAAAAGGGGAAAATTTGTTCTATATCTTCAACAAAACTGCTTCTAAAAGTAGCGTGGAACGCGGTGTGAGAATTCGTGCACATCTATCTTCAGAAACTGTGTATGTAGTAAGAACCCAGCCCTAGCCGCGTAATACGTAGACTTCAAAATCTATGAGCATCTCCTCCTACCTGCTGTCATCCTCTCCTCTACTTCTGCTTAATTTTCTTTTCTTCCCTCGTAGTAACAATTGAGGACTGATTACAGCAACTGAGGGGAGTTCATAAGCGGTGACAGCTCTAATTATCCTAGACACGCTAAAAAAACTTATCCAGACCGTGAATTTCATTCTCAGAATATTCTGCTCAGGAAGGAAAGGGAAATGGATTTAATTAGTTCTCCAGATTTAGTTTCAGATCAAGGGTTAGGCTTAGACTTCCAGTGAGAGGTCAACGAAAACTTCCTGGGTACGTTTGAATTCCAACTTAATTTTACCCCTGCTTCGCCAAAAAAAAAAAAACTACTCGTAATCTGAACATATTCTGCGCTGATTCAGTCTTGGGCGTCGCTCATAACCCTTCTTCCGCAAACATTCTCGTAAAGAAAAGACATGATAATAGAGGAGAATGATGTTTAAAAAGTCCTTCTATGATTAATTTCACCCGAAAATTCAATTAACAGACACCCATTTCTGAGCACATAGAAGCAGGAGGAACGTACAAGCTTCACACATAAATAGCTACAACAAATGCGCAAACATAGATATGTAACATGTGACCGAATCGAATATATTCGGTGGAATAGTCGAATATTCAAATCGTTCATTCACTTAGTTCTCAGAAAGAATTAGAACGTTCCATTCGTTGAGCCACACAAAAATAAACACAAGAGTATGACGATTCAATAATTAATTTATTCAGCCTCTTTAAAATTCACGCTATTCGAAAACTTCCATCCATTCGGATGTTGGAGGGCGCGTTATTCAAACTATTCACTCAATCAAGTGACAGAGAAAGTAAACATCCGGAATATTCATTTATCCATTAATTTGAAAAGTATCTCATTCGAATAGTTGAATATTCCAATTCAAAAAGGCTCCTATTCAAACCATTCATTTTCCCATTATTTAGATTCGTTGATTTTTGAATCCTTCAGATTTCGAATAATTCGAATAATGTCCAATGTTCCTTCCATAGCAAATCAAAGGTCAAAAATGAATTGAGTGAACTAGAGATAGAGAGAGATGTAAGGCTTTCGCGGTTGAAGGCGCCTCCAAGAAAAAGCAAGAGTATCCAATCGACCATTAAAAATCAAGAAAGACCGGCACAGAACTTTGAAAAACACGACTGCCGTAGCAATCACGTGGTAAGAGTTGTAACTCGGCATTTTTTTCACGTGACATAACACTAAATTTAACACATTCGCGACAATGTGCTCAACCGGTTGAGCACGCATGGTGCGACGCGTGGGACCGCGTGCTCAACCGGTTGAGCACAAATGCGTGCTTAAGGGACCGCCTGTGTCCCACGCGACGCACCATGCCGAAAGTGTAAGGTCGCGAATGTGTTAACTGGATAGCAACAAATTGCTCTCGGAAGCCTTTCAAAAACAAACGGGTAATAGAGGGCGAGAAGGCACAGACCCAGAAAAAGACACTCTCCAGAAAACATTTAGTTTGGCACAGAAAAACAAGGTAGAACTCAGTTTTTTACAGGATAAACATATGTCAGAGGGCGATCATGAACTGGTGTGTAAAGTGGGTGACCACGTGACTGCCACCACGAGAACCCGGCTGCCGCAACCTCTTTCACTCAAAGATCTGTGTGGTAAAAATAGCACAGTACTTATACCTTCATAATAACAACGCGTTAGGTAATTTCAAGGAAAAACAAGCTTGCAGCACACTAATTCTCACTTTGATCTACACGGACAATCAATACCGAATCGCTTTAAAAAACGACAAAATTTGTTAAGCACTTCATTGGTCCCATCGGAATTCATAGAAACTTCTGTGATATTCTACGAAGATAGAAAGACGACAAGGAACATGGAAGATGAGCGTGCAAATTGCAAAAGTACACAAAAGATAATAAAATTTCCTTGACGGACGTGTCAGTCGCACAGATTCCAATGATAAATCGAGCACGACTAATCCCCAGAGAACAAATTGTAAAGTACACGGAGTTTTTACAGAGCAAACTGAAATGAATGCGACAAATAGTGACTAGCTGTCACTCTGTAATTACGACACAAAGCGATAAACTGCGTTTCGGGATATGTGCTGTTTCACCGAGGATGGTAGCTGGAGAGGAATTAGAGAAACATAGAACGCGAGAAAGTGTGTGGTGTTTGAGGAGGCAGGTGAGAAAATAGGCGTTGTGCACGAAGACTGAACTGTCCTCGCTTTTGCCATAGAATGAGCCGTGATAACAAGGGAAAAACCGAGAAAACAGGAATGCGTTCATGTCAAACTTTAAATCCAGTATGACGTAAAACGAAAAACGAAACTGATGACCAAAAGACGAGAGACGTAAAACGGAATAATCTGCAATCTCATCAAGTAGAATCTTGGGAGGTGATGAAAAGGATTTTGGAAGGGAATGAAAGAAAAAGGAAAAGAGAGGATTTGATGAGCCAAATTAACCGTTTCGTCAATATTTAGACGAATCATAGGATGAAGAATTAGGACACGGTGTTTAAAAAATGCTAGCAGCATCTACGCCTCATCATATCTGAGATTTCAAGAGTCCAGACCCACTCACACGCGTCGCAGCATCTGCGCATTAGCACGCTGACTGTCTGCGCATCCGCATGCCCCATTGTTTTCGCCGAAACTTTGTATACGGGGGTTACTTGAGGTGCTGAACACGAATATGGCATTCATTTTGCACCGTAACCCCATTTTGGTAAGGTTACGGTAGGGTACCCCAAGATACGGTACCTCATGGAATTCGCTCAAATTTTGCACAAATGGGTTATTTGAGGTGCTGATCACGAATATCAACATCATTTCGCATGCCGCCTTCGTCTTCTTCGTGAAATTGGCATTTTCTCCGAATTTCATACTGTATGCCTACCGTAGCCCTACAAAAGTGGGGTTACGGTACAAAATGTTGCGATATTTTTGATCAGCACCTCAAATAACCCTCCTAGGCAAAATTTTAGAGGATTCCGTGAGATACCGTATCTTGGGTTACCCTACCGTATCCTTACCAAAATGGGGTTACGGTACAAAATGAATACGATATTAGTGTTCAGCACCTTAAAAAACCCCCCTACACAAAGTTTCGACGAAAAAAATTCTGAGAGTTTTGGGGCCCGTAATGTGGAATAGTGCCTCTACGCCTTTTCATATCTGAGATTTCAAGAGTCCGGACCCGCTCGCACGCGCCGCAGCCTCTGTGCGTTAGCATGCTGACTGTCTGCGCATCCGCATACTTCACTGATCTCATTATCCTCCTTCTCAACCACTACAGTGCTGTTGCCTGTGCGAGTGGGTCCCGACCATTGTCTTGTATAGATAGATGTACAGCAACTAGAAGAATTAGAAAAAATTCAAGACATCATCCTTTTCAAAAGGAATAGAAATAAAAAACATACCATACCTCAACCTTTCTATCTCTAAGACATAATGAAGGCGAAATTGTTGCGGTAAAGCATGGCTTAGCAGCAAAAACCAGGCAGAGTTCGGATAACAAGTAGCAATAGAATAGTCATTATACTGGACAGACTTTGTGGATTCCGAATGCCTCAAAAAAGCCCCACCGAAGAAAAAAAAAGCGGAGCTTTTGCCTAAATTCCAGCTGCGCTTCCGCCACATGTCGTAAAGCCTTGGTTTTATGTGCAATTACACAAACACTTCGCTACAGTGCGGCAAAATTTGAGACTCGGAATCTAGGTCAGGATTGAATTATTTGTGGCGTTTGATCCTGTCTACGTAAACAGTAACCTTTATCCATACCTTATTTTGGACAGTACCATCTTCTATATCTTGCCAGGAGGCTGTTTCTTCTCTCAATTGTGTTGAAACCATTATTAATACGATATATTACAGAATTGAACTCCTTTTATGACCACATTCCAAATCCCTGGATTGGATTATGGAAGTGATGATAGCTCGCCGGAAACCGAGGAAGTCCCTAAGGTATGTCTATCATTTATTTGGGCTTTTAGTTTTTTCGTTCGTTTGAAAACTTGAAACCTGTCTTTGATACATTTCTTTCGATTTTTTACTTTATTTCTTTTCTTTTCGTTAAATTTACATCCAAAACATTATAAATTGCATAAGTTCATCTTAGTAAACGATCGTAGTTTTGTGATATCTATAACAGTTTGCAGCTCGCGCTCGTCTTCTTTTTTGATCTACCTTCCAGATCTTCCTCTCCTTCTCTTTGTCCTTTTAACCTGACGAGTTAGCTACTTCCACTGTTTGCCTATATTATCAGTATTAAGTTGTAGACCATCATCTTGGGTTTCGAGGAATATCAACGTTGGGTTGGGGTAAATCTATATGGCATTTTAAACATTTTTTAAAGTAGCTGTTATATATCCATAAAAACACCGTTGCTAATAAAATATCATATCACTAAATTATTCCATTTCAAATCTTCTAACACTCGACCAAGAGATGCTTTGTAGGAAAGCCACATGTGCATCGATTGCTACAGTATAGCGATGAGGATTGTTCAATTACCACGTGGAGCTCCAGTACCGGACAAGTATCTTATCGTTCACGAATTGACAAGTATGTGTCAGGCCATCAAATTTGATAAAGGAACGCGTGATAATAATTTCGGCACTATTCTACCAGCTCTGCCTCAAAATTTCGAAAAAAAAAAATCCCCAAACTTTGCCTTGGGGGAGCGGTGTTCGAGGTGCTGGGCACAAGTGTTCTGTCCGTTTTGTACCACAACCCCATTTTTATGGTTACAGCAGACATAATGTAGATACGGTATCTTACAGAATGTTCTGAATTTTGCGTAGAGGGGCTGTTTCAGCCGCTAGTCAAGATAATCAGCATTGTTTTGCACGTGACCTCTATTTTCTTCTCGAAATCATCATTTGCTCGCAAATTCCCACTCTAGCTCTACACTTAAATTAGAAAATGAAAAGGGTACCCGTGTTCAGCATAACGAACGACCAACTCACTCCCCCTCACCTCCCTCCCTCCTAGGCAAACGTTGAGAAGATTCCGTACGATACCATACCCACCGTATGCCCAACCCAACTCTGCAGAAACGGGACTACGATAAAAAAAAACGGATACAATATTCATTTTCAACAACTCGATCACCCTCCACCCCCCCCCCCCC
>JARK01001361.1:486747-504002 GCA_000688135.1 Ancylostoma ceylanicum | reverse complement strand
CCCCCCCCCCCCAGTAAGGCGATGTTTGGGCGAATTTTTCTCTTTAAAATTTCGATTTGAGTCATAAAAGTGGATTTTTCTAATTCAGGAACACCTTTTTTGATCGTTTAATTAACTGAAGGTTTTCAATGTGCTGCAGTAATCACTCCTTGTATGTTCTGTCCAACTCCTACTAAGCTTCTATTTTAGATCAGTTTTCAGACGAGGAACTGGCTACATTTGGGAACGCCCTGAAGGAGAGTGATATCGATCCTGATGGGGACGATTTTATTCGTGGGTTTATGTTTTGCAGACTGAAAGGCCTTTCCCCGAAAATAAACCTTTCTTGTCTGAATTAGTTTTACTGTTTCTAAGATGTGTTCAATTTCTTTCGTTTATAGATTGTGATCGATGTAACTGCTACTATCGTGCTTCATGCAAGGAGCATCCACTCTTCTGGGTCAAAGATAGAGAACCTGTGAGTTTCCTGCTGTTTGCTTCTCTGTATGTGGTTGTTTAAACGAATACCAGCTGCAATACAGGAGATTCACTTTGTTTCTTGGCGTGTGCTTGGAGCGATTTTATTAACTTTACAGGCAAAGAGTTCAAAACCGGAGGATCGAGCTAGAAACACTGCTCCTGCCTTCATCAGTATAAAAACATCGTCGATTCCGAATGCTGGTATGGGTGCATTTGCAGAAGCTTGCATTCCGGTTCGTTTACTACGTTCACGTCTCTCTTACTTTACTTTTATGGAAGTAATTATTTTTGCAGGTTGGCATGGTGTTTGGACCATATCAGGGTATTCTGATTGACGATGCCACTGAAGCTGAAAAGGACGGATACTGTTGGGAGCTTAGGTACTGCGCCTTCGATGCATAGGTTTCCTTTGGTGATATCCCTTTTCGATAGCGATTTAGGAGTCATAACGGTCAACACTTTATCGATGGAAGCAATACACAGTATTCTAACTGGATGAGATATATCAACAGCTCTCGACGTAAGTTAGGATATTTTTTACGTGTTCACTTCATTGAGGATTAGTCATTCATTGGAGTTACAAATTCCTTGTGAAATAATCCTCCTGCAATGGAAATCTTGAACATTTTCTTGCATTTATGGTTCCTCACGGCTCCTTTTTAAAAATTTAGTTTTTATACTTCGAACCAGTGAGGTACGCGAATAAGGCATGGGAGTTTCAAAGTCTGAGGGAATGGTGTGGACAGTTCAGTCAGTCGCACTGGTAATTCAAAAAAAGTTCAAGCAATTTCAATTCTACGCTCTATAAAATTACCTTTCTTTTGCGTTTTCCTCACCACGACATCCATGGTCTTCAGACATAGCTTTTCGCGTCCTCATCCTGTGTAAGTATAGCCTTCCTCAAAAATCGTAGCCTCATGCTGCACCGCCCATCTTCTGAGACGCGCCGCGTCGCTTACGTCGTCATACGTGGTGTGACGTGGCTCAGCCGACGCGCGGTGTAGCGTGAGGCAAGGATTTTTGAGAAAGACTGCATCTCACATTGAGGGCATATGCTTGAATAGGGTTAAGCGTGTGACGATAGATTATTAAAGAAGAAGGGATGTTGTAGGAACTTGTACGGAGGTGCGGGGATCGTATTTTTGCAGGATGTTAAGCGGGTCGCCATGACGGGATAGGAATTTGCGGCTGCGGAGGGTACGTAGCTGCATAACTAAGCTTTTTCTTTCAACTTCCGTGTTCTCTCCTCTTTGAACCTGGGCATTCTACGGCAGTAACAATGTTGAGCCTGACCAGGCTGTTAGTGGATATCTTTATCATTGTGCCTGACGCTTCGACCTAACCGTCGTCTTCGGAGGGCTAAAGTGGCTCACAGTTCCTTGTATTATACATTCTAGCCCGCCAAACGTCTCCTTTCACTCTGCTAGTTTCAACCATATCACGAAAACGGTGGAAATAGGGTAGGTCTATCATTCGTCCGGAGTTTTTTCGCGGTAGTAAGTTGGAGGGTTTGAAGCTAGCGGAGTTGGAGGAGACGCTTGGTGATCTAGAACACAGATAAAGAACTGTGAGCCACTTTCAGTCAAGAAGACGATTACGTCGAAACGTCAGGCACAATAATAAAGATATCCACTAACAACCTGGTCAGACTCAACACGATATAAATCTGAATTTATTTCTCTTCACTGATTCTCCAGTCATTAGGCTAAGCTACAATTTTCAGACGACAAGGAGCAAAACTTGTTGGCATTCCAGTACTGCGGAGGTGTCTATTACCGAGTGATTCGACCGATCAAAATAAAGGACGAGCTTTTAGGTGGGAAGAACCGATGCCTCCGTATTAATCGTTTTCGTTGATTTGTTGTTGGAAATGTTCTGTAGAGTATGTTGAGTATTTTACATCCCTGTTTTTATTGGAAATGCGGCTGATACAGCATATCTTATGAACCGGTACTTAGTAGATTTCTAGAGGCTCATAATAGTCAAGAAAATAATGTAGCTGTTTTATTTCGGGTAGGCAATTAGAGTAGAATGTTTTTCCTCTACATTCCGGGGTTTCATCGACATTTCGTTTGGTTCAGGCGGTTTTAAATCTCGATTTTCTGCATTTGTGTTGTATATTAAAGGTCACAGCCGTAAAGCATGACATCAGTTGAAAGAACTATTGATTTTCCAATAATAAATATTTATTCACATCAGATTTATTGGTTATTAAATACACTGTGTCGCCACCACTACCGTATTTTCGTTTTAGTGTGGTACGGTAAGAAGTTCGGCAAAAGTCTCGGCGTGTTCACGACATTACGCTCGATCAAGAAGCCAATAACTGCCGCTAACAAGAATCCGTTCATACTCTAAGCGACGGGTACGTTTCTATGAGTGTGTAGAAATTCGTTAATGTTAGCGAATATGGTGGTGGTGGCTGGCACAGTTTTTTTTTTCTTCTTAAAAAAAAAAAAAACTACGCGGATGGTTTGTCTGGTTTACGAGACAGTGTTCAACATAGCAACCTCTCATAACATAATGTGTTGATTCCTATGCTAACAGAAGGAAGGTTGAAATCGTCTGCTTAATATTTTCGTATTTTCTTCTCGTTACATTTGAAACTGAAGGAAAACGAGAAGATGCACGCGGTGGTTGTGTCCCAAAGAGGCGGAACTGGTAGTGGAGTTACTCATAGGAAATGTTGAGAGCAAAGAATACATCACCAATTCCTTCTGATATCTTAGAAGAAGGAGCAAAGGAAATTTTCATCACTGAAGTAAATCGTTTATCGGGTGTGTATCATGGTGAGGGAAGAAGGGGCGTAAGCAGGCGACTCTGATTGGGACATTCAGCCCCTTCGTCACGCCCACCTGTTTAAACTCGTACGGCGCTAAGCATAAATATACCACTGAGTTCGAAGATGGGCGTGACCAGCAGCCCGAATGCGGCAATCAGACTTGCCTGGCTACGCCCCTTTTTCCCTCACGATGATACACAACCTCGTTTCCTGTGTGAACGGTTGCTAGCGAGTCACAACCTTAAGAAGAAAACAGCGTATTTCGCTATTTCAACATTAGATATGAGTTCTACATCCTTCAATACCACTAAATCCCGTAAAATCTTATACACAGAAATTACCGTGGGTGCTGCCTGTGAACGGACGTAATTCGCACCTTACATAGCTTTTAAGTGACCGTAACATGCATGGACCACATACAGGGTGGTCCAATTGAAGTGACAAATGATACACATACTTTTTTTTAAATCGGTTTTTTTCTTTTTGGTAGTTTATCGTCTTTATTGAACAAACACAATATTAACAACAACAATTCAACAAGAGTTCTCAAAATGGCCACCACGGGCCTTGATAACAAGCGACAATCTCCTCTTGAAGCCTTGACAGGCTGCCCGCAAGGTGTTTTGGGGAATTTTGAGTCATGCCTTGCGAAGTCGAGCCTTCAGAACTTCAACGCTCGGTGCCGGTGTAGAGCAGGCTCTGACTCCAAAATAGACCATATGCTGAAATCCATCGGGTTCAGGTCAGGAGAGCCGGCCGGCCATTGCGTTGGCGATATGAAGTCCGGTACGTTGTTTCGAAGCCAACTCTGAGTTGAGAGTGCTGTATGACAAGGAGCAGAGTCTTGTTGGAATATCCACCTCGCATTCCCGAAATGCTTCTCGGCCCACGGCTTCAGATGTGTTTCTAGAACTAAAGATCGATACAGCTCGGCGTTCATTTTGGATCCTTTTTCTAGAAAAACCAGCGGAGTTCGGCCTGACTCAGTGATCCCGGCCCAGACCATTATTGAAGGAGGGCCCTGCTTGCGAGTGACGTTAAACTGGCTGGAACTGACAGAATTCTTTCCCTTCAACCATAGTCTGTCATTCTGCTTATTCCAAACTTGCTCCACCGTGAATATCTTCTCGTCGGAAAATACCATGTTTTCCAGTTCACCATTGGCGGCCCGCCTGAGTAGTAACCTGGATCTCGTGAGCCTGTTTCGTTTCTGGGCCGACGACAATTCCTGAACTTTCTGTAGTTTGAACGGCCTGAGTCCGAGGTCTTCTTTCATAATCCTCATGACAGTGCTTCTCGAAATCCCAGTGCCTTTTGAAAGTTTTCTTGAGCTTTGCCGAGGATTTCTCTGCAATCGTTTTCTCAGCCTTCCGATGTTAGCTGCTATTCGTACTGTCCTCCTTCTCCCGCCTCCTTTGAAGAGCCAGTTTCAAGGTATCTTTTGATGGTCCGGTACACCTGGCTCTGGCTAACTCCAACACTTCTCAGCTCCTTGAATATTTGGAGCGGTTTCTTTCCGGAGCGATAGAGCGCAACGATAGTGGAGTGGTTGTCTTCCATGGCAGAAAAGTGACACTAATACTTCAGCAAGAGCAACCAGCTTTATATAGCTACTCCACTAGATCATGTACGAACATGTTCTGCCACCGTCATTCTCAGCTGTTCTGCAGAGTTATGAAAACGAATTCTTCAAAATTATTGTCACTTCAATTGGACCACCCTGTAGGTAGGAACTTCGGTCGATTCTAACCTCATTTTTAATGCTCTACAGTGAACTCAAAACGGCCGTAGACAAGCAATGGAATCGCGGCGCAGCGTTCTTGGGCAGAGACGCAGGGGATCTGCATGCTCCAGCCTGAAGAGCCCCTGCGTCTCTGCCCAAAAACGCCGCGCCGCGATCCCACCGCTTGTCTACGGGTGCTTGGAGTTCATTGTATGTGCACTCATTCAAACCAGATACTGCTACAGCATTATTATTACCTTAACCCGGTGGTTTATTATGCTAAAGGCATACCAAAAGCCGACATTTTTATGCAGTACACAAGAGTAGTGAAAAGAGAGCAAACATTCCCGTATTATGAAACTCCGGGTTAAGAGGTATGAAAAACATTTGCGGTAAAGGCAGTTAATCGTAATCGTAAAGCAACACTTCAAAAACATTACATACACCAGTGGATTTCAAGCTGTTATCCACTCATGGAGAGACTGACTCGATGGATCGTGGAGGACTCACACACGGCGACGTTTCTTGGCTCTGTAATTGCTATCTTTAATGAAATCAACGTCGGTGTCGATTCTTACTGGAGGAAGTAGACCAGTTTCAAACAAATGATATTCTCATCTTTTCTTTGATTCCCAGTTACCCTTCTTTCTTTATGACTGTGTACCTCCACGTTTTGCATAACTTTAAACCATATAAGGCATACAACAGCTTCTTATTAGTATAAAAATCATAAAAACTATGAAAAGTTTCACCTTGGCAAGCCTGCGCTGTTCTTCTGCTTGTTTCTTCTCCAACTTTGCTAAGGTATTAGCCATTAGTTCTTCTCTTGATATAGCTTTCAAAGAAACAAGGCTAACTTTCGGCGGTGTAGATGATGGCGGCAGTTCGACGGGCTTTAGGTAGTAGCCACGTTCTGTGATGGAGCTGATAGTGGAAAACCAAAAATATGCTTAGATCAGATCTTGGGCTCACCAATAATAGAGAACCTCTCATTGAGTGTCACATGTCGGTTCGAGTAATTCGCCGCACGCTCGGGAAGCTTTACGAAGTTCTTCTGAATAGCATCACGTCCTTCGATAGGTTCGATGGTGTATGAAACGGCTGTCATGGCTTAGCACCAGGCTGGATGGTTAGCAGTGCTATACCTGAAAAAATAGTTAAAGACTGTGTCCGTCATAAAAAGGTGTTCGTACTTCTTAGTTCTAGCACATCAACCCTCGATAGAGATACAGTGAACTCCAAACGGCCGTAGACAAGGGGCGAGACTGCGGCGAAGCGTTCTTGGGCAGAGACAACCAGAGCAGGCATGCAGACCCCCTGCGTCTCTGCCCAAGAACGCCGCGCAGCGGTCCCGACCCTTTTCTATCGCCGTTTGGAATTCAATGTATGTAATTGCCCTAGCCACATTTTAAACTCTCTTCAATTATTTGAAGAAGATATCTTTTGCTATAGTAAGAAACCCAGTTTTTGGCAAGGAAACAAGGAGTAAAAATGCACTTAGGAACTAAGCGCACTTAAGAACAAAAGAAGAGCAGAAAATATGATTATAGAAAGGCAGAAAACATGATTGTAGAAAGGCGTAAAAGGCATTTTCATTCAGTTTTCTTTTTTCAGACCGAACCCTACGCCAGTTCCAATGCACGTGTTCAAATACCGGTCTGACGATTGTGATAATCATACGACGATGGAGCATTGAAAGCCTTCTAGATTACATTGCATATATTTCTATTGTGTCTTGATTTTCTCACTTTGTTATCTTCTACAAGTGACAAATTCGTTGCATTTTATCTTTGCATACTAGAATTTCGTCTACTGCCTTATCATCCTAACCGATATGCTTGCTTACAGATAACGAAGAAGTTAGTTACGAAGAGCTGAGTAGTTCTGATTGAAATAGCTTAATAAAGCGATCCGAAAAATGGGTTTGAATTGTGCTAGAATTGAAAGCCGTTATTCCAGCGGTGAAATCTTGAATAGTATTTTGTGAAATGATAATAAGGAAGTGGGTATTGAATGGAGGAATCAGGGCGATGAAGATGTGCTCAAGGAAGCGTTCGAATCTAGCGCGCTTTCCGTATTCGCGCCATTCGTGACGGATTCGCATTAGGTCACCTTATTCGCTCCTAGTCAATGTTTGTCCTTCAAGATTTGTACTGCAGAAAGCGTATCCAGCAAGTAATACCCTGTACAATTTAACTGAAATTCATTGAAGCTACCAGTAGATGTATTGAAGGTAAGCAAAAGTGATGCGTCGCGGCTCCTTTCTTCTGCGCTACAATAAATGCACCTTCACTATTTAAATACATGGTTATCCATTATCGAAAGGATTCTATTCTGCTGAAAGATTTTACGATACTATGTGCATAGCTCAATTGTGAAGCTGTCACTAACGGAATTGGAGTATCAGGCAGGGCTGAGTATGGGCAGAGGCTGAAGATTTACACTTTTAAAAATTCTAAAGTTTCCTTGAGCGTGAAGGCCAACAACAGTTGCACCATACTACACTCCTTCTCGAAAAGATAGACAGTTTCCGTGACTGCAGAATCGTGGTGAGACTTGCAGAGCATGCTCCGAGTGAGAGGGTCGAGTAGGTCCTGTCACGATTCTGCAACCGCGACGCTGCGTCTACGGACACTTACCACCCGCGCGCGTAGCGTCAGGCCGTTGTGCTTTTTTGAACTTGGGGAAAATGAGCCTAACGCGGTACAAATGGTGTCCTAACTCATTTTAACACCTTATTGATTCTCTTAGATCAAATAGGAACTGTCCGTCGTGTGAAAGGTGCAGGAACAGCTGTTTTCCATGCACTGTACGACCGGAAGCCTGACGCGCGTGTGTGGTAAGTGTCCGATAATCGCGACGCTGTGAAGCCGCACGTGCAATCCGTCTATCTTTTTGACAAGGACTGTATGTGCGCCCTTCTCATCTTCTTGCAACATTTCACATGCTGATAGGGTTTTCTTAGCAATTTACATTAAATAAAACACCAGTATCACACGTTAAAAGAAGTTGCTTTGGATACTATTTTCTCAGCTAGCATAGGGAGTGCGTTCGAAACTTAGGAAAAGTGGTGAAAAGGAAGAAGAAAAGGTGAATTCTGTGAAGGATGAAGCATAAGGAAAGCAATTTTTAGGCATCCTATAGACCAAGATATTTTTTTGTATTCTTGACGTCAGCTGTAATCCTCTTTCCTTCCAGGTATTTGTGATTGCGGTGGCCATTTGCTTTGCTGGAAGTTTGCTAGAGTTGACTTCTGAGGAACAAGCCTATTCATGAGTTCAACGCTCCGTGAAGTGCTCAGTAAAGGATTGCCGCCGCCTGGAAGGTGAGTCTTTGCAGAAACATGCTGGAAAACTATAGGATTTGTAATTCACTTGCTGCTTGGGGCGAATTCGACAGTGTTTCTGCTTGCATTTAACTACTGGTCTGTTTAGTTCGGCGCTACATAGAGGCCATGGACGTTCAAGAGATGTAACACCACTCCCTTGGAAGGAGTTCTTCGATGAAAATCGCATACTTGATATTGACGGCGACAAATTCAATGTGTATCTGAAGGTCCGCTTCTACAAATATAACTTTGTAGGGTACACACTAATTTCTCGCCCAAAATTCTTATGATCTACACAGCTTTAGGGAAATACTGGACCAGTGTTTTACTTCTTGCATGGTGGAGGCTATTCGGGATTGACATGGTCTTGTTTAGCGGTGAGTTTACGGTTTTACCAGGGTTTTGTAGGGGGACGGAGAGTCCAGTTCAACTTTTGCAGTAATCCCTAGCAAATTTCATCTTTACGAACTGTACCTCTTAATCTTCCAAGGAGAATTCTCCGAAATCGAAAAATCAGGAATGAAATGGCTATTTTGCTCAAATTACCTTATTATCAACTACAGCTGTTTTCTTCCTTTTTAGACAGAGCTTTGCTCACGCATAGAGTGTCGTCTATTAGTGCCAGATCTACGAGGGCATGGTCAAACACAAACCCAAGATGAAAGCGATTTGTCTACAGAGAGACAAGTGAAGTAGGTGATTGTAAGGTTTCAGTACCCATTCTCTGCATTTCCTTGTCTTTTACACTTATTTTACTCCTGCTAGGCTACTTCTTGAGGTATTTCTGGTATGCTTCTTACTTGTAGGGACATCATCAATATTTACAACGCTGTTTTTGGTCAAAACGACGAGGAAGAGCCTCCTCTTGTTTGCGTTGTTGGGCACAGGTGAGTTAATATACCTCTTTCAGCAGGATCTACTCAGACAACGGGCTGACCGCGGTACCGAGATGGCGTTTGCGGGCTGACCGCGGTACCAAAATGTGGGTTGCGGGCTGACCGCGCACCCAAATTTGGCTGACCGCGTACCTTAATCAAAGTTTGGCCGATCGCGGTACTGTCTGCGGTCAGCCAAACTTCTGGCCCATTGTAGTGACAAGGCGCAAGTCATTCCCGTGAAATGTACGTTGCGATTAAGGATGTAGGACCATTAGGACTGTCCCTATACAAATAGAAAAAATAGCAGACTCTTTTAGTCGAGAAAGGAGATGTGACGGGAGGTACTAATCCCACCACCAAATTTTACCGATCGAGTGGAAATCTCTCCCCAGTTCAGGAGCAGTGGATGACACTCGTGGTTCATTTTTGGAACGGAGCTCTCGCTCAGAGAGCGTTCGCATTGGTTTCAAGTACATATTTCGTAGGCGGTTATTTTAGAGTGAGATTTCCACTATCTAGTAACGTAGCCTGAAGAATACGGATTGAATTATGGCAATGTCGGACATGATATTCCTCGACCCTCCTTCTATTATACAATTTCAAAAAAGAAGACTGGGACAATATGTGTGATGTTGACTTCCATAGGTAAAATGTCATCCATTAGCTTCAGAAAGCACTACTGTCGTTGTAAGCAACCCACGACACCATTTTAGTAGCGGGCTGACCGCGAAGCTATTGCGGGCTGACCGCGCACCGATATTTGGCCGACCGCGCTCGATTATTTGGCGGACCGCGGAGTTGGCTACGGTCAACCAAATTTGGGTACCGCGGTCAGCCCGATCCATTGTCTGAGTAGACATTCTCGTGAAGTGCTCAGCTCATTTTTAATGCGCTTTGATTAGGAGAATGTTGCTAATTCCAGTATGGGTGGTGCATTGGCGGTGCATGTAGTTGCCACTAATGAAATTCCCAATGTTGTTGGACTTGTTGTTATTGATGTTGTCGAGGGATCAGCTATGGATGCTTTGAGTGGCATGGTTAGTCTTTGAAGATGTTTGCTTTCTTGAGCCGTATGCGTACCTCTCCCCGAGCATCCCCCACCGGGGACGGCGATGTGATGAGATGAGACGAATGCATAAAATCATTGCTCCAACGCAGTGGGAGAGTTTCTTCCTGAGGGCATCCCTGGAGGTGTGCAAACGAGTTTTTCCCCACCATCCCCGGCCGGGGATACTTCCTGGATGGGAATGGTCGGGGACCGGGGATGGCCGGAGAGAGATATGCATACGGCTCCTTCTAGCTTCCGTGAATTTGTTATTCCACTCTATTCTGCATATTTTCGTACATCTTTCATGTTTCTTCACTTTTGCCTCTCCTCTCCTCATTCTTTCTGTATCTGCAGTAATTTCACCGAATTTGAGTTTTCTCGTAGCGTTCAGAAATTGTATTAGGTCATTTGTCGTTTAGCTGAACCATAGCCTAGTGCTCAGGGCGTGTTCTTGGTTGCTCAAGCGAGTTCTCTTCCAGTTCAGTTCTGACAAGCTAACAGTAAGATGTGCGTGTTTTCGAAAACGTTCTGAGGAAGTAGAACCTGCGCAGCAGATCCATGCACCGTCTCAAAAGTTGAATACTTGTGCTATAGCTGAATATCTGCCCATAACCCGTAATTCCTGCCCTATCTGTCCGACTTCAACATATTCCACACATTCTTCATGGCACCCGTTTTTTACTTTTTTGAATTTTGCTTTGGATTTTGTTGAAAAGTCAACAATTTATTCATTTCATTGACTGTGATGCATGGCTCATCACTTTTCATCCAACAATAAGTGCATTTTTGAAGTCTCTGTGAACATTTTCTTGCCAAAATAGATCCATGGCTACTTACGCTGCGTTTTTTTTTCAGTCGACATTCCTTCGCGGTCGTCCAGCTTCTTTTGAGTCGGAAGAAAAGGCTATCAGCTGGTGCCTGCAATCGGGTGCAACCCGGAATCGACAAGCTGCGCGAATCTCAATGCCCTCACAAATCAGAAAGATGGAAGATGGAAAGGTTGATGGGGTTAACTAAAGGATTTCTGACTAGTGCTTGTGATGGCATTTATCCAGAAAGCTCCGTATTTTAGTACACATGGCGAATTGATTTGACGGCCACTGAGCCGTACTGGGTTGGATGGTTCCAAGGGCTATCAGCGAAATTTTTGTCATGTTCTCCACCAAAGCTTCTGGTTCTGGCTGGTGTGGATCGCCTTGATAAGGATCTCACGGTGAGTTCCACGAGAGCCACTTTGGAGTTCCATTATGTCACCTGCATTCCATGCGTGTACAATTTCAGATTGCTCAAATGCAGGGCAAGTTCCAGAACACGATTCTGCCCAAAGTTGGGCACGCTGTACATGAAGATAGCCCTGATCGGTTAGCGGACGAGCTAGCACGGTTTGCTATGCGTTATAGGTTTGCAGAAGCGGCTCCAGGTGCGAAACCCCTTGGAGCACGACCGATGATGGGAATGGGGATGATGATTTAAGAATTTTGACCGTGCCAGAAATTGTATCGATGAAAGTTTGTCAATCTATATTGAAATAGTCAGCTAGTTAATACGTGTGTCTTTGTGTAGCTATGGGTACCTTCCATAAGTCAACTGATAACATTTTGGGCCAAAGCACGATTATCCCTGCAGTGCAAATTGTTTCAATCTCATTCATATGGGAAAGGTGCTCAACGACAAAGCCTTGGCTGGACAGAATTGCGTTCCAACCAATATGTCCACAGTCCCCAGGTTTCGATGTTGTTCCCACTTGCGAAGAATGACTCTGAATGTTGCGTAAGTTCCAGACCAACCCTTCTTTATTATTTTCTCTTCATTCATAAAATTTAAACAGCCTTTTTGTTCCCTTGTCGATTCTCCTACAATATTATAATCTTCCCAATGCTCCTGCCATTTTTATTTTATTCACGATAGCTTGATTTTTCATTCTAGTTATGATTTTATCTACGAATAGAGGTGTATAAATCATTTTTAGTTATATAAATCATTTTTAGTTAATGTCGGATTTGTCATGAATAGTCTTCCTATGCTTTTTAAAATCCATATTTCATTTTGGCTTAGTCTTTTTTGGAAGCTCCTTTTAGAGTGTTTACAAATGTGGTCTGTGTTTCTTTAGATGCTTCTACTGAACTGTGTAGTAGGCTACTCTATATTGGCGCTGTACTTCACGTACAGCCTACAGTGAACTCCAAACGGGAGTAGGTACAAGGGGGGGGGGGAACGGGGCGCGGCGTTCTTGGGCAGAGACGCAGGGGCTCAGCATGCACTCGAGGGCCACGCCGCAGCAGACAACCAGAGCCAGCATGCAGAGCCCCTGTGTCTCTGCCCAAGAACGCCGCTCCGTGCTCCTGCCCCTTGTCTACGGCAGTTTGGAGTTGGCTGTAGCTTATTGCACCGACGTAAGACAGGCGACATTGGTTTCGGTGCTTATCGATTGTTTGTGGCTGCAGCGAGCTCCCGCCCTAAAAATCGGTAGATACTGCTGTGGATATCGCTGGCGACGGGACGCGGGGCTATATTCCATATTGAGTATAGCAACAAGCTACCTTCGTTAAGGTAACCGTGCCCGCATGCATAATTGAAATTACCCAGAGTAAGTATGTCAAAACCACCCAAGTTTAGCCATCGCTAAAATAAACGTCACCTAACCTGGGTAATCCCATGATGTGTCCAACCACTGTGCTGTAGTTTAAACGAATATCGAAGAATTGTCGACATTCTCCACTAGGCCCTGCATGTGCGTTGTTTTGCATTTCTTAAAAGTACTAGTTTGAGTTTAAGGTGGTAGGGGTATCTCTAGAGCATGCTACTTCAAAGTGAGTAAAATGATGATGGGAGTGATAAAGCTAGTGGGAAAGATGCGTATCGATCTCGTAGCGACCGCCGGCACACTAGTTACCATAAGAAAGTGTGTACAGAGAATATCTCAGGTACAGTGTCAGTTATGCGCGAGACTTTCTGCCTTGCCCGGAGCCTCTTTTGATTTTCCTTGTTTTCCAAGGAAGCTGCTGGGTAAAAGTGTTGTAATAGCAGTGAGTTTGTGCTTTGAATACTATATTGAGACCAATTTATTTTACAATTATTTACAAGCAAATGACCCGTGTGCGTTACAATTCACATGTGAAGTATGACTTCACTCTAGATATTTACTGAATTACACGAAAAACGAAACACATTTGGAATATCTGACGTGGAAATTATTATTTTGTGCAGGGCCAAGTATTGAGCGGATTAACGGCGGTTACTGCTGCTCGTCGGCTTTTTTCAACTCATCCGCTTCCAGTGGTTGTGTGGCCACAGTGAACTCCTAGAAAAGTCAGGATTGAACCCAGCTGAGGTCAGTAGGTTCTATTATAGCGGTATGTCACCTACCGTTTGTGCATGCTCAGCCTGGATGTTGTACAGGATGAGACTGCCACTGCCTCTGCGACGCTTGCAATGCAATCCCCGCTTTCGGCACTCAACCTCGAATTGTGACCCTTTCACGGCTGCGCACCTTTTTACTGTGCAGATCTGCGATCGCACGCTTTTCTCTGACTCTGCTGCTGAGGCGAACCAGTCCTGGAATAGTCGCTATTAGCGCAGGACTACAAAAAGTCGTTAATGATCGACGAACCTCTGTGTAATCGCAGACCATCTTCGTTGTGACACTGCACCGATCCAGCACCAGTGTGGGGAAATTCTTCTGTGCAGCGAATCGTCGCAGCGATTCGTTGCCGACACGAAGCACAGCGCGGCGACGCGCGTGCGTGAAGCGGACGCCGTCAATCGCGACGCGACGCACTTTTGTCGCGTCCAACTGCGCCAGGTGGGCGTCAGTGACGCTGTCTGCTCTCATTCCCGTTGACTGGTTGAGCTAAAATTTCAGATTTGTGCCTGAATTCCCCAATTCTCGGAGGTCGGGCGAGCGAATCGCGGCGATCGAGTCGCACCCATGCGCGATTCAATCGCCGCGATTCTATAATTATCAGGTGGTCCCGTTTTCTTACCTCGAAGATTTCAATATGTTTAGCGACGGGTGCGAGGAGACGATGAAGCGTCAGTGAATTTGAGTTTGAGAAATCCACTCCGTTCAAGGATAGCTGCACCAGTGGCGTCAGATCGCAGTGGGAGAGTTGAATACGCAGAAAATCGACGAGTTCATCGGTCAGGCTGAGATTCTGAAGTATAAACGCCCTGAGTTCCCATTGATCATGTAACTGATCGATATTTAGCTTGTAAATTTATATAAAATCACCTTTAAAACGATTCGCTGCACTTTAAACTGGCTGAAGTTGAAACCAAGCTCAGCGCGACGTCGCAGCATCGCCTGCGACACCACGATCGCTGACGATCGTTGAGCTCCATAGGCTACCCGCCGAAACTCGATTGCTTTGCGAGGTAAACCAGTAATGACAAGACGAGATAGCTGAATATATGAAATTTTTCCTGATCGATCCTGCGGTTGACGTGCGGTCTCACCTCAAATGGTGAAAATATCTCGGTCTTCGCTACAATTTTGTCGACAATTTTGTGCCATCGACTGCACACGGCCCGACAGTTCAGCGCTGTTTCGCGGTCGACTCCGTTCAGGATTTGGAAGAGGAGTTCGGTGGGTAGTTGCTGAAAAAATAACACTTTAAAGCTCTAATTATAGTCATATTTTGGATGTTGATTTTTTTTCCGAATAAGAATGAGAGCTATTATTGGCTCATAAATCAATTTGTGGTAGTAATACATTGTGGAACAATCGACAGACCCCACCTTGTTCATTGGCCAGTCATTGTAACTCGACCAATGGCAGCGTGGATTGACTCCGCCCACTAGTGTTGGTTTTTTAACCAGATTATAGAACGGGGGAGAACAATGCAAGCAAATTTAGTTTTTTAAATCTTCTGCCTAGCTATTGCTCCAGAAATGGCTTCCACTTGGTCAGTGGCGATGCTGAGGGGCGAGGGTGGGCGTGGTCAGCTAATGGTGGAGAAAGTCTGCTCAACCAATTGGGTCAGATCTACGGACTACCTGGTTATATCCGACTATTTCTTGCAATGGGTCGTTCTTTAGTGAGAGCGAAGTAGGTATAAGAATCTGTTCGGGATGCACTTGGATCACAGACTGCAGGAAAGATGCTTATTGATTGATTCATTTAGTTATTACACCAATGGTTGCGCTCATAAGCCTTAAGGGCATAGTGGTGGTTCAGAGTGATCCACCCGAACCATCACAGAAATATGAAACCACCAATTGCGAACTTGCTGGAGTATAAAACCTGGGGCCAGATGCATCGTTGAGATTACCCAGGGTAAACGTGTTAAAGCCTCGAGTTGCACGCTTGCTGAAGTATGAAATCTTGTTCCGTATGCATCATTGGGGTTACCCAGGGTAAACGTGTTGACAACAGCTAAATTTACCCATCGTTGACATAGGTGTCAACCCGTTTACCCAGGGTAATCTCAATGATGCATTCAGGTTTTGTAAACCCAGCGCACGGGGACCAGTTCTCGCGTAATGTAGATTCCCAAGATGAGACAGGTTTTATTTTGGCAAAATGTCACTAAGACCTCCTTTCATTTAACCTTATATCTAAGGAATACCGATACCATTACCAGCTCTAGTGGTCAAGAACTTTTACCCGTTATTTATTCCGCGATCAGGAGTCAGATGCATTTGAGATTACCCAGGGTTAACGTGTTGGGATTTTCTTTCTTAGGATGTTGAACCCACCCAAGTTAAAATATTATCCAGGATGTTAGCACCGCCCCAGTTAAAATAACTTTATGCAGGGGTCAGCATCTTCATCATGGGTAGTTTTAATGATCAGGGGCAGGCCCCCCAAGGTTTGCTTTGAAGATACCTCAATTTTACCCCAACCCTTTGATTTCTGGGGTAGCATTCATCATAGGGTTTACCTGTGGTAATGGTGATCACCCCCCAATGTTCACCCCTTTTTGTATCCATCAAAAAGTTCCCATCCAACTCATGGGATAAGGGTAGGGGTAAGCTAGGGGTTTACTTGTCTACTAGTGACAGGTAAAATTTACTAAGGGTAATTATGAGGTAAACATTACTTTGGAGGCGAAGCGTCATGAATATCATTTCAATGTTTATCCCCAGTTTGATCTTGGAATGTCATACCCCGTGGTAATCGTTTACCTCTACTCTCAATTATGAATTCTACCCCTGTCCATTTATAGCGCACCTGTAGTCTTTCGCCCTAAGCTCGTCACCATCCATCTGATCTCTCTTAAAATAATCCAGACAGCGACTGCGCTTTGTCACACACATGCACCTATCGTACTTTGACACCATCACTCGCATGCGTTACAGCTGTCCGAACAAAACAAGTTGGTTTTCATGTGAAAACAAGTGGGGTTCACGTGAAATCGGCACGCTTAGAAGCGAACTTTTGTTGGTTAAACTCCTATCTAACAGGAAAACATGCGAATGGTGCGATGGTCGCAAACGAGGAAGTTGCTGTACTTCAGGGGGACATCTGGACAATGAGAACTGACGGTCGGTGCAAGACAAGGATGTGATAGATGGAGTGTTGTGATAGATCTAGTTTATGGAAATCTAAGGGTCTGAGCTGGATAAACCGGATAAATTTAAACTGGATAATTTTTGGAAAATTCCATAAAACTGTGCAAAATCAGCATTTTCCTTGGACATACTTGAAATTCTTTAAATTCAGCGCCTTCATGCATGCCCTAGTGCTCTTATCGAGGATTGTGAGCACTTAGCATCATCCGCATTTCTCTAGCTGTACTAGTTCTATCTAGTGTATCCATCGCGAGGGAACTTTGTATGGATACATTCCTATGTTCGTTTGCTGGGAACCCTAAGCCTGGATGCATCATTGGAATTGTCCTGTGTGAGCACGTTGGAGTCGCTGCTAATGATGGGTAAATTTGTGCGCTGTTGACACTTTTACCCTGGGTAATCTCAATTATGCATGCGATACACCCCCTTCACCACTTTTGTGCTTTTCACTCTCCCCAGATCTAGCACCTCTGTAGTTTTTTCTCTGGAACAGCCCTCACACTTTTTACCCCCCCCCCCCCCCC
>JARK01001361.1:420582-479488 GCA_000688135.1 Ancylostoma ceylanicum | reverse complement strand
GGGGGTGGTGGAAGGGCTATGTGGAACCCGTTTACGGACACTTGCCTTTTCGGACTTAGAGAAAAAGGAGATATACAGTCTTCTAGAGAAAACCTCACTCATTTTGGCATCTTACTGATCGTATATACCTGATCAAAGCTGTACTGTTCATCTCGGGAAAAGTTCGGGAATAGCCATTTTCTATACCCTGTCCTACAGGTCCCGGATGCGCGTGGGTGGTAATTGTCCGATAATCTTGCCATGCACCAACCAGACTTTTCTTACTTATTTGTTACTTATTACTTGAAGTCCATATTTTTCCTCCTTGGACGGGGAAGTAGGTCCTATATTTCCTTTCTACTTGGTTCTTTCTAAATTCTCGCCGGTCATTGGCCTCACTTTGCAATGATCTTCCCAATATTTCTTTAATTTGTTTTTTCCAACGATCCGGTGGTCTGCCTTGAAGTCTGGAACAGTTTCATGGACACTATTATGCTACCTTCTGGGTCCATCTGTTGTCGCGTCGTCTTGCAGCGTGATCTGCCCATCCTAGTTTTCTTTCTGTCGCATCATTGTAGGTATCCTTGAAGAAGGTACGTCTCTTGATTTCTTCGTTTCTGATTCTATCTCTCAATCGGATTCGAAGTATTTTTTTTTTGAATCTCCATTGCCTTTTGCGTGGTCAACGGTTTCATTCAATCGGTTTCCCATATTGTCCACGTTTCGCAGACATACGGGGGTGGGTTGAAAAGCTTCCGGAATGACCACAATATAGTTGCTGTTCTCCAAACATTTTTATGGCATTGCATCCTCCACATGAAAAGGCTGAGAATGTCATGTCGATCACTGTTCTTAAAATCATAGGTAAAATGCCTGAAATCGTTCTTGCAGGTGGCAATCAAAAGTGTATGGAATTGAGAAGGTTTCGGGCATCTCTTACGTACACTAAGTATTTATTTTACAAGAGATAATAAGTCCAGAAAATTTTTTGAAAGAACACTGCCGCATTTCCATAGTCTTGAAAAGGACGTATCCCAACGAGAAACTTAGCCTCTTGTTTTGATCAGTTCTCCCCGACTGGATAAGAAAACCAAAGTAGTAAATGAAACCTACGTTAAGTACTACCCTTTACATACATGACAATATTCAAAACTTTGGATGAGACAACAAAATGGTGTCCGAAGAAGAAAAGGTCCATTCATTGCGACGGGTTGGTGGTGGTACGTGTTCTCGCTCCCGCCGAAGGAATTTTGCGAGTTATCGGAGAAGGTGTTATTTTATCATATCAACCAATATTTTGGAAGCATTTGAAATAGGAATTCTGGCGAAGTACCCTCGTCTGGTCAAATAAAACAGCTCTTCATCTCCATGACGGCATGACCGTTCTTGAAATACCGATACCTCGGCGAAAACTTGTGAGTACCAATTTTGAATTTTTTTCCGTTTCTGCTTATTTTTCGTTAATGGCTTCATCGTACACCAGCTCGACCACGGAAGTCGATTTTCATCTGTTTAGGAAAAGGTTATGGTTGAGCTGCGAGCGAAATTTAGTTGTAGACGGTTATTTTGTGTACTTCGGAGGAGGTGATTATAGGCAAAGAAAGGATGGCTTGAAACAGATCGGACCAAGTGCGTTGAGCTCCTATGGGAATGGGCAAAAATACGAATTTTTGGGTGGATGTTTCATTGTCATTCCGGAACCTTTTCAACCCGCCCTCGTAAAGTAGCGCAAGGAGAACGCTGGTGTTGAAGAGACGTGCTCGAGTGTTCACATCTTCCGTCTTTTTGAGGATTTCTCCCATATTTTTGAATATCGACGAAGCTGCACACCGTCTCTTTCGAATTTTTCAATTGTGTGGTCATTTGTGATCTGTTGGCCGAGATACATGTACATAGTTGTCCACGACTTCGATCTTGTCGTTTTCGAACATTATTTCTTCTTCGGCACAATTCACCAAAACAAACGCAGAAACCCAGACTTTACTCTTACTGCGAAATGACCGGCCTCTTCTTCAAACTTGAACGTTCTCGACTGCTTGATTTGGGCGGTGCTGGTAAGGAAGGACTGCAAGAAAAAAATAGGCCTTTGCTCAATTCCCCTATGGATTCACTGGAGAGGGCCTGAAAAGAAATCCCACAAAATCACTGTCAGGTTGTAGTATAGAAACGTCTGAAGGCTGTGATCCGCACCTAATGAGGGACATCAAGAGACCCCAACGTCTTTGTTCTGCTACATAATACTGAATCCTTCTTGAAGAGGCTGTTCATGGAAGTGATTTATACGTTTTCTGTGCAGTTTTTCATCGTGGTACATTATTTATGAGCCACCCTACACGTAGCATTCATCGCAGATCACTGATCTAGCAATATTTTCTTAGCGGTTGTTTTTGTCCCTACCTCAACATGATCGCTACCACACTCTCTTCAGTCACGTCATTTCACTGTGATTACATCACCTACCTGCAGCGCTGGTCTCAGCGGACTAATACTGAGTTGATAATAATAGAATTTTGCTGGCATTTCTCCAAAAATCAGGGTGTTACTGATCAGCGACTACCAGACGTCTGACAGGGGGCTATGTGGAAACCACTGTGGTCGTTGATGGTGGAATTTTTAAATGTCACGAGCACCTCTGTCTGCATTGTAGATCTCTGATACTGCTCAGTGAGCAGGCGACATTTGTTGTTACCATGCAGTAGCATGTGATCACTGCATTGAAGAGGATAGTTGAGTGCAGAATCCACGGCAATCTGGTTCTGCAGTGCAGAGTGAAAGATATAGGTACAGAAAGAGTTATTGTACTGGACTAGTAACACTTGGTCTTTTCTTGTTATATTTCATTTTACATTTCTCTAATGTGCTGTTATTGTTAGGGATGCATGTATACTCGCCTGAAGAGAGGTTTCATGGCTTATCAAGAAACGTATGGAACGCTCACATTTCTTCAAACTGACGCGATGAAAACTGAAGTGGCTAAGCAACGAAGAGTAGATCATTTCAATCCCGGAAGCCAGTAGTAACAGGTAAACGGTGAAAATGTGTCTGTGGTGAAAAACAGGAGGGTTACGCTAACTGAAGAGGCTGAATTATGGCTAGAAGTTTACCGCCGATCTCTGGTCACCATATCCAGGCCGTGTAATTCGGCCATTCCATCGACATGACATCGAGGCGACTACTACAATGTCCATCCACAACCTGGACCGGCCACTATTCGCAAAAATGACCTAGTGAAAAGCCAAGCAATATGTAGGAATATGAACCCGTCGGTCATACGCCTTATGTTCCAGAATAAGCATCATATTGGGATAAATATTTTCTTGTCGATGAAACCTTTCTAGGTGGAGGTACACTTCAAATACTACAGTGAAGTCAGAAGTTGGATGAGACGCTGTTTCGATCCTCATCGTAGAAAATTCTTCGAGCAGAGTATCCATTTCTATTACGGAAGAAATAGGACTTGGATTTTTGTCTGGGTAGGAAATTCTGTTTCTCTTTGCTACAGTCGATATTCCGTAAACCTAATATGTATAGTGGATAGACGGCTTCCATGATCCGTTCGACGAGTCGTTAGTGATATTTTGACGGTTCAAAATGGTGGTTCGCAAGCAGTTCCACAATAGATCTCGGAATTTGGCAGTTCACTGCTTCACTTTCTGCGATACCCCTCTTTTCTCTACTTTTACCACTGACTTGAAAATGTCATGTCTAGCAATTTGCCGGAAACGAATTCATTATCTAAAGCATGTTATGTACCACAAAGTTAACCTAGGCAAGCAATAAATTTGTTCACCGAGCTTATTGTACTTCTCACTTGATATGGGGCACAGAACAAAGAATTTTTTCTCCGAAATTTAGTCTTGCATAGCCACATTCGTGAGCGACATCGCTGTCGCTAGCAAATCCCTCTCAGTATCGAATAAGGGCTTGGCATAGTCCAATTTGTTAAATAATAGTTGAAGAGCCTGACTTTTAGAAACGCCGTAGGGCAAGGGCAAATTAATGACCTAAATCATTTTCCATATTATCTATTTACCCCCTGAACCAAAATTATTTTCACATTAACTAGTTATTAGGTTGTCCCAAAAATAATGGCCGTTTTGGAGGTGCGCATTCCAATGTGCATAACTCCGTTCAAACTTGAGCTTTTGCTCCGAAATAAAAAGTATCATGAGCAGAATTTACAGCAGATTTTTGCAGTACAGTAAAATTTGATGAAGGAGAAAAGCCTAAATCACTGGAGTCAAGGAAGTGCGAAAGGTCAATTTTCAGTACACATTGATTCACATGAATTTTCTAGAAGGAAAGCGGTTTTACTGCAGGTTTAAAAGGATATCTTATTAGGCAAAGGTGTGGCTAACGCAATTTTACAAGGAGAGATCCAGAGATTGACTAAGAAAAATTTTGCGTGGTTGGGTATGAACCTGTGTGGATTTGCCCATCCCGCCAATGGGAGTGCACTTCTTCGTCTCACCAAAACTAACGTGTCCTCTACCGAATCTAGCGATAGAGGCTAAAATGGTAACGGGCAAGATGTTTGGTAAATTCTACTCTTGGCCTGGTCCAGCTCCTATCGAACACCTCGAGCAGAAATTCGTCTATCTGGAATGGTTACCCTTTTCCGAAATGTCGAGATTTTTTGGATGTATCCAGGTCTCCCCCATCGATACAAGCAGAACAAAACTCCATTTTATTAGGCAATGTCCACTCATCACTAAAATTAGCCCACTTTTCCTGCAAATTTCATAGCAGTGTTTATTAGAGAGATTAAAGTAGATAGTGCGCAAGTTAAGCACTGGTCGGCGATGCTTTTGTTCAAAATCGACTTCGCCTGTACTTTCGCCATATTTAATTGCCAAGAAGACTGAATGGCTACTGATTTAGTTGCATTCAACCTAGCTATTAACATTTTTACGGAGTGTTTCAGAATTCTCGTCTCGCCTCCAGAACTATGCTATCGTTTCTGAGAACTTTCATGACCATCACCTGTTCAAAGTTGGAAACTAGCACCGTTCCGGAGATGTTTCCCTAGTCATAGCTTCTGTGTGCATACAACACGACTACCTGGCCAAATACAGAGCCAACACCAGATCCGGCTTTTGTCCTAATAGGGCGGCAAAATAGTCTAAAAGGTGGAAGAATCCAAAAACCATGTTTTGTCTCATCGCACAATGTCGTCTGCAGAAACCATAAAGAAGAGTAATCGAGAGAGCTTTTTGGAGTGCAGATAGAGCAGGACTTCCTCTTTATAATCGTTCAAAGTTTGCCTATCTAGCTCCTAAAATAATGGTTTTATGAACTTCCAAACATTCATTACTAAACTGCGGCCATTTATTTTGGGACAACCTAATAATTAGCCTATTCGAAATGTTAACTAAAGGATTTACTAAGTCAACTAACCATGAGCCAGTTGGTTCGAGTCATTCTGCGAACCAATTCGAGTTCTTTGGCGACTCCCTCTTGTTTAGTTCCGAGTTGGTCGATGGCCGAACCCAATGAAATTATGGCAGTGGATAACTCAGTACTAAGGTTTGAGTCAAAGTTCAGGATTGAACGTAGGGCAGTAGTAACCGTGTTGGAAGCCATGGACGACGACAGCAGAGAAGCAAGTGTCAATAAGATTCTATACATTTACTCACCCTTTATACTAGTATCTTACGCGCCTAGTGTTGACCTCCTAGAGCCGCCCAACCTCATACAATATTTGAATTCAAATTTCGCGCCAACTAAAGCACTCAGCCATCCCGTGAGCACATGGTGTCAGTCAGTCTGGAGCTAAAGAATGTTAATATACCTGATCACATAAAACAATCAAAGAAAGGGTAAGACCAGTACCAATGAGTATAATTAGTATTAAGAAACTTAAGCATTACAGCAACACCCACCCTCCTGCATTAAGAGCGGAGTAGGCATAAGGCCTTTCGGTGGTATATAAAGACAGCTAATATACTCAGTGGACCGAAATAACCATTATGGAAAAGGGGTATGACAGTAATTAGTATTAAAAAATTTTTTGCTAATAGTATCCACCCTCCTGCATTAAGAGCGGAGTAGGCGTAAGGCCTTTCGGTGGAGTACTAAATCAGCAATCATCTTTTAAGCCTAAAGTATTTATTATAGCGAAAAACATGTAGACAACTAATTTATTGTTATTCGGCTTTTTATCCACCATCCTGCATTAAGAGCGGAGTAGGCGTAAGGCCTTTTGGTGGAGTACTAAATTAGATATTATCTTCTAAAACCTAAAGCATTAATCATAGCATAAACATATAGACAACTAGGTTATTTTTATTCTGCTTTTATCCACCCTCCTGCACTAAGAGCGGAGTAGGCGTAAGGCCTTTCGGTGGAAATTAGTTGACAAATATCTACTTAGGTTTTTTAACAATCTTGCTAGGTAGGGTAACAAACTTATACCTACTAATAATTGTAGGCTATGAACCAATAGCCATTCATCCACCCTCCTGCATTAAGAGCGGAGTAAACGTAAGGCCTTTCGGTGGAAATTAATTGACATATATCTATTTGATATATTTCAAATACACACCAAAAAGGTAGTCAAGTGCAATACTCACTAAGACAGCATCGAAATAGCAGAATATAAGCTAGTAGTGGTCCAGCGTTCCATTAACTTCATTTCATTATTTACAAATTAACTATATAACAACCAGTACACAATTAATAGAAAATATTAGGGTTGTTGGAGAAACAATGTAACCCCACCTTTCATTTAGGCTTGAAACACATTATTACCTAGTTAATAAGTATTAGGTATTCAAATTTATAGAAAATAGGCTAGTAATGCAACTTCACACTCCCACAACATTAAAACTATGCGCAAGAAAATTATCGCTGTGATTAAAGGATTTACCTTTCAAACTTAAATTGATAGTTCGGGAGAACCCTGACGTGGTGTTGGGCATAAAAATCCAATGCAGTTTACACCACGGGTAACGCTCCCCAGCGATGAAGAGGCTTGCCCTAGCCGAGGAGGAAATACCCTCCGATAAGGAAACTGCATAAGAGTCTAGGAAGGACCGCCTCAGGCTCAAGGGATATAGGTCCGCAAACAATAAAAAAGAACAACATACCAATACATGTTTGATGTTGTCCACGTCTAGAAGTAACAGGGCGAACACTCGATGCGAAGCTGTCCTAACACCCCATTATAGTTATGAGACAGGAACAAGATGTCATAGAAGAAATTGTCTCATTTGTGGATTAATAAACTTCAACAACTATGTTAGAAGTTCAACAACCAACTATAAGTTCTTGACCAATAAACCACGCGATTCCAATTGTGAATCCAAAAATGTAGTTTACATGATAACATGCCTAACTTGCCAAATGCAGTACGTTGGCGAAACAACACAATCACTTAGGTCCAGAATAAACCAGCACAGACGTAGCTTCGAAAAACTAAACTTGTCTACCTTTTTAGTTTCACATTTCAAAAACTCTGGCCATGATCCATCGCACATAAGCGTAGATATATTAGATCATGTCGATAACAGCGAGGGTATAAAAAAGCTTTTGAGAGATAAAGAATTAGAGTGGATCCAGTATATGGTTACAGCATTTCCTTTTGGCTTCAATGATCAAATCAAAGGTTTTGGAAATATATCCGATAATGTCAACCCTTTGGATAAGAAAAGTCATCCATACTTCAAATGTCCAGTCAGAAGGATAAGAAGAAGAGGGAGGAAAAGAAGGTCAAAGAAAAGAAGCAAGTGTCTAGACAGAACTGAAGATATTTTAAATGAAATAAGTGAAAGAAATGGCAATTCACTGTATGTATTCTTTAGAACATTGAACAAATATGATGTAGACAGACTTATAGACATAGCCTTCAGTCCCCGCTTCATGAGTTTTTCATATGAATTGAAATACAAAATATATGCGTTAATCGCTACTCCCTTTTGGAACAGATTGGACAACAAAAAAGAAGATAAACAAAATTTGGTAATTAGTGTGAAATATAGTGGAGATATAATGTACAGGTTAAGACTTAACAAAATATGCAATAGTATAGAAATTAGAAGCATTATTACAAGTAGTTTACCGGAGCACATAGTTTTGGACGACTTTAAGGTTAGAACAATCCATAGAGTAAATCCACCAGTAAGTCTTAAACTTTTTAACTATGGGGAGTTCCTGAGAAATCTAACCAAGGAAGAAATTGACAATATAGAAAGTAGAGACTGCATATGTGGTCGTAATACGAGGTATGTAGATCCGTATCTTAAGCATATATGTACGGGTGATTTAAATATAGTTAAAGATGCTGATCTTAGAAACTTGTTTAGGAAAGGAACCAAATATAGGGTTCATACTAAAATAAGTAAGAAAGATATACAGGACCAAGTAAGAGAAATGGCCAAAGAACTAGTAAAAAAAATACTATCCAAAATTAGAACCAGTAGGGTCATAGAAGAGGATTTAACTAACAGGGTAGACAAGTTTATTCAGAAGCGTATCAAGTCTAAACTATTTAATTTGTACGATCCGGGCCAAGTAGAAAAAGAAGAATACAATGTTGATTCGTTGAAGGAAATACATAGGCATTTTGTTGTCACCCCGGTGGATAAGGCATCATCCAATTATAGTTTCACATGTAAAAAGTTATACATTAAAATGTTAACTAAGGAGCTAGAGCAGTCGGATAATGAAGGCAACACTTACGTTGCAACTACGAAGCAAGAAGAAGATGTTAAGGCTTTACATAAGAGAATAATCAGAGGACTAAACATTGAAGATGATGATAAGAACAAAACCATTCCCAGAATATATGGGATTCCTAAAATGCATAAAACTCCAATTAAGTTCAGGTTTATTACTGGTGCGAGGAAAAGTACGGTTAAATCACTATCCTCCACTATACATGCAATATTGTCACATTTTCGCAAGCATTTTGTCAACTATTGTAATGTTGTTAGACAGAGGACAGGGGTAAAGCTATTTTGGGCAATTGATAATGGTATTAAAGTAGTCAATGACATTCATACAATAGGTAACGGCAAGCAAGTGTACTTAGCAGATTTCACTAGTCTTTTCACAAGCCTTCCTCATGAAGTCGTTAAAACAAATCTGACCAAAATTATAGCGTTGTGCATGAAAGACTATAAGTATGTTAGAATTAAGGGTGGCAAAGTAAATTATGCCAATGATGACAGCGGTAAAGGCAATTACTATAGTAAAGAGGATGTGATTTACATGATTGACTCATTGCTAAATTCTAGTTACATTTATTATGGTGGAGTAGTTTATCAACAAGTCAAAGGTATCCCACAAGGGGCATCATGTAGTCCGCAATTGGCAGACCTTACTCTAGCATACATGGAATATGAGTTCATTAACAGAAAACTAAACTGTCAAGATAGAAGAACACTTTGTCTTTATAATGGTACTTTTAGATACATTGATGATATCCTCCATATTTCGGACAATGTTGGAATTTTCGAAAGTAGCTTAAAAGAAATATACCACCCATCTCTTTCCATAGAGAAAACCAGCGAAAATGTTGGAGAAACCAACTTTTTGGACCTTAGACTAACAATAGAAGGTGATTCGATTAATTATTCCCTATACAATAAAACAGATTACTATAATTTTAGGGTTATTAGGTATCCTAATATAACTTCTAATATACCAAAACACATAATCACAAATACATTTATAGCCGAAGTTATAAGAATCAGTAGAACTTGCTACAAATATGAAGACTTTAGTAACAGAATTGTAGATCTATGTACAGTAAGTGTCGAAAATGGATGGACCTCATCAGCAATTGTCAGAACCTTGTGTCACTCCTTCAGAAATAGACCTATCATTATGAGGAAATACGGCTTTAAAAGTGTGGTGCACTTCCCACTCATACACGAAGTAAGGCGCAGATTACTTGCTCTAACGGCAACCCTGTGAACGCCTAAAGGCGGGAAGCATCCAGATACAAATTTCAAGTAGGCGGCCTTTCTAGCATTATCGTCTCTTGTCATATCTTATTCATCATGACTTTAAACTTATTCATTGTACTCATCAACTTTGGAAGTCTCCTTGGGAACTACTGATGAGGGGCGCCAAGGAGACCACACTTCCGGTATAGTTCAAGCCCCGAAACCGGATTAGTGTGAAAATTTAAAGTTTATCTTCCTTAACCTCTTTTCGAAACCCGTTACTTTTACATATTGCTCTAGAATTGTTGTTGGTAAATGCAGCAATGCCAGATATATCGTTCATATCATACAAGCTTTTTCAATGGTCCTAGGTCATGCAGGGCATACTGGTCCACATGCCGGAAATCATCTCCTGTTTGAAGAGCGCTTAATAGAACGTAAGATAGAATCACACAATTGTCTGCAAGTCTACCTGAACCCTACGACACTGGGTAGTGAGTGGCTGGCTCAATGAAAAGGGGAATATGGTTATCGCAATTCATACAATCAATCATCCACTATGCTCGTTGATTACGACATCTTCGCAGGTTAGTATGTAGGTCCTCACTTCTAGCCGATAAGCGACGTGCACACCATGCAGACCATCCCAGCTTCATTGTTCGTGACCTAATCATTTGTTTGTTAATTACGTCTGCCACTGTAATTTTTCGCCATTGACGTCATATGTGTCGATGTTGTGTGATTACAACAACGCAAGATTAATGTGTGTATAACGGCTGGTCGAGAGTTTCGGTATGATCATGAAAACAAAACATCAAAACATCAAGTCGAAGCTGTAGATCATCTTCCTAACCTTTCCCTTCTTTTTTGGGCTCAGCACGCTCGATGTAAACTCCTACCTCCACCCTTCCCAGTTGCAGAGCTTACAGTCCTAGACGATACATTGCAATGTATTCCAGGCCTGTTAAAGATGTTAAACACTGAAAGCCCGCCAATAAAAGATTGAAAACAGGAGTATACAATATTCACAGTACGAAGAAACCTTACTTAATGAGGCTCCGTTACGGCACCATCCTACCATGTCTACATTTTGTCAAAACGAGCAATTACAAATAAAAGCAAGGACTGCAGGATATGTAATATTTTGCTCGCGAAACTCGCCCACTCTAAATGAGCGGGAAGCTCAAAACCTTCCTGGAACCGTTTATGGATCCCACCACGGGGTTTCATTTGAATTATTGAACACACGAGGACCTCATGACAAAATATCAGCAAAACCTGAAGATATGTCGACAAAGTTTGTGAACTGTACGCATTTTTTGCACAGTTCATAGGATCTCCGGAACCTCTTTGCAAAATCAGCACGTATCTACCCTGCCAGGGCGCACGAAAGTGCAAAATGACGTCAACGAGGTGGTGAAGTGGTCGGACCCCGTTACCGAATAGGATAAACGCTGAAGGAGAAGTACCTACGCCAAAAACATGTAAGGAACTAGAAAAGACGGAGCCCCTTTATTTTTATTCTGTGATTAATGTTCGAATCAACTCTGACCTTGTTTTTATTTAATGTGATAGTATCAAGGAGTCGAAACTGGAACAGTGGAATCAATTTGCTTGTGTGAGATCCAGCAAAGCTAAAGGTTTGCTTGAATTGTGCAAAGCATCAAATTGCTTTAATTCGGCAGTAATATCAAAATTTTGGAGTGACGACAATAGGCGCAGCTCTGGAAGAGAACATAAGACTCAGTCGCTCTCGAACTGGAGCAATTGCCTCTATTAGCAGCTCTTTGTTCAGAAGCACAATACTGTAGGCATTCATAGACTGTATAAGGAAAAGAGAAACTAAAACCTGAAAATATGGAGCTCACATGCCCATGATTTCCTTGGAATTAGCAAAAGTGATGAGATTTCAAGACTTACGTTACTACTGATCCAACTGAATATCACGTTAGCATTTCTTAGATGTAACAAGTCTGCTGTTTCGAAGATGCAGTCGATCACGCCAAGGAGGCAGTCAATCGTGACAAAAACAACCAAGCCCTGCAAAAATAATGTTAGTTTAGGAGCGTTTGTCCCCATCGTTATTCCTACAATAAATAGTTGCCCAAAGACGAAGGCTTCTCTCACAGAAGGAAAGCATGAGATACAAAGGTATCGAGGCAGAATTCAAAGAAATTTACTCGTCTCTTATTCTTAGGGATGCTCTAGAACATTGAAGAATGAACAAGCATATCACTTCTTCTTCTTTTTTTGCCGCACAGTCGTAGGTTCCGCTGCATTGGTTCGTTTACTCCAGAAAACATAGTCCTGGGTGTCGTCTCTCGTGACTTCAACCTCCTTTGATCTTTCCACATTACATCCTTCCATCGTTTCTTCGGGGCACCTCTAGGGCACTTCCCGATAACATTCACTTCTATTGGCCAAAGAATGGTGGTGATGGTCTTCTCATCAAAAGTTCGTACCCCAGTGCAATGAATGATCTTTCCACATTACATCCTTCCATCGTTTCTTCGGGGCACCTCTAGGGCGCTTCCCGATAACATTCATTCCTATTGGCCAAAGAATAGTGGTGATGGTCTTCTCACCCCAAGGTCGTACCAGTGCATTCTTTGAGTACGCAGTTTGAGCTGAATAGGTGCAGTCTGTGTCATTGTTCCTACATCTTCGTTAGGCACCTTGCAGCGTCGAGCGAACCCACATGCCCATCTGAGCACTCTCATCTCAACATTGTTCAGCAAGCGTTCGTGTCCTTTCGATAACTACCAACACTCACTGCAATACATCGATGTGAGCTGTCATGTCCAAAATGTGCGTGGCACATAGCAAACCGATTATTCAACTCTTTTCATCATAATGGTAATTGCTCAACCAAAACTTTTGATTTGTCCGAACTGTTTATTCATAGCGTTTATATTCGAACCATGGTCAAATCAGGCTGCATTCGTGCTGCACAGTTATCAGAATTGGGCGTTGATGACCACATAAATTCCGATAGCTGTGGAGTTTGTGGTGAAGAGGTATGTTAGCACACTCCGAGGTCATCAAGTGTTTGATGGTTGAAGGTTCGAGACCTCCGATTGCTTAAAAGATTTGCTAAAGCCTCATCATTCAAGCACCACGGTTCTCAGTTAGCTCGTAGCTTGTTCGTGGTTGCAAGCCAGTGCTGATAGTCAATCACGGCCTATTCTTTCGTCGGTGTATCAAGAAGTTCACTACCATCCCAGAATCTTAAATGTATATGTGCGGCATTCCTCAATAAATCAAGTTTTCTCAACAGTAACGCTTGCAGCACATTCGATGTTGCAAACGTTAAGTGAGCTGTGCTACAAAACTCCGTTTCATCCACTAAGTAACGCGAGCCAAATCCAGAAGAGGAAGGACACGTTTTTGTAGTCCTCCCCTGTACTCAATTGGACCCATCATAATATGTACAAGTGCTCCGACTCGCCTCCGGCGAGTCTTGCACTTGCCCGCTTCGCGGAACTTCGGTACTGACGCAGCAGTAATTTTCAACAAAAGCTTATGAAGCCGACAGTTGCGAGGCTCGCCGAAAGCACTTGTAGGGATGTAATGAAACTGTGTGTTAGTAATCGCTTCCGCATAGAGACTTTGACTTCGCATTTAACCTTTTCGAAAACGCTCGATTAATCACAGACGGAACACTAGGAGTTCAACCACTGATAACAACTTATATTCGAATAAGTGATTGAAAAAAAAACTAAATGAACATCCCCTTTTTCTGTGATAGACGATTCATAGACATTTGCACATGACACCTATACCGTTCGGGTCAGAATTGTGCCCCAGTGCAAAAAATCATTGTGATCTGCGCGAAGCGCGGCGAAACTCCGGCGAAGTGTTTTTGTCGGTTGGATCGCGAGATACAAGCGATTACCAACAAACACACAAACAGATGAGTTTTACTGTATAGTAATGGGGAAAAAGGGGGGGGGGAAATCGATAAAACCGATTTCTGAAGAAACGGCAAGAGACCCTGACGTTGCGCTGCGAGGCAGAATTCTGAGTCGAACGGTATAGGTTTCATGCGTGATTGTCGGTTGGATAGTGGAATATAAGCGATCACCACCAAACATACAAACTGATAAGTTTTACTCTCTAGTGATGTCTAAAGAACTCACCAATTCTTGGCGATATCTTCTTGTTTTTTTATACACTTTCACAATTACGTAAATGATCCTTGCCACCATTATAATATTAAGACAGCCGTAAAAGATGGTAGAGAGACTGCTTATTACTCGAATAGCCTAAAAACAATGATAGCACGACGATTGCCCATAGCAATTTATGGCAACGAACAGGCGTCTTGACTGCACGTCCTGCAACTTTGCAAGTGTCGCCTTGAAATTTATAGACTAATTTGATGAGAAATAATGGAGCATGTACTGCTATAGATATGCCGATATCTATCACCAGCATTGCTACCACTGTTTTGTTCGACCAGATCTAAAAAGACTATCACATCATAAATGTTCACACAACAAAAAGTTGTTCACTGTGGAAGGGCTAAGACCGCACTCGCTGAAGTTTTAAAATTCAATCACTCACCTTTTTATGAGACAGCGGACTGCATACTGCAGTGTATCTATTCAGCGTCATTAGGAAGCATCCAATCAAATGAGTAAAATAGGTAACTCCACTCATTGCATACATGGTGCGAGTGAGAAATTCGAGCTTTGATCCTGAACACGACTTCTCAATATCACAGTAAGTTAAAGATTTCCAAATGTGTTATAAAGAAATTTGATCAAGATCTCCCAACCGCATGTCATCTTTCGTTGTATCATAATATATTGGACGACAAAAATACCAATGATGTCGAAGAATCCTGGAATTGCAAAATCTCTAGTCATACCACGGACACAAAATTTCTGATGCCATTCTGTGTTTGGATAGGAGTTGACCGTGTGCCCACCGTTATCCCATTATTGGCACTCAGTTCCCTGTGAATCGATGAAAGACATCCCTAGGGTTAGCCCAACAAATTCGTTATAGTTATTATTTAACAATATTGCTGATCGAACAGAATTTACAACATTCGTTGCGATGTTGCACACTACTGAGACGTTCGTGGGGGTGGACTACAGGTGGCAATGGGACCACCCCCAGTTGTACCTGGGGGTGGACAAGAAATCATGGGGCATCTACCCCCGACAATTGAAGGACGTCCCCCATGTGCCCTCGCAGCTGTCTCCGGGTGGAATGGAGCCCGTTATTGGGTTCCCGCGGATGGGAGGACGACCAGGGTTATGCGCAGCACGCTCTGCTCTTCTTGGACGTCCAGATACGCTCCCTCAACTCAAAAAGTGGGCGGAGCGGTTGGGGTCCTACCTGCCCATCACCCCCACGAATGTCTGAGTAAACAAAGTGCAATGCTACATCTCAGAGGCCCTGAGAAGCCCAAAGTTGTAAATGGAGGAAAGCAGTAGAAATTCGGATAAACCCTAAAGATCTTTCTTTATCCCAGTACGTTTTGCGCAGCGACTCAAGATCTTAGAAGAAGTCTCAGAAATTCGAAGTTCAAACGCTTCATACTGGGATCAGCATCGGTAACAAAGAGAATCGCAGCTAGAGAATGAATTTTGTTGTAATTTGGAGCATTGTCATATGATTCATGTGCATCGCCTCCTACTAACTGAAAAATCAGACATCCTCCAAAAATATCCTCCATTTGCAGGAGTCAGACCTTGAGAGATTCAGTGAAGTCGCGAAGCGCGGCGCGCAAGTGGTTGGTAACAAATTGATCCTTCGTTTTTCAGAGTGCTTTCTCTTGAGAAATCCGGATTTCCATGTGTGATAGAAGAAGCCTTCTAATACCTAGTAACCGAATTGATTCTATTCTGAGTAACTGAATATGTATACGGCAAACCCACTAGTTCCTAAAATACATTGTTTCGCCATTCTTGAATCAAACGTAACCTAAGCGCTGGAGCACTGTACCGGTAAAACCCCTCGAAACAGCCTACCAGTTGAGTTTGACTTCAAGGCAGAACACGCTTCTTGGAAAGAAAAACACGTGTCGTTACCATATTTTTGGCCCATCCTGTATTCTGGAGTGCATTCCTAGAAAGCTTCTGGTAAAGTAACATAGCACTAACATTTCGATCGTTCTAATGCAGGCTTGATTTCTGATGAGTTGACATATCTGGGCGGTTTTTGTACATTGTAAAGAATTTCTCTCAGAGCATTGCAGAAAAAGAGAATTACATTTTCATGCCATTATCTTTTTACGCATTTACGCAACAATTCTGTTTTTATGAATCCTTGTGTTGGGGTGGCCGAGATTGGTAAATTGTTTTATTTCTTATCGGCCAAGATTAGTAAATTGTTTTCTTGCTATAGACTGTTTTCTTGCTATAGATATACCTTTTTTCAGTTTTTTCCCCTTGACAGGGAGCAAGAAGAGAAATTCTGTTTTCTCTCACCTCCTGTCAGCAACACATGAACACGTGTCTTATTAGATCATCAATTATGAAATGTCCGATTTCTGAGGTGATCAGTTTGACAATCGGTGTCTCCAAGTTCCACTCATTCATTTGTAATTTCTGCTGTCACTATAAAGATTAATCCCCCTCCTTCAAAATAGGTTACTTGATTTCTGATCAGCTTTCAAATGTTTGCATGGGAGCTGCTTTCGTGGGACCATTAGGCGAAAAAGGCGTGTCATTATTAAATTTGAGTTTGATTGAGGAGCGTGCAAAGCGAGAACAGCTAGAAACATTGAAGAAGTGCTTGGAGAGGGAATGGTTTATCAGAGAGCGGAGCATGACCTGAAAAATTTTCTCTCGGTAATGTAATTTTGGCTGTAGTGTTGGCTGAAGCCGCAGAGGCAGGAAGAAGCATCCGCAACACCCGCCGAGACTTCGCCAACCGTAAGACCAAGATGACAGCCCTCCGACGCCCAGACGGAACGACCACATCATCTAGAAGGGTAATGGAGAAGGTCATCTACGACTTCTACTCGGACCTCTTCGACAGCCATGTCCACCTCCCTCCATGCCATCTCAGGGAGGATGAATATGTCATCCCGTCGGTTCTCCCTTCCGAAGTCCGACATGCCATCAAGTCGGTGAAGAATCGTACAGCGCCCGGTCCCGACAGGATCCGACCCGAACATCTGAAGAATCTACCGACAGCTCTTGTGAACACACTTGCTAGACTCTTCACGCGGTACCTGTCGGAATGCAAGGTACCTAGCCAATGGAAGACCAGCAGAACCGTGCTGCTGTACAAGAAGGGAGACCCGCAGGACATTGGCAATTATCGCCCTATCTGCCTACTGTCCGTAGTCTACAAACTCTTCACGCGAGTGATCCTCAACAGGATTGAAAGAACACTAGACGAAGGACAGCCATGCGAGCAAGCAGGGTTTCGGAAAGGATTCAGTACGATCGACCATATACACACCGTCACCAGGCTCATTGAAGTATCACGAGAGTACAAGATGCCTCTCTGTCTCACGTTCATCGATTTGAAGAAAGCCTTCGACACCGTTGAGACAGAAGCAGTCTTGGAAGCCCTGGGCAACCAGGGTGTACCGACTCAATACATCAGGATATTTCGTGAGCTCTATAGCAACTTCACGACCAGAATCTCGCCATTCTACGACGACATCACCATCGACGTCAGGAGAGGGGTTCGACAAGGCGACACTGTGTCGCCGAAACTATTCACCGCCACCCTCGAGGACGTCATGCGAAGATTAGAATGGGACAATATGGGAGTGCGAGTTGACGGCCGGCTGCTACACCATCTTCGCTTCGCTGATGACATCGTCCTTATAACACCTAGCATCAGTCAAGCGGAGCGTATGCTGGCCGACTTCGACGACGCGTGTGGAAAGATCGGTCTCCAACTGAATCTAACGAAGACGATGTTCATGAGAAACGGTTGGGTCCCGGATGCCCCATTCTCGCTCAACGGAACGACCATCTCCGAATGCTCCAGCTACGTATATCTAGGTCGGGAAGTCAACATGATGAACGACCTCGCTCCAGAGCTGGGCAGGAGGAAGCGAGCGGCTTGGGGAGCCTACAAGAGCATCGAGGACGTAGTGAAGAAGACGAAGAACATCAGGCTCCGTGCCCACCTCTTCAACACCACGGTTCTCCCTGCTTTGACTTACGCCTCGGAAACCTGGGCGTTACGTAAGCAGGATGAGAATGCGGTCAGCGTCATCGAACGCTCCATCGAGAGGGTGATGCTAGGAATGACCCGCCTCACGCAAGTGAGAGCGGGAATACGGAGTTCCACCCTTCGTCAACAGTCGAAGATCAGGGACGCTGCCGTGTACGCCAAGTCGAGTAAGATCAGGTGGGCCGGACACGTGATGCGCCTAAACGACCACCGTTGGACGAGAGCCGTCAGCGACTGGACTCCGCGGAACGTAAAGCGCACGACAGGAAGACCACCGACCCGATGGTCAGACTTCTTCACGAAGTCCTTCAAAGAACGATATGATGCTCTTCGTGTCTCTCGAACGGACAGAACGCATTGGACCACCCTGGCACGTGAGAGGGACAAATGGAAGGATTGCTGGCGCCCGCTCGGTTTACCCGACGATCAACGGGAGTCAAGGTGATCAAGGTGATCAAGGTGAATGTAATTTTATGATGCTATGTTGGATCTATGGTTAGTTTTCGTTTCGTGCATTGTCCTTACACGAAAACTAACTATGCTATAAGTTTCATCCTCTATTCATCAGTAAGGTGAAGGAAACTTATAATGTGTGTACCGTAAATTTTGACAATGTGTCCATGTACATGCATACATACACTAGGTGTGTTTGCACACACGTACACTGTACTTCCACATAAACACATACATGTACTTATGCTACATAGACACATATTTACATACACACAAACATACACAATCATGTACATTTAAACACTCTTCAGAAAAGAGTCGATACTAATGCACTTACTCGGAGTATCCCCAGACTTCGCTAGCAATCGTGGCGATCGCCACGACAGCCAGTGTCGTCACGATCGCTCCGTTTGGCAGCGATCCATGGCGATCCACGTGGCAATCGATAGGTATCATTTCTACGATCCTTACCTCTTATATCGCCGACTCATTTTGATTCATTTTGAACTGGCGAAGTCTGGTGATACTCTTAAAGGTATATTGCGCGGTTGTGTACCATCAAGCACACTCGATATTGATTGAAACAACTGCGTCCCAATCCATTGTCCATCTAACAGTACCGACCACTGGCTTGATGGATTGTAAACTCACGTCATTTGACAGCTCCAATATGCTCCATTGCCTATGTATATAAGCCTGCACGGCATATTTAAGATCAACCTGGAGCTGAAAGATTCTTCAGGAGCAGGTAGGTGTCAAACTAGGCCTGCATAAGCATAAACGCTGCTGACATTCATAATTCAGTAATACACATATGTATGCATTCGAAGTAACACGACAAGGTTAAACGCCTCGATAAACGCATTTTCCATAGCGCTCTCGTTTTTGTCTGAGAAACAATACTCTAAACTATGACTATCATGATAGGACATTTCATAAATGATGACCTAATATTTGGAGGAAGTACACATGTCCTTAGTGTTCCTACTATTCGAAAATGAAAGAAACAGCATCAAACAGGGAGCTGCCATCAGGAAACGGATCCAACCAGTGACGGCTCACATTCATAGTTCACTTTATGCCCGCTTCCAGAGTTTGGGAGTTGACCTGATAGTGAGTAGTTTTTAGAGCAAAAAATTTCCCATAGTACTGGAGCGGCACAGCTAAGTTCTAGTCGACTGTCTGTCCGAAGGCAATACTCACCAGTAACCCTGAATATGCGGAAGAAAGCCGATCGAAAAACGGGAGACTTCGAACGAAGAGTAACAATGATTATATAGGTATAGTATAATATCGTGAGTATGGAGATCACAAGCTGAGCATCAAAAAATCTCCATAGTGAACTGTTCGTATCTGTCATCTGACTATTTTCCCTGTAAAAGAATGCCATTAAGAGCCATTGCAAATACCCTCGGTCACTGAGCCAACGATGATGTACAGGGTGCGCCATAAGTTCTTGCACACAATATTTAGTGTGCCACACCCGCTGGATTCAACATAATGGCATGACCTATACAGCGGTACTGAGCCAACTCAATAGCAACTCAAAACACCTATCAGATCAAGGATACGTCTCCATTTGGTTTTGTAATAACTCAAAGTTGAAGGAGCAGCGAGCACCTCGTGGCGCGCTGGTATGTCTGGTATGAAACCTCTCGAAGCTTTACCTCAGCTTCATGCTACGAGTCCAAACTTATGTATGATATAGCACTTGAGTCGCTCCGAAACATATTAGGTTGTCCCAAAAATAATGGCCGTTTTGGAGGTGCGCATTCCAACATGCGTAACTCCGTTCAAACTTGAGCTTTTCCTTTGAAATAAAAAATATTATGATCAGAATTTCCAGCAGATTTTTGAAGTACAGTAAAATCTACAGAAAGGGGAAAGCTTAAATCACTGGAGGTAAAGAAGTGAGAAAGGTCAATTTTCAGTACACATTGATTCACATGAATTTTCTAGAACAAAAGCGGATTCATCGCATGTTCAAGAAAATATTCTATCAGGCAAAGGTGTGGCCAAAACAATATTACAAGAAGAGATGCAGCGCCTTACTCAGAAAAATTTTTCTCGGTTGCGTGTGAACCTGTGTGAATTTGCCAACTCCGCTAGTGGAAGTGCACTTCTTCGTCCCACCAAAACTAAGGCGTCCTCTACCGAATCTTGCGACAGAGGCCAAAATGGTAACGGGGCGAGGCATTTGGTAAGTTCTGCTTCTGGCCTGGTCCAGCTCCTGTCGAACACCTCGAGCAGAAATTCATCTATCAGGAAAAGTTACACTTTTCTGAAGTGTCGAGATTTCTTTGAATATATCCAGCTATCCTCCAGCGATACAAGCAGGACAAAACTCCATTTTATTAGGCAATGTCACCTCATCACTAAAATTAGCCCACATTTCCGGAACATTCCTCAACAGTGTTTATTAGAGAGATTAGAGTAGATGGTGCCGCAAGTTAAACACTGACCGGCGACGCTTTTGTTCAAAATCGACTTCGTCTGTATTTTCGCCGTATTTAGTTGTCAAGAAGACAGAGTGATCGCTGATTTAGTTGCATCCAACCTAGCTACAAACATTTTTACGGGGTGTTTCAGAAATCTCGTCTCGTCTCCAGAACTATGCCATCGTTTCTGAGAACTTTCATGACCATCACCTGGTCAAAGTTGAGAACTCGTACCGTTCTGGAAACGCTTCTCTAGTCAGAGCTGATGTGTGCTCACAACACGACTACCTGGCCAAATGCAGAGCCAACACCAAATCCGGCTTCTGTTCTATTAGGGCGGAGAAAGAGTCTAAAAAATGGTAGAGCCCAAAAACATTGCTTTGCCTCATCGCACGATGTCGTCTGCAGAAACCACAAAAAAGAGTCATTGAGAGAGTCTTGTTAGAGTACGGATAGAGCAGATCTTCCTCCTTATAATCGTTCAAAGTATGCCTACGTAGCTCCTAGAATAATGGATTTATGAACTTCCAAAAATTCATTACTAGATTGCGGCCATTTATTTTGGGACAACCTAATAGTTAAGTACGGCTATCCATCATAATCGGATTGGCGTTATAGAGGAGTTCGTTCTGAGCACGGGATTTCGGTCGTGTAGCATTCCAGAAGGCGCATATGGCACAGAGCAGATTCTAAGCTTTACAGAAGCGTCATCTTTGAGCTGTTCAACTTGAGTTGGAAGCAGCAAGATGTCTTCTCTCCAAAAATACTCTGCGAGTGAAATCCAGAGTAATTTTGATGTTGTGGTTCATAAAAAAACTGAAAAAAATTGCTCATACACGCCCTTTTCCTAAAAATTTTCTGAAATTTCTGAAAGGAAGGGAAGGAGGGATCCCAGTACATCCGCTGAATTCCTCGATGTCTCTTCCGTCTGCTCCAATATTTTGGTGAGAAACGATTTGAATTGCGCTGAGTAGTGTCTTCCGTTCAAAGAGACAGTGTCACCCGCGCCCCAAACCGTGCCGCGAGGTACTCATTTTTCTCTCAAGTTTGAGTTACTACGGAAGCAAGTGGCGACATATTCCTGTTCTAGTAGGTGATTTGGGTTGCTATTGAGTTGACTCATTTTCGCTATAGAGTTCATGCCATTATGTTGAATTCAACCGCTGTGGTGTTACTAAGTATGGTGTGCAAGAACTTATGGCGCACCCTGTATTATACAGTGCGTTTCATAAGTACAGACTCACTCCAGAATATGCAGGTACGCGGTTCCTCATAACTTCTTGAGAAGAACTGTGAACATGGGTCGAAGTATCATGCTAGAAAACCCTAGCTTCTGCCGTTTTACCTGGAATCCTGGGTATTCCCCTTCATAGCAACCGTTTCATAAGTATGAACGCACTTTGAAAACCATTAATTTCACAAAGGAAATCACTTGGCAACAGGGGTTCAACTGTTATTAGGTTCTCTTACTCGCCGAATAACTCAGAAAAAGTGGGGTTAGCACAGAATCATCCATGCCTTCCAGCAGCTTGCTACCAAAAGAGTTCCAAGTAAGTACGGGGAACATATTTTTTGAGGTTCGTTGTTCACTAAATGTTCGACTGTCCCCATCAATTCCATCTAGTAGGATGGCTCAGCGACCATTCATGCTGACAGTATCACAAGGGAATATCTGGCATCAGCTAGGATTCCTCAAAGTAATCTTTCATTGAGCAATGTACAGAATCACGTCATTTTTTTGATGGTAGAAGGGATTTTTCCCTCTGAGCGCTGCACAGAAGTTGAGGACGTCCCCATGGTAGAAACCGCCTCCACCTTTGGTAGAGCCCACCTGCAGAAGTGTTCTTTCTGGGAAAATCTTGCTCTTCCCGTATAACTTTCCAGAAGTGTGCATTCATCTCCGACCATTCTATCAAAAAACTGAAGCGATCCATATCCGTCCCTCAATGAAAGAGTACTTTGGGAAACCCTAGCTGACGTCAGTATTTCTCTTGTGATAATAGCAACATGGATGATCTCTAAGGCATACTACTAGATGATATTTATTGCCAGAATCGAACATTTAGTGAAACAACGACACTCAAACAATATGTTGCCTGTACTTAGAACTCTTTTGGTAGCCTTTGCTAAAAGGCGTTGATGAATCCGTACTAACCCACGTTTTCTGGGTTATTTGGAGAGTAAGAGAAGCTAGTAACTGTTAACCCCCTGTTGCAAAGCAATTCCCATTGTGAAATTATTGGCTTTCAAAAGTGCGTCTACATATGAAACGGTCGCTGTGAGGAGTAAGTGCTGGATCTACTCATCTCTATCCAGAATTCCAGATTAACGGCGAGAACTAGGGTTTTTTGGCATGGTATTTCGACCCATGTTCACACTTTTTCTCAAGAATTTATTAGGAACTGTGTACCTGCCTTTTTGGGGTGCGTCTATGCTTATGAAACACACAGCATGGAACGGAAGTTTATTAGGTTTTTTTCCGTGAAGTGAGCCTGAGCCAGTGGATTATGTTATAGATTTGGACTAGGAAAGACATGAGATCGGCAATTATCCTCATGGCAGACAGCGGGAATGGAGAGAAAGAGATTTCGCGGCTGTTGATTATTCCGCGTCCTATGTTTCAAAAGCTTTGAAACGCTTTCGATAGACAGGGACAAGCGAGGATCGCCTAGAAAGAGATCGATATAAGACCTCAAATAATACATGTACCAAAAAAAGTCCTGTGTTGGCTTAGAAAGAAACCCTCGAACGAAGAAGTATTCCAATGGGAAAATGTCAAAGTTATTTCGAGAGAATCTGTGCGGGCGATTATCAGAGAGGCTGCAACTGAAGGCGCATAAAGAAGTGAAAGGTCACCTAATTATTGAGCAAGCGGAAGTCAAACGGTTGGAGCGTTGCATGAGGTTGTAGAAACGTTTTGCAGCTGGACGCCTTCGAAATATCATGTTTTCGGACGAGAATTGGCTCGATGTCAAACAAGCTGATACTGGTCGGGTGTGGTTGAAGGGAAAGCCAGGAGAGAATAAGAAAAATCATTAATCTTTGCCCATGTGAAGGTGAAGGTTCTGGCTTCAATAATACTGATAGCGTAGTAAGGTCTATGCCAAATTACGTAGTTGATGTACACGTAGCGCTGTGGTGTTGCGGACCTAAAGGCGCGATGGATTTCAAACCTTCTACAGGGTGCGGCATAAGTTCCTGTGCAAGAACCTTTCTTTATACCTCATGTAAAAAAGAACCAACCGGGACGATTTTCATCACGGTAACGAGAATTAGAGTACTTGAAAACATATTGCGATTGGTGCCTAAAATGGCCAATTTTGGTGTTCTGATCTGCCTTGATACAACACGCTCAAGTTCGCGAAATTCCCCCGTCATGACTACTTATTTCTGATCGTGCCTGACGTTTCGACGTAACCGTCCGAGGCCTAAAAGTGGCTCACAGTTCTTTTATCTGCGTTCCAGACCGCCAAACGTCTCCTCCCACTCTGCTAGTTTCAACCTTCTCTCCAGCTTACTACCTCGAAAACTCTCAGGACAAGAGATAGACCCACCCTATATCCACCGTTTTTTGCGGAGAAATCCGCACCAGTTGTGACCGTCATTTGCGGACAAGTGAGTGACACCGCACTGTCCAGATCTACTATTATTACGGTCTAGAGCTCACATAACGTTATATAGGGCAGAAAGTCACTTGTTACTGATAAGCACTCATTTTTGCTATTCATTTCTGGGTCCTTTACAGTAATCCAGAACGCTTCCAGCGCTTTTCGAGCCGAGATCTCATATTCGCGTGCCAGGATCTTGCATTTGACAGCGAAATCATTCCCGCCGTGCGCTTCGTTCCTGTGCCTACCAAGCGGCGTCACCAGACTTCCTCGCCTTTTGCTCGCCAAATGCTCCTTAACGCGTACAGAAAGTGCCCTGCTAGTCTTTCCTATATATAGCGCATTGCAATCTAAGCATCCTATTTGGTATATCACTCCTACTTTTGCACAGTCGCCTTCTTTCCCGTGCGGGCATACAATGCAGTGCTCTGATATACATTGTTTATCGTAGAGCCTGTTCCGAACTAACTGTTTTCTAATGTTGTCATTGGGTATGTTCACCAACACAACTTCGTCTTGTAGTTGAGCTCGGAAGATGCATTTTTGAAAAGCCGCGATAACATCGTCCGAAATGAAGGGTAGGCAAAGCGGGAGCTTGTTTACGTTCTGATTGCGGTTACGGTTCACAAAGTGATGTCTGTGTGAACGATGTGATACCGAGTAACCATTGCTGCTAGCTATCTGGGAGGCCAACTTCAGCGATTCGTAGCGCTCATCATCGCCAGTGGAGAGAAGGTTGAAACTAGCAGAGTGGGAGGAGACGTTTGGCGGTCTGGAACGCAGAGAAAAGAACTGTGAGCTTCTTTTAGGCCTCCGAAGACGACGGTTACGTCGAAACGTCAGGCACGATCAGAAATAAATATATCCACTAACAACCTGGTCAGGCTAAACACAATATAAAATTATATCACGGAATGCCCAGGTTCAAAGAAGAAAGAACATGGAGATTAATGGAGAAGGTCCCAAACAGTTAGGTAGGATAGATAGAGATATAGAGCACATTCTGGTGCTGTTTGGCTCTGAGCCATCCACGGGCTAGGTCTTGCATGGGAAATGGTCTGATTTCTGGAGTGCACCACGCTCAATTTTGGCCATAACAAAACTAATTCCTGACAGGTCCTAAGGTTACTCAACAAAGTGGCGTACATGAGTCAAGCTAAACAGCAATCTATATATGTACAAAGGTGGAATTATACTGATTTTTTAAATCTTTCTGTGAATGTTGGATCTAAGCTCTCTTTTATTGAATTGCAGACGTTGGCATTATAATGTACAGTAGTTTTCAGGCAATAATCCGTTCTAGCCGCTGGCGCTTTTCTATTAAATTACCATAGGCAGCGCATGTAGTGGGTAGAAACGCTTAGAGCTTTGAGTTGTAATGAATCTTCCTTCAGCTGGGGATCATAAATGACGTTGAAATTTTAAAAGGAAAACCTCCATTACTTTCTTTCAAGAGAGCGAAGATTCGCTACCTGCTTAGAAATACAGAACGTTCAGGGAAATTTGCCTGATTTCGTAAGAAAAGCGAACTCAGACATTCGTGGGGGTTGACTGCAGATAGAACCATCATCGCATCGTTCTTACTTTTCGGGTTGGGAAGCGGATATCGACGTTTTTCTTGAACAAAACAGCAAAACGTACACGTGAATGTAGGTGCTGCCGTCCGACGGGATCCCCGGACGTGATGGCGTTTTCCATGTTGAGCTGAGGAAAATTCACCATCTTAAGGTACGGAGCGCGTCAAATATATGTGCTGAGGAAGATCTTTAGGGTGGGTTCAAGGACTGGAGTTGGATTTGGGCGTGCGAAACACTCAAAACACAAAATGCGTGCTTTTGCATAAGCATTATCTTCGTTATGGACCCACGGCGGTGCTAGGGGGCTGTCCTGAGGATAGAACGTCGAACATCCAGAGATTTTCGCGTACCTTCCAGCAGATTTCGCTTACTTTTCAGATGAAATTCGCATAAATTCATACAGTTCTCTTAATTCTTGGAGATTTACGTGTATTTTTCGGGTGTTATGTTACATCTTAAGTTCTACATTGTTAAGTTCTTTCGAAGACATAAAGGTGTTTTCACCATAGTTGGAATGAGTGAAATTAGTCAACGATTACAAGACCGTATAAAAGGGATGAGCCGGGTAGGATGTCTTTGTATCGAAGAGAAGGAGCCTGGAAGGCGAAGAAGATCATGGATGAGGGTGAGCCAGCACATGGTAACACAAAGGATCCGCTGTCGCTGTAGGGCGGCAGCGGCGTCCAGAAAGGGTGATAACGCTATGCAAACGATTCAACGGTGGGACGAGGGGGTGCCGGCGTACAAAGGTGGGGAAACACCTAAACACGGGTCCAACGGTGTGATAAAGGTGCGCCGGCGCCCAAAGTTGGGGAGACGCCTGGAGTTGGGTTCAGCGGTGTGATAACGATGCGCCGCCGTCTGTAAGCGGGGAAACGCCTGGAATCAGGTTCAGCGGTCCTGTAGAAAGTCCAAAGATGACATCCTATGTTGCACACCTTCGGAGCCATAATGCATAAGTTGCGAAACATTGCGAATAACGGGAGTTTCGATAAATGTAGCATGGTCGACGTGTTGCGATGATGATGTTACATAGAGGCAACGCGAGCGAAGCGGGCAGGAAAAGAAGCCTGGGAGTCCGGCGTTAGCGAGACGAATAGGCTGGTATATTCAAATTATATAAACTAATCCATAGAGCGTATGTAAGCACGAAAGAACCTTGAGCTGACAGGCGAGTTACGTAAGTCCTGATCAGAGGGAAAGGAATCATTGTTACAGTGACATTCACGCTACTGATAAAATTTGTACCGTAAATGGCATTATCTTGCACTTGATTGAAAACTAAAATTGCCCAGGAAAAACTCTTCTATTCTCGGCAATATCTTCTCGTTATCCTATGCACTTTCACGATTACGTGGGTGACACTCTGGCTACCAGTAAAACATCGAAACAGCTGCAAAACATAGCGGAAGCACTGCTCATTACTTGAATAGCCTTGAAAAAAATATAAAGGCATGATAATGGGTCAGACAACAACAGGCTGGAGCTACAAACGGGGGCCTTGATTTCATTTTTCATGTTCCACTAACCCTACTTGGGAACCTTTCGAGCTTTGAGTAATGTTTCTGCTGCTAACGGGTTACCTTATCCTTATTTAGCGCACCTTTGAGTACATAATAGATAAATTGGTAAACTTGTGAGAGTAAACAGTTTGATCTTCAATCCTCCTTATCATCCGAGTAATTCTAAGCCACTTTGTGGCAGCATTGATTATGAGAGGTGTGACATTTCTGAAAATTTTTTTGCACATAATAATCGGAGGCATGAGGAAATGGCTATCAAAAGCAAATGACATTTACACAACAATTTCGTTTTCTGAGCACTTGCGCAACATTTTCGTTTTTCCATCACCTCATGCCAGCATCACGCGAAGGTGAAGGGAAATGGGAAATGTGCATACCTATGAATGGTGTTCGTGCGGTTACTAAATGAAAGCAGCAGCATTAGGGATGGAGCCGCTACCATAACCAGGGTCTCAACCATCGATGTATCACATATTTCTTCTTCTGCCCACTACTGTGAGCTAGAAATTCATCTGATAGTGGATAATTTCAAATGCAACAATTTCTCATTCACCGGCTCGCCTAAATTATAACCGCCAGTCATTTTGTTCGAAGGCGATGCTCACCAGTTGCCCTTGTCACTGAAAGGAGAGCGGAAGAAGGCTGATCAAAACACGGCTGGCTTCAAGTAATAACGATGACATAGCTATAGTATACAGGGTGCGGCAAAAGTCTTTTGACAAGCATAAACGCTCGCTAAGAACCCGCGGAAGAGGAAATTGGAAAAACCAGTGGTTGATTTCTTTTTATGAGCTAGTTCTGAGCATAAAAATTATTTCTGTTCCTAAGGTTTCTTCCTGTGGTATGTTCACAGCCTTCGGAAAGTCCAGGCGAGACATGGGCTCTGGCGCGCCGAAGAGACTTTGTGAAGAGACTCCAAACCCCTGTGGGGGCTAGTAGAAGCCTTCTATTGGGTTGGGCAATAAGTTCGTGCGGTTTTTTCAACTTGAGTTTTCACTGAGAATCAAAATATGTTCGAGTGTGTATTATGTATGGTTTTGTAGCCCTTTGTTTTCTCTTTTCAAATATTCCTACTGATTTCCTCAACACGTGCTACACCTCGTCTTCTATCGCGTAGAATGTGACCCTCCAAATCGGCTAGGACGAACATCTCCGACGGCTGCTACTGTTCCACCTCAATCGCTGATCTAATGCACCTCAAAAGGTGACAGGTATTTATGAGGTCCAAAAAGAAGCCACTACTGCTGAAAGGACGGCACAGAAGCAGTTGCCCGCCTCTGAGAGGTGAAGTTTAACCAGGAAGATGTCCCTCCTCTGAATTCAGAGTTCTAAGGACAGTGAGCCGTTTATCCGCTAGGTTTTGCTGTTGATGTAAAGAAGAATCACTACGAATGTCAAATCTTAGCAACATCTAGGTTCAAGTGATTCATTTTGTCAAAAAAAAACATCGAAGGGCTCAATTCGAGGTTATCCCTCATATTGAAATGGCGCGTTTCTTCTGGGCAAATTCCGCCAAAACGAGAACCGAGATGCTAGAATTGAAGGTAATTTTACGCATGCGACCCATGCAAGCCTAAGGCTATCTTGAACCAGTTATTTTGTTTATTTTCTTTGGCATTTTCTAGACTTCTATTCAGGGTTGCAGTCGAGGGTCGCAAATATAGTCATCTCAGAGAATGTGGCTTTTTATGGAGATGAAAGAGGGGAGCTGTTCTGTCTCTAGTAGTATTAATAGTGGAGGAAAGGTGCTATATAAATCACTTTTTGTGATTGATGTTGTTTGTGAGAAACACTAGTTTTGATGCCCACGGAAAACCCCACGAACTTATTGCCCAAACCAATACTATGAAACCCAGAAAAATCGCTAGGGAATTTGGAAATTAGCTAGGGCAATTCTAGGTTTATTGTTAGCTTCGCTTTTGGCAGTGGTCAAAATTTTTGCATGCAAGCACGGAAATCTCGCTGCAACAGCTATTTTCGCTTGTTCAAGACCAATTTCACCGCTGTTTTCTATTATAGATTTGTTGGATTGCTCTCTCTCTTAATAGATACATAGATGATAACTTTGGGTTTATAGAATAACGAAATAACCTTATAAAGTGGGTATTCTTCTCTATAGCCATGCTGGAGACAAGTATTCGCGTATCGAGGTCCTACATCTACTCTGGGAGATTCCGAAGTAGTTTCTAGATTCTACGGGCTATGGGCTTCCTAGATTTGGACTCTCTTCCGAAACTTCGGAGAACGCCTGAGATGAATTTCCGCGCCAGCCCGACGTCTCATTTTCTTTTTGGCAAGCATGGGTCGCTACTAGTGGAGGAAATTTTGGAATCGGAAATTTTATTTATGTTAAGAAGTGATCTGGTAATATACAGCAACCAACGACTTTTCCATTTTTTCTTCCTCATGTTTTTAAGATCGAATATGCTTGTCCAAAGACTTTTGCCGCACCCTGTAGAGTTTCTGCCAGATCAGTTGATGCATGGTGCACCAGCCCTGCAGCATTGCGGTCCGAGAACTTTTGTGGTTCTGAAATGTTCTAAAGAGTTCGATATGAGTCATGTTACTGTGTCAACTAGGTTTGGACGGACCGTTCTGCCCGCAACACTATTAGGTTGTTGGAAAATCGATGTCGGATCTTTGAACCACGAACTTTGGAATAATGCTTTGGAATGTGAAATGGTGCTTCCACCCTATATTTTGTACCTATTCCGAAGCCCATTTCTTCTTCTTTCTGCCTGTTCGTTTTTGTTCAGATCTACCTACTTTTGCGTGGTTTCCGAGGGTGAATCAAAATGTACTCATCCGCCGAAGTTCGTCCCAAACTGTCTCGCGAATATAAAATCGTTAGCAAGAGAGTGGCTCGGACGAGCAATATTACCAATCTATGCGGGACGTAACGCTCAACAACGTAGCAGTGCTATGCTCCAATTCATTTATTATTGGAGACAGGTGCCTCAGAGTTATAACCAAAAATTCTGATGACGTCAATGCCGTTTTGAAAGCACTGGTGGAAGCTGTCACCAGCAGGCCTGCTCAATATCTCTAAGGTGACCTTGAGGTTCATTATTCTATTATTTTTTGCGCCATTGCAGGAACGAGCATCATGGAAAAAGTGAACAAGTGGATTCAATTCGATTCATCCTCCAGTATGTCATAGTAGCTCAAGACTACACTTTCACTCCAGACGCTCTGGAAAAGATGCAAGCGGAGATCGGAACTCTCTCTTATTCTTCTTACTCAGCGGATCGTTCCCTTACAGATTACCACAAATCGGAGCGGTGGGACTCATTCCTGACAGAAAGAGTAAGCCGCAAAAATACGTTAGCTCAAAACGATATCGCCGATTTTCCTATTTTCCGAAAAGCTTGGCTTCAGGTCTAATGGAACAAAAACATAGCCTAATTGGCAGAAACGTTCAGTCTTTGTCGAGTTACGACAACTCAAATTCAACTGTCGAAATCCGACATAGATTTTGCAACAACCTAATACATAGCTGCTTGCCAGCAACTAATCTGAAATGAACACCACATGGCATGCAGGCAGTTAATTATCGAATTTTCTAATTCTCGTATTTATTTGTTTGAAATATCAACAAGAGATCAGCGCGCCGATGAAGAGCTAATTCAAGCATAGAAGGTTGTACAAACAGGCGAACATTACAAATACGGCAGTCGTCTTCAAATGTATTGAGGGTAATGACAGACAGGTGCTTTTCCCGTTTTTATTCTTGTCTTCGAAATCAGCGAAACGTTTTTTTCTCGCAGCCTTTTATTCAACTAAGTGAAGTCCCAACGAGGAAGGTAGAGTGGATAGGGAATGTATACATTTTGGTTTGATTCTGACCGTGCATAGGCTAGTGAGCCTTGTACGGGGAAAAGTTTATTGTTGGAGGCTTAATTTTATAAGCGGGTTTTCGAGAACCACTAAATTTGACAGGACCGTGAGATAATAATTTCTTGCAGAACTGATCAAATCATGCGTTACTTGATCATGCATGGCTGGTCAGTAAATTTCGGAGTGAAGCTAATGAAGCCAGCCAGGTTCAACAAAGTGGATGAACGGACAGCGTATCCATGTTGTTCTGTAAATGTAATAGAAACACTGGTGGAATAAGGCTTATGCTTATATACTAGCGTGGCCCATTTGTAGGTGAACTAACAATAAGCAACAACCTTAGTATGTAAGGAGGGGGAACCATTTTGAATTTTTGTCTTTCCGTAAATGTTTTACTAGGTAGTCTTTGATAGAATTGAAGACGTCGACATTATTGCACTTCCGGTTTAGTTCAAGCAGCAAAACCGGTTAGTGTAAAAACGTAGAAACTTAAGATTGTTGTGTTCACCTCCTTAGCTTCAGTGAATAAATCCTTTCATCAATCTCATTTACTCAACTTTGTTGTCTGCTCTTCGACCGTTGGTGTTGACACCACCCAGAATTTTCGAGAAGATTAGCCTGATTTCACCTTGAAATCAGCGGAACTCTAATTTTGTAGATTTTTCTCGGGTACTGCAGGTAATTTCTCATTGGTGAAGCTTTTTCAGTGGTGATCCTTTGGTGGATTCAACACCTCCAATTTACTTCCTCATCAGCTTGCGAAGTGAGCTTTTGCGTTAGTGGTTTATTATAAATCCAGAAAACTTTCGATACTTAGGGCCTTTCTCAGACCTTAACATGTACTATACAATATGCAGTACAATACATGTCGGCCCTACAACTCTTAACATGTGCGACCAACCGAGTGCCAGTTCAGAAGAGAAGTGACCGTACAACAAACTAGTGCAGTATCGGATCTTATACAAAGACACTGGATAGATAGATAACTATTCCCACAACCCAAGATTGCTCAGGTGTTTCGGCAAGCTCTTCGCTGTTGTTCATCTGCGTCTAAGACCGCTTGATTCTTCGAGCTTCTATGAATTTCCTATCAACGGGGTTCTCGCGATGGCGGTGTTACACAGTGACTTTTGGTTCTAGTCGGGATTCTTGAGTGTGTACCTCGCCTTAAGAAGCTAATTTAGGGTAGGTCTTGCGGGCGTCAGAATGCTCGACGATGTTCACTAAGCTGCTTTCTCAACGGTCTTCCATTTTCTCACACATATGGCATTTTAATGTGATAACTCGCAAAAACTTCGATAAACAATTTCAACAGCCTTTTAAAGGATCTCTTCTACACTTTTCATGGATTCCCCATTCAGAGAAAAGTGTGGTGGTTGCTTCATGAATACATGCACGAACGCATAGCTGCATGAGGAAGGGAGCATGACTGTATAAGGTGCATGAGACAGGCCCATATGTAATATGAGTTCATTAATGTGGATGCGAAAATGCAGTGAGTAGAAGGGCAGCGCAAATTTTTAATGGTTCATGTAGATATATTGATGATATAGCGCCCCTACAGGACGCTAGAAAGTAGTGTGTGCAGCTACTTGAGGTTCGTGCAAAAACTTTACACCTCCAGAAAAGTAATGAAAAGTAAAATTGATCATTAACTGAGCTCGAATACGGAATCCCGACTATGATTTACGTATGTCTACCCCGTAGGCTGCGGGTCTGCCAGCGGTCGGTCCCTCCGCGAAATCCTGAATTTCTCGCTTTATCTCTAATTCTCTCGCTTTTATCGTTGGCGTTTGTACTCATCATCATTGTAAATGTTTGTACTAATCATCATTGTAACGAATGGGAACCATACGAAGACGGGTACAAGCACGATTTCCACTGCTTCTTTGTATGTACTTATGTCGAAACATCGGCCGAATGTCTCGTCAGCTTCGCATCCTCGCGCTCACTGTCTATAAGTGAGCCTCATGATGAAGACATGCGATCACGTGTTGACCCCCCACGTCTGCGCTCTAGAAAATTTTGCTGCATTACCAGGATCCTCCTATATAAAGAATTATATAAGAAGATCCTGAACAATGGGGTAGAATTTGAAGCAGACCTTAACACGTTCGCGACCGTGTGCATGACGGGGTCGTGCTCTGTGCATTTAGTGTTATATCTTTGTGAAACGTCCACAGTTAGGTAGTTTCTTCGTAGTAGCGTAGTAACACATGTACTAGAGTATTACACTCGTGGTGAGCAAAGCAGACCTGCTCTCAAATTTCCATAAGATTTTTCGAACTAGAACAGCTAGAACAACGACAAACTTTTGAAAAATTCTAACAACGACAAAGCAGCAGACAACGGAAATGGAACTTAAAAACAACAGAAGACTTCAAAAGTTAATGAGTACAATGCACATGAGGAATAAGATATGACGAGAGACGATGATGCTAGAATAGCAGCCTACTAGAATCGCTCTCATCTTGTTTAGTGTAGGATTGAGCACTTCAGAAGCTGTAATTAGAATTTACTTCCTTCAAGAAACTGTTTTTCTTTCACTGTCGACTGTTTATGCTTTCATTTTGCTTGTTTAGTAATATTTATCACTTCTTGTTTTAATCTTGGAATGACCTTGAGACGGATCTGAATAAATAAATAAATAAATAAATAAATAAATTCTAACGCGAGCGAATAAAGATAGTAGAGAGGCAATCTTTTTCATTAAATTGAATAGACGTGCTTCACAGTTTGAGACTCAAACAAACTTCATTTGCTATTTTAGGTTTTTGTCATCCAAAAGAAATAGAATTTGATTCGTGAACAAAAAGAAAAAAAAAACAATGCTGGAGCGAGAAGGTGACGGTAAAATTTGGAAACTTACGACGATACATAAGTTGGACTAAATTTTCACGAACTGTATGCATTTCCAGCCGAAATATCATTTTCCGACTTAGCACATAGCGGACCATACAACCCACAGGCTGGTCATACGGTAAGTTACGTAGAGGACAATATGACCCAACTGCGGGTCGTATCTGTTTTAACTCTCCGAGCGAATTTTCCCAAATTTTCACCGAATCAAAGAGTTATTCGACATGCTGCCCACGAATATGATATCCATTTTGTACCAAGGTGCGGTTCTGTAGGGTTACTGTCGGCATAGTGTAGGTACTGTAATTGAATTTTTTTCGCAAAATCTAGTGAAACTTTGCATTGTGGAGTGAATTTAATACCGCTACGCCTTTTTGTATGGTTACTGTAGGCACATCGTAAGTACGCCGTTCCTTCTAAAGTCTACCGAAACTTCACAGAGAGGGGTTAATTCAAATGCATTCGATTTACATCACAACGACGGAGATTTTTGGAAAGTTATGAGGCAAAGTCTGCTTAATGTATGACAGTACCATATATTTCGACTGGTACTGTATGCGTACCGTAACTCTTCAGAAGCGTGTTTGGGTACAAAATGAATACCATATTCGTGATCCCTGATGGAATAATGAACTTTGCAGTGCTTGGCCGGATCCTGAGCGAGACGGCTTTCTATTAGGTTGTTGCAAAATCGATGTCGGATTTTTGGACCACGAACTTTGGACTAATGCTTTGGAATGTGATGTGGTGCTTTCCCCATATATTTTGTACTTGTTCCAAAGCGCATTTCTTCCTCTTTCTGCCTGTTCGTTTTTATTCAGATCTGCTCACTTTTATTGTAGTTTTCGGACTTGAATTAAAATGTACTCGTCCGCTAAAATTCGTCCCGAACTGTTTCGTGGACTCGAACTCAATAGCAAGGGGGTGGTTTGGACACGAAATACTGCCAACCTATGCAGAAGGAAATGCTCAACAAAGTGGTAACCCAGTGTTGGTCCAAGTCGTTTAGTATTGGAGACTTGGAGACACGTGCCTTAAAGTTATCAACTAAAATTCGATAGCGTCGACGCCGTTTTGGAAGCACTGCTGGAAGCTATCACCGGGAGACCTGTGCAATATCTCGAAGGTGGCCTTGAGGTTCATTATTCTATAATTTCTGGCGCCATCGGAGGAACGAGCGTGATGGAAAAACTGAACAAATGGATTCAGTTCGATTCATCCCCTAGTATTTCATAGTAGCTCAAGACCCCACTTTGCACTTCAGACGCTCTGGAAGTAGATACAGGCGGAGATCCAGACTCTCCATTATTTGCCTTACTCAGCGGACTGTTCCCCTACAAATGACCACAAATTCAAGCGGTGGGACCCATCCCTCAGAAAAAGAATAAGCCACAAAAATACGATAGCTCAAAATGATCTTGCCGATTTTCCTGGGTCGGAAAAGTTTGGCTCCAGGTCTAATAAGACAAAAACTTGGCAGAAAGATGGCAAAGATGTGTTGGTTCAAAAGACTACTAAATCGGCAGAAAAGGTTCAGTTTTTGCCGAGTTACGATAATTCAAAGTCAACTTGTCGAAATCCGACATTGATTTTGCAACAAACTAATACAATTTGTACAGTATGAGTACCATACCAGTACAGGAACGCTTCAGCATGCGAAACAAACTTCATATTTTTAATAAGTACACCAAGTACACCCCTTCCACAGGTATATCCCTGAAAATGAAGCAAAAATTCGCGTTGGTCTCAAGTGGCTCAAAACGCAAAACGTGCATTGTCGCGAACGTGTTAGTAGCTACTTACGTCACTTTTTTTTTGTGCTTCCTTCTTTTCTTTGAAGAACCCCAATGCATAGGTAATCCGTAGCCCATTCTCTAGTCTGGCTGGACTAGCTAGTCCCAACCCTCTTGTGACCTTGTGGTGTGCCCTGGTGAGAGTCGGGGAAGCTTGAGAGCCACAGAGAATTAAAACTGTATGAGAACAAGTGCCACTAATACAGTTTTCAAACGAGTATAACATTTGTCCATAAGGAAACAAGGAAAATTCGGAAACAGTAGAGCAGCAACGGTAAAGAGCCTCAATTCATCTTTAGCAACTTCTCTGTTGACTCCACAAAATCCACGATTATCAATCCATATTGTGAAGGAAATATGGCGTTCGTGCCGCATATGAATTAGCCCACTCGTTTTAGTTTCTAATGTAGTGGGCTTGAGCAATCCATTGCTTCTTTTTCTCATTTCTCACTCATGATTTTATGATCTACCCAGTTGATGTGATCTGTACCTGGGTAAGCACATACAGCACCATGAAATGTAACAAAATCATACGCAAACATTTATTGAACGAAACGGCAAGATGAAAACTGTTCAGAGTGACTAGAAATGCAGCGCACAAAAAGAGTTGGTGATGCAAAACTGAAACATAACAAGAATGGGAAACAGTCATTGAGAATACTTATATATGGACGTAACCGGTGTTTTCCTGACACATACGGGCTAAGATCATCGATTTTCTCTAATTACAACGGATTGAATAACTGAATTAAACGGAGAAAAAGGTAACTCGCTTGGGTAACGACGACGCGTGATGGGTAAGCAGCGCGAAATAACGAATTACGAACACAAAACAAAAACGAATACACCGGACAATGAGCCATAAACAGCGCAGCCTAGATGTGATCTCTAATGAAAATTCAAATAGTGAAAGCTATTGAACATGACCCCTAGAACGGGCGAAGCTGATCCGACAACAGCAAAAAGTTCACGGAGAAAGGCATTCACTTATTAGGAGTAAAGCTTTAGTCATAGATTCATGTACAACATCCTCTCCGCTCGGCTGCTGTCAGCAAAAACTCGTCAAAACATGGCAGCTTTGCGGGAGAACCGCAGGAGAACTGACTTTCATGACAAAATAGTGTTGACAAAACACATGCATAACGAAAATACGAATAAAACAAAGATGACAACATTGTATCAAAATGAAATGACAAATGTACTAACGCACTGTTCTCTAGCAAAATAACTGTTGCAGTCGAATCAGATGATCTAACGTAGATCAAAACGCATAGCCGTCCAATGTTCTCGGTTCCACCGGTTTGTGAGAATCGCAAGATCGTTGTTATAGCCTGAAATCATCATCTCTTTAGCTAAGCAGCTACAAGTGCCACAGAAAAAGATGTAGAAAGCTAGGAAGCAAATAGAACCGAAACCAAGAATGAAAGACTGCACATCCCAACTAACCCGCTAGTCGCACTCCATGGCTTCATCCTCTCTCGACTCACGGTACGTCAGATAAGGGTTAAAGTTGACCGGCATTGTTGTGGGTCCCGTCGGTGGCAGCACTGTTTCTGGTGATGTATACTGATCTGAAAACAAGTTCTCAGAACAGCAAAATCCATGGAGATCAGCTGATAATCTGGATTATAATTCAAAAAACAATACTAGTTGCTCAAGAAGTCAATCCACTTCGGAATGTCAGAAGTTGGGACAGCCCAATTAAGCAAATTGGTGGCAATTACTAATGGTTTTTGAAACGAGCAAATTTCATATAGCCGCCTATTTTCTCGAGCAAAATAGAAAAAAATAGAAGCATAGGGGTTAGGGCTAAGTTTGGTCCTCAGTTCCAGTGACACCTAAGAAGGGCAAAACCTTTCATATAAAAATTTAGTATAAAGGACAACAAGCGAGTCAAAAAAGAGAAATTTTAACGCTGTTTGGGCTTAACTTCCAACTCATCCAAAGTCGATGTATCATAGAGATTACCTATGGTAAACGTGCTATTTACCCAAATTTACCCTTTCCTTGGCACCCACCAACATGTTTATCCATACGTGATGTCTATACCCAGCTGCCACCCATGGTAATCACACATCTAGCCATGAGATTACCCATCACTCCTATGACGCGTCCGAGCCCAAATCTCTAAGCACAACATGGCATGGATGCATCATTAAAATTACCCAAGGTAAAAGTGTTGACTTCCTTATCAACGATGGGTAAATTGGTGGGATTTTAATACGCCTACCACGTGTAACCATAATGATGAATACGACCCCAGGAATTATTGCGATACAAACACAAACCCACTCACAAATGACAGTCTCGTCTTCCTCAGCAACATAATCCTGAGAATAATCTTCGCTTCGAGCAACAGATGAATGTGAATCCGATGAGCCGAGAGAACTTCTGAAAAACAAAAAAAAGGATAAAAAATAATGGCCATTCAAAAAAAAACAGACAAATCAGCACAACAAAGCACCTGTGCGCATCTTCGTCACCGAATCGCATTGGTGTCTGACGTGCTGAAGGTGGCAGTGAGACAGATGTACCAGGACTGGAAATAACACCTTGAATGCCATGCTTTTCTATTTCAAAACCTCAATAGCAACCAAACGTTCAAATATATGGAAGAATAACATGAACTGACGATTAGAATTGTTAGTTCTGAGTTGAACTTTAAAATTTATGGGACTATTCGAAAAATTGGGTCGCCAGATGGCCATAAGTGATTATCATTTGTCGATAAATGTGCACAAAGTGAAGGAATATTATACAGAGGATAAACAAAAAGCAATGCATATAGAGCCGTAATTGGACAGAAAAGCAGAAAAGGAAAATAATGAAAGAAGAAAAATTTTTTGAGACAGCCGTGCTGGACTAGTAAATTAACCAGCGCAAATTATTTAGAAAATAAAAAGACAGTAAGAAGAAAGAAGGAAATACAAGGGAAAGTTTGAGAAAATTTAAAAAAAGTCTGAAAAAACCCACGTCTTCTGATAATTCGTCAGAGAGTTGCTCCTCTTCCTCTTTGACTGCAGAGAGGATAGTACGCGACTCTGTCGTCGCGATACGCCAGCCGAGTGTCGGTACAGTACAGGCTGCGGGCGATTCACCTGAAATGAGAGCAATTTATTCATTCATTCATTTATTTAACTAATCATCTGTTTGTTTATCTATTTAGTACACCTCTTGTTGCACTTGGTCTGTGAGAAAAAAGAAGCAATGTAATAATAAAACTAAAAACAGCAAAAATTGGACATTCAGATGAAAAGCTAGTTCTATGGGGGAAGTTTTCGTAGTCAATTTCTACTAGAATTTGTTCAAGTTTGTTGAAGAGATCTGGAGAAAAATTACGGTAAGATGGATATCGCACGTCCTGGACAATGCACTAGATTTATTCGAATTCGAAAATCCGATTTCGAATGAGTCGAAAACTCGGACTTTCAAAAAAAAACCAGCAAACTATAGAGCACTCGAGAAGTGCTGAGAAGAGATTTGTGGCTCTTTCCCGAACATTTGAACTTTTGGTTCAGATTCTAGATCAGCAATTAAATTAACTAAGTGATTTTACGAACGAATATTACGGTACCGATCCCTTTTTACCGAAATGAGCTTTTCATCTTGTTTTTTACCAGCTACCTGGTAACAATAGAGCAGAGGCATACCGTGATTACACCTTGAGCAAATTCGGCAAAAAAAAAGAAATGGGACAGAGTTCTTGAGCCGATTAGCTTTTCTGGACTATCCACAAACAATCCTTTTTTCCAAAGAGTAAAAGCATTGTTTTTGCTAGGAACATGGTTGTCATACTAGAGAACCAGCCGTCGGTCAACAAATTAACCACCGAGCAGATTTTCATACCAGAACTCAAAATCATTTCAGGCCTAATGATTCAACTCTCTCTATACATAATTTCCTATTAGTCATAAATTCTAAGTAGACGCATAATTCTAGTCTTATCACCACATCTGAGACATCAATTAGTGGCCATTCTCAAAAACCTAGAGAAAATTCCATCCATTCGTCGCTTGTCGATGAACAATTCTCGACATTTTACGCCTTTTAACAAATGGCTTTCGATCTCTGGCTATAAAAACCTCAAAACCACGTGAAACCCCCAATTTTCGCTGGCCGTTTCGGCTAAAATTACAAACCTCAGCACTAACCATTACCTTGAATCACCCACGTATAGCTATTAACATTCCCACACTAAAACTCAGTTCAACGCTCACTATTGTGTCAAGGCTGGTGCTTGTGCAGAGTGGAGGCGGTGGGCGTGGCACGTCTACCGGCACAGTCTCGCTGGAACACGAGCACGCGTTCATTGAAGCAGCCGACGGCGTGCATGTCGGAAGTGGCGGCGACGGCTCGGGCTAAATCCACGAAATCATTCCGGGCCAGGACTCACTCGATTCGCCCTTTAACGCCCAAATGAGCTCACCTGACATAAATCCAGCGCCGCGATGGTGTCGCGTTTGTCGATGTCATTCAGCGTGTTCTGATCCGGTCTAAGTATCACATCTTCGACGGCCCGTTTCAGATCACCTATTCGCATGCTGAACGACGCCTCCACGGTTGCAGTGTCCAGTTGCAATTCGCGCCCTCTGGCGCCAGACCAAATCTCGATCGGCTCGTAGCTGCGGCGGCTGATTGGCGCCAGGATTTGCGAGAACTGCTGCGCGCGGAACCTGCAACGTAAACGGGCATAATTTCAATGCTTTCCGCTGGTAAAGACGATTTTTCCGAAAAAAAAAATAGACGTACGGCGGAATAGAAGACGAACATAGATAGATGAAAATGAGCGAAAAAAGAACTTTACTGTAGGAAATGAGCGAAAGAAGAACAAGTGCAATAAAAATGATAAAAATGAAGGCGAGTGCATGGAGATAACGACAGAACGAGAATTTTGGATGAATATTTTGAAGTCACGCGAAAGTAAATGTAGAAAAACAACTGGAATAGGAGGAAAAACATCCGAAAATTGAACAGAACTTCAAACACTCAATCCTTACTCGTACAGATCCATTAGGAGTATAGAACCAAGGAGGAAATAGCCACATATCTTGTCTCAATTTGTTTAGAATTTTTCAAAACCAATTAAAAACGAATAAATTTAGTTGGTCTAATAAATAATCCAGAAGCCGATTTTAAAAAATCGGATATTCCAAAGAAAGAGATCTACAGGTCTTCTTTTACCCTCCTCTTCAGGCCCATCGAGGTCTATAACGGCTGCATGCATCACTGAGATCACCAAAGGTAAACGTGTTAACGCCACATAAAATTACCCATGGTTAACAAGGGCGTAAATACGTTCACCCCGGGTGCAGTGAGGCACCCAGGGCCAGGTTTTTCTCACCTCTCCAGGCTTGCCCCCCTCTCTGATCTTATATTCAAATCCGAACATATTTAGCAAATTATTCGACATCAACTATTTTTAAAACTGGGCTGGAGTTCTATATTCTTCAGTGATAAGAAGCTATAGAAAAAAAAACAGGTGGTCAAACACAGGGCATATCAAAATTCAGAATTTAAAGGAAAACAGGTAAAAAGGAAAAGAAAAACAGAAAATCCATGCAAATGCTAAAACTCCACTGAATAATAGGGCACCATTACTTATTTAACGCGAAACCTTAAAAATTCAGAAGAAGAAGAAAGCTGCTAGAAAGCGAAAGCACGACACCTCGTACCTATGGATTACCCAACATCTCGTTTGCTGGAACTCACGGTGAGAGCACAGAGAAGCAAAGTGATGTCTGCGTCTCTTCCCCGCACTCAGCCAGGAGCCTAAGCAAGAACACCTATCGCTATCTCACTCATTCGGTAACAAATTAGCGAAGAAGAGAGTTTTGCCCTTGAAGAGCTCGAGACAGTGCAGTGGTTACGTGAAGCGGCCAAAACAAACACAGCTAAAGTCTGTACAGCTTCAAACACAAAGAAAAACACGAGCTTACTCCGATCTGCACTCGCGTACCTCAGCCAGCTGCCGGCATCGCTAAATAAGCAATCAATAGAAATAAGGAGCTTAGCGTCCGTGAATTTCGAATCAGAAGATTTTCCCACACAACTCACTACGCCACTCTCGTCTATTGAGCTTAAAACTCCAGCGAAACAACGAAAGTCTTACGAAAAACAGCGCTCAACTACTAAAAGAAGTCATAAAGAAAGAATGCGAGAGAGCCCCATGAGGCCACGACAACGTCTGAGACCCACACTTTGATGGAGTGCAGGGAAATCAAATGAAATCTTTTTCTGCAACGAAAAACCGCGTCGTCCTCGCACAAACCTCTCCAACGACTCTAGCACTTGCAGGCCGAATCAATGAGATGAGAAAAGAAGAATGCGACACTCTCTCCGGGGGCTTTGGAAAAGTTCTTAGTCAGCTGATAAAAAAAAAGCCGTATGAGTTCTCCCCGTGGTCTCTCGACATCAGCGGACAACCACAACTGATAAGACAATTACTGGACAAAACATCGCTAGTCATTGCTTCCGTTCGAACGTTCGAGCAATTCGAGCTCAGCATTTCGTTCGAAAATTCGTTCGGGTTGGCCAGTTGCAGTGGTTCACTAGCAAGCGAGGAATTATAAATTCGCTAGTGTCATTATTCATGCACTTTTCCGGGGAGGTCGCAGCCTTTCGATTGGTGGACGATTTCACGGAAAAGAAAGCTATTCACGAAACCGGCCTCATCAAGGAATGTTCCCGTTGATCCGACGGAAAGAGGCCACTTCTTTTTCCCACGGCCATGTGTTCATGAATCCAGACTCAGTAGGTGTGTCCCGTTTTTCAGTGATTCTGGATATTCGAACAGTTTCACAACTCAGTGGTTCAGGATAGTCTTTGCTGACACCTAGGAAAGCTAACAGCCTTCAAGCCCCCCCCCTCCCCAAAAAAGAGCAAAATAAAAAAAAAAGAACTCCAAATCAACCAAACCGCGCCCAAATTACAAACCCTCCCACTCATTTAGAGGAAGAAATGCTACAGAACGCCCTTAACTGCTTCCACATAATTTCAGCGATGTTCACACTTAGATCCAGGACAAACACGGTTTTAATCGTTTTTGTACACCATAATAATGGATCTTCAACAAGGAAAGGCAATATTACTCTTTCTACAACTTTTTCTGAAATTTTCTATTCCTGTTCGTTGTTTCTTGGATTTTTTTCTTGCTGTTCATTCCACATACAAAATGGCACTTTTAGTGCCGAAAAATCATCAAACGATCGAATGCTAAATCATAAACGATGAATAAAACACGATTTTTGGATTTTTTTCGACGGACTGAGTATCCCCACGGTCACTATATACCTACATAGTATCTAACAGTGGCGGACGCAGATGGGAGGGAGCTAGAGAAGGAAAGGACGAAAAACTCAGGTCTCCATCAATTTGAGGACCCGAGACAAGTAGAACTCCAAAAGTAAAGCCATTAGAAATTTGAAGAACTGAACTGGAATTAACTATTTAAATATATATTTTCAAGAAAATAAGGGAGAAAAAGAACCAAAAATCATGTCAAAACCCATTTTACGAATTGATTCTGTAGGATTCCATTTGCTCTCTGGGATGGAAACTGCGTCCCCCCATATCCACGCAGGCACTTCTGCAGCTTAGAAAATAGTTTTATAACAACCCATACACTCGGTAGCTAGGGAAACAATAAATTAGTCATGAGCAGTAAATTAAATGTGGCATGCCGCAGGTTTCCAAGGTGATGTCCTTTCCGATGCCTAGTAATGAAATCACAATTCTGATCTATAAAAAGCATACCAAGAGTTTAAATCTAGCTATGGAACGTGCATAGGAGAAAACTGAAAAGTGTGCAGAAAATCTCAGATAAATGCGCTTATCTGCAACAAATTAAATAAGAAGGATAGAAGAATAAGCCATATAAAGAGATTTAATGGCATGAAAGAGCTAAAAGAAACTGCGAGAACATTGTTGGACTAGATTAGCACGGTACAGCATCCCATTAACCTTGAGAGAGTAAAAATGATCAGAAAAGAAGAGAGAAGGGGGATCGGAACTGCTTAAAATTGAAATTTATCGAATTTTTTTTTGGCTAGGAAGAGGAACTTCGCCTACTCTCACATACATAGTCAACTAAATAAAAAGCAAAACTGCGGAAAATACAAAAATTCGTTCAGGCAATCCAGTACTTGGAGCCGCATGCCATTTCGGCATCAATTTCCAAAAAGGAGTGAAGTTGAAGGGATCCGGGACAACCAAATAGCAAACGGACAGCAATCAAACTCCGTAAATTTTAAGAATTGAAGCCGAACTGGCATGCGGCTTCACTCACTGGGATGCCTGAGCAGACTTCGAATTCAAATCAAAGTGGGATAAAGTGCGATAAAATCAAAATGACAAGAAAAAAAAAACAAAAACCAAAAGGTTCCAATACCAATGTGGGGGTTGCGGGTGTGTATCATCGTGAGGGAAAAGGGGGCGTTACTAAACCATCGTGATTGGTAAGTTGACTGAATGCGCCAATCGCAGCAGCCTGGTGACGCCCGATTTTCCCTCACGATGATACACACCCGAAGGTTGCAATTAAATATGTAAGAAAGATAAAATTGAAATTGAAAGAAAGTAACATAAAATCTGCGTATGAGTTGAAAATCTGAGTAAAATTCCGGAAAATTTCTCACTATATATGGGCGAACATCTACCAACAAAAATTTTCGTTTTGGCGGATTCTTGTATCTTATATTTTCAAATAGTTGAGAGCAAGCTCTGGGAACTCTGGTAATAAATATTCTGGATATGACTCGTTAAGGGAAATCCGGGAAAATGGCTGAATTCCAGAATTTCAAGAAAAGGATTAAATGTTTGGATTTGAATATCAGAGGGAATCTAGAGGGAGGCAGGCCTGGATAGGAAGGTAAAAAAAGTCCTGGCCCTAGGTGACTCATTGCGATTACCCAGGGTGAACGTATTGACGCCCGTGTCAACGATGGGTAATTTTATGTCCTTTTACGGAAGAGGGATAAAGTTGAAAATAGCATGGAAAAAACCTTCTTCGAAAAATTCTTCCAAAGAACTAAAAACTAGATTTGAGAGCTGTTTCCTAACCCATCTCAATCATATGCAAAGTGATTCGCACGGTAAGTGCTCGAATTCATCACTCACATCAATATTCCATGAGTTCGCGAGCCAGTGAATCCACGAAAACGAGGGAATGGTTGATTAAGTCGGCATCAGGGTGATCTTTGATCCCGCTGCTCAAAATAGGCCGCTAATCCCCCTGGAGAATCCCTGCAGCGATTCATGTCTCCCTCAACAATCCTGGATAAGTTCAGGCACGTGTTTAGTCGGTAAACACGCAGTAAATCATGAGGAACTCATGGACAAAACATGCTTGAGATAACGAAGGATGCTAAACAGGTGGAAATTCTCTGCAGCAGGTAAAAGGCCTAATCACCGTAATCCAAGAAAGACCTTTAAACCACCTCTCTTGCAGAGTCCAACGAAACTATGTGAGCTTGACAACGTAATCCGACCTCGACGAAGACAACCCTTTGTCATGCTAGCGCAATGCTTCGCCGCGCTAGAGCAGCGATAAAGTGCCTCCAAAAAGTCCATGCACAAAGAAGTTCATGGGAAATGGTAGCATTCAGGACGACGGAAATGGACTGAATGGAGGCGAGACATGGGAAATGATTGAATGAGGTGAATGGAAAGTGGCTAAGAAACAGCCATCAATTTTTTTAGTTCTCTGGAGTTTCCATGAAGCACTTGAACGGACTGGGCATGAGACCAAGGAAAAATCAAAAACTAAACGTCAGAAACAGCTAATAAGGCTCAATCCAGAATGACAGAAGGCACTTAAAGAGCACTTTCTCGTAATTCCAAGGACAAAACCATTGAAAATGATCCCATGGGACTGCACTAGTATGACATTATCGTCTATTAGCCGTTCTATAATATAATACTTTCATATCCTTTCCTAGTATCAATCAAATTTAGCATCATCATCACAAATTAAATTTGTTGCCTCCTTATTAGATCAGAGAGCTAATCCGGATGCACCATTTCCGTTACTTGTACTTTACACTCCCCCATTCTTGAGATAGTAAGTGCTTGAAAAACAATCCAAGGAGAAAGCTTCGGAAAAGAAAATCGAAAAGAAAAAGAACCCCAGCTATCAAATCAACTCATTACTATCGGCCTTGCTTTTATGCAGCATGAAGTTTCCACCAATCCTTTTTTTCCTATTTCCTTTCTATTCGTACACTCTCTTCCTCATTTCTTACTTCATTGCAATGAATCTTGAATCTAAAAAAGAAAGAATAAATAAATAAATAAATAAACTAAGAGAACTGCGAGGTCCGTCATGCCGAGGACCTGGATCAAAAAGATTCATGGACGCATAACCGAACGAAACCAGGCTAGCAAGCCAACTTTCTTTTTCTGCGTCTCCTACCATTATGTAGTCTATGCGATAACCAATCATACTAACCATCATTAGCTTGCTGGGTTACCGTTTCATGGGTACCAGCCTTGGATAGCCAGATTCTGGAAGATAAACCTACTAAAAAGTGTATTTTAGAATAAGATATTGGAAAGAAACCAAAAATTACAATTTAATTGCAACTACAACTACAGCACAATGGCATTCACAAGCAATGGCGAACTCGGAGGAAAACAAAAACAAAAACTCGGAGAGAATATACCCAGATAGGTCTGGGTAAACCCAAAAACTCGCAAATCATTCATTTAGAAAAATCATCGGCATTTAAAACCACAAGTACGAAGTGAAAAGGGCAATTTTTAGGGATTGAAGTGGTAATTTCACTGCCGGATCTGAATAATACACATGTTATGTGTAATGCGGCTGACCAGGAAGAAAAAAATTAGAGAAAACTCAAATGACTGAAACATCCTTTAAACGGTTACAGTGTTAAAAGATGAATAAAAAACATTGTTCATTCAAAATCTCATATTGTGGTGGCAATACCATCCATGGCACTGCCAAATATTTTTCTTAAAGCAAGATCAAAAGATTCAAAAACCAAACAAGGCTGCTGCCAGAAATACCCATTGCCCTCTGGATTTGACAAGGTAACAGCTGTCACCAGGCTGTCAATCATAGCGAAAACCACACCTCCACAAGTGTCGGTTCAGATTTAGTTCAAGTAATGCTTTGTGAAGATAACAACACCTGTCCTGAATACTCAAAAGCTACTTCCGCCTTCTACTCACAAAACAAGAACATCAACGAATAACAAATTGAGCAGTCCTGACCAACAAACAAAACGCACGGGATTGCCTTTTGGGACACATAGCCCCTGGGAAAGCAGCACACCTGGTTTCGTAAGATTTCATGACCGTCGGGAAAACGAGGTTAATAATCCGGAAATCTCAAAGGAACCGAAAAAAGAAGGAAAACCAGCGTGTAAAAAAAGGAAAATGAAAAGTGCAGAACTATACAGGGAGTGGTTCAGGACTCCGATTGTATCATTTCCTATTAGACATGACATGAGACGCCCCTTCGCCGATGAGATAAGGACGGCTATCAGCTGACGGAGCAGTTTAAGTGAAAGGAGCAGACAGGTGCCATTCGTCTCAAGAGACATTGAGACACTTAGAAGACGTTAAAAATAGCTACATCCTCTGAAACGTAAGACTGGGAGGACATCTGGTAGGGATTAGAAATACCACGGACATGGAAAATGCTGCTGTACTCACATTGGAGTTTTCTTTTGAAAATTCCAGTTTTTAGACCTAAAAGCCTTCTCCAATATTTTGAAAAATAGCAAATTTATATAGATAGGAATAAGACCGACAGGATTTTTCGCACACATTTGATAGGCCGATAAATGTACTCTGAGACTAAATATTGTGGAGAAATGTTCAACTATAGGGAAAAACGTGAATTTTAGGTCATACTAGCGAAGCTTAGCGACTACAAAAGAACAAAGAAAAGTAGTTTGGTCATCTTTCTTCACTCAGATAACAACAGAAGTCATAGGAACCACCGTTCCATCACAAATCCCGCTAGCAAGCAGCCGTAGAGGACTGCACGGCGAAAATTGGTTAGAAAAACCTTTATCGAATCTTGCACAAGTGCTGCAGCCACAGACGAATCCAAAAAGATGCAGCGATTCGGCCAACATCATATAAAACATGGAGTAGGAAATAAAAATGGTACTGTGGTCATCAATTCTTTTTGATCGCTCATTTGCTACATACATGGGTGGTCCCAGAAATATCCTTGCCTCCTTTGGGCTTGGATAATTTTGTGAATGTGGAAAAATACCCAGTTTTTCTTACAAAACATAGTATGAGGAACTTCCCATTTCAGCGTGGTTAGAAATTTCAAAGGTTCCTAGAAACCCACTGGCTAACCTGGTAACCTTCTCCTTGGTCAGAAAAGAACAGCTTCCTAGTTTCCCACCCCACCTTCTCCAGAGTGCTTCTTCTTCTCTATACATAGTACCATTCACGCCTCCAGAACGATCAAAACCCAATCACTTTCAAACGTGTCCGGCACGTGCCGAAAAGCGGCAAGCGTGACACTGCGATAAACCTAGGGCGGAAAGGGGAACACAGAAGAAACGACGACCTTTCAAGGCCAGACTGACAAATGTGAAAGGAAGTGCAATTAGATCGGTGTTTTTCATGTTTCAGTGAGACGTACAAGGATGTGAAGCGGAACTCTCCACAAAATTAGAAATCTAATTTGAAGTCAAGACGATTAGCCGGGACTTAGTGCCATGGAAACTCTGGATACGAGATTGATCTCGGTGTTCGGATGGAGACATGCCTTAAATCTCACAGGAAAGCGCCCTTGCGCCGAGCAAAAGCACAGAGAATCCATGAGAAGCTGGAGAATAGATGCCTAGCAAGTGTACCTGGTGCAGCTAGGAGTCCTGGACCGCGGCTTCAAGCAATCCCATTCATCGTTCATTGAAAACCCTTGAGCAGAAACACAAACAGGGTAATCAACACGGCCGCTGGTTAGTCACATGCCCGTCTTTCTCTCCGCTGAATATGCGCTAATTAACTATGTTTTGACGTGACTGGAGCCGTTTCGCCGGAATCGCCGGAAAATCGCTCATGCACCAGAGTATCCATGAGGAATTTGAAGTAAATCCCTGAGATTTCGCAATCGTGACAGCAACTATAAACGATGGATGCGATGACTAAGCAACATTTGATCGAAAAAAGTCACCGTCTGCTCGAAAAGCGCTGTAGATAACGTCGGTACGGAAAGAACAAGAGAATGAGTCATATCTCGACGTGAATCTAGTTATTAGCGCAATTTCGACATACTATTCACCATTGTATGTAGAGCGAAAAAACCTTGGGTGAAATTCCATTGATTCCAGGAAAATTCTCCGAGCAATTTCCAGCTGACATGTGTACTGCGTTCCACAAAGAAAAAAAAAACGCTAAAAATGAAAGAAAAAACACTTCAGGAAGTTACAAGAACCTAGAAAACGAGTACTCGCCAGATACAGATGCAGAATTCCGACTGCACAAATGATGTTAGCCGGGATATAGCAGGAAAAAACATTTGCAACTAACACAGCAAAACCACGAAACCCACCAATCACAGGTCCATGGCCACGCCCCTCCGCGAGAAATTGCCATTCCATTGCTAAATTTCTATCATCTGCCCTTTCAATAAGGCATATACAGGATGCCACATAAATATTGTCTCGCTATAAAAAAAGGGCATAGAAATAGCATGAAAACCACGTGCGGACGCCCTCTCCAGGAACTATTTTCTATCTTATAGCGAAACAAAAAAAGTTGATGCCACTCGATTCCTTTTCCTGTGGCGCTGAAAAGATAGTCCTGATAAGCAGGTCACTTCTTTAGCGCCAACCACACCTACATAGGACACAAATAATACCTATTTTGGAAGGGCGTGGCTTAGCAGCAACTGCGTTTTCGCCAAATAGAACACACATCCAGAGACTCAAAGGCAGGCGAACTTAGGAAAGCCACCGTAGTATGGCACCACCTACCAACAGCATGCTTCTGAGAATTTTTCTCTAAAATTCTTTTAATACCAGTTTAAGGCGTGATTTTTAGAGAACAATTCTCTAAAAATCACGGCTTAAACTGATATTAAAGCTTATATCCAGAGCGGATGGATTCATAAGATGCCAAAACAGCAAAAATCAAACTACTTAGTTAGTTACGCAAAAAAAAGGCGTGAAGGGTATCAATAAGAGGAAAGTTACGGAAAAAGCTCTCAAGAAAAATTTGTGAACGTGCTTTGATGACTGACCTCTTCATACATCGACCTGGATAGCTAAGCTCGCAAAAAACACTAGGCCACCGCCGCGAATAGCCTGCAACGCCGCAACTGTGGGTCTGGATGCACCATTAAGATTACCCCTGGTAAACGCATGACGCCCGCGTCAAAGATGGGTAAATTTGCGTGGTGTTAACACGTTTACTTTAGGTAATCTAAATATGGCATACGGCGTGCGAACATCACACATGCGTCTGGATTGCGTGCGTAATCCTTGCACCATTAGGCCGTTCGACGCACGCACGCGTGCATTTACTGAAATAAAAAGGGAATTTTGCTGTTGTGGCCGCAATTGCGTATGAAATTTTTTTTTGCATTTCATGCTTAGATTCCATTCCCTGCATTACCCTTACGTGGAGTCTGAACACGAAATTGCCAATAACGCATTCCTGGGCCGCAGATAACGTTTAGATTACCCGGAGTAAACGCGCCAACACCCCCAATTTACCTTTCGTTAGCACGGCATCCACACGCTTACCTTAGGTAATCTTAACGATGCACCCAGTAGTGGCATTGATCATTGAGAGTGGGGGTAAATAGGGTATGAGACCCATTGATGGAATTGAGGGTAACATGGTAGATTGGTATAGATTACCTCTTAGTTGAACCCATAGCCTGATGGTAAAATTTTTGATAAATCTCGAAAGAGGGGTAAAATTCGAGGGCTGCCGTGATTACCACGGGTAAACTCACTGATGAATATCACCACACACCCTAGATGTACTTCTTGCCAATTCGTGTGGTAAAGGGTAGGTTACAGAGTCCTGACTGTTGTGGGAGATTTTTTTCACTTAATTCCGGAATTGTGAATAGACTTAAAGTAGCCTAAAAACCAGGGATTGGGCTGTACGGCCGGTAGCGCACGATTAAATGCACAGGTAAGCTACAAAACTGGGTTAAAAAATCACCCCACTCGCAGATTTCTAACGCATGAAACCTTCCACATTACTCAGGAACAACCATAAGTAAATGGCAGAACCTGTCCCAGTAGTCACGTGCTAATCGACATTTACGCCCACAATAACGTTTCTCGTGGCCAAAGCTCACTGAACCAACTCACTCAATTCACCTCTCAACGGTGACTCAGTTCATGTCGAAATGCAAAGAGTTCAGCTGAGGAACTAGTCACATGCAATTTGTCGCGCTCCACTGCAAAGTAGACACTCAACACCTGCATGGAACTTAGAACAAAACCCTATGAAAACGTCCTTGGAACGAGTTTTTCACCTAGTGCAAGACCTTCCGAACAGACATTCCAAAGATTCTTTGAAGAGGTGCTATGAGAGATCCTTGAGCACAGTTTCCTAGGAGGAAGTTTAACAGAAAAAGAGAAAAACAAGCGTTGTACATTTTTCGCTTGAAAAATAACAAAATCTCATCAAAATAATCCCTTTAGGGCCGGGGAAAACACCGAGTACACTGCTACAAGCAGGTTCTAAATCGCAAAACAGCTCAAGAATGTTGGAAAGAAACTTGGGAGCTGCACTAACGACCAGCAGAACCCAAGGGTATGCTTAGCGGTTTTTCACGAGATAAACAGGAGAAACTCAGCATCGTCATGACACCGGATCCCCTCCATAAGAGTTTAGAACCCCAAAGAACGACCGCTAAGCAGCTACGGTTAGGGAAAAAACGCAATAAACACACTGGAAGTGAACCTCTGGAAAATTCCAGGAAAACCACCAATAAACACCTAAGAGGCCCCGCCCATTACGAACATTACCAGAATATCCAGAACAGTGTCGCCGAATGAGAAGGACAAACATAAAAGTGGGCGGTGCTTAGTGGCACAACGCGTGTTTTCCGTGAGCGCCTTTGAAAGTTCATACAAACAAACATGCGGATATTTATAGCGGCAGCAATACGGCGAATGGAAAAGGACTTTCCATCCGAAGATCTCTTCCTAGTATGGAGCACAAGTATGGCTCAAATATCCGGATAACGAGCGGGCACTAGGTGCTTCCGGAAATGTGTGGATTCTTCGGAAAGAATACAAAGAAGGGGAAAGTCGATTATGTTCTTATGGAGAAATCGCAGAGGTGGAAACGGAAAAGAGTAGAAGAAAACGAAAACATAATGGAAAGAGTAAAAAACAAAGTGAAACATGAAATCATGCAGCAAAAAAAAGTTCTAAAGACATGCTCCAAGTATAACACATCCGCGACGCGACGTTACGCTCTCGGCATGGTGTGGCACGTGGGCCACGAGCGGCCCCTATGCACGCGTTTGTGACCAACCGGTTGTACACGCGGTCCCACACGTCGAACCAAGCGTGCCGACCGGTTGAGCACGTTGTCGCGAACTGGTTAATGTGGCTGTTTTTCCCGGGAACAGTGGAAGAGCAACCAGTTAGTTGTCGGCAACCAGACGCCTTCCGTCTTTGGCCTCAAGAGAGGCTCAGACGCGGCGGCTGCGTTCAGCCTCTCGGATGAGCTCTTACCAGTTTCATGAACCACTTCCAGAATGCATTTAGTGAAGAAGGAAATCCCTTGCTTTGAGTGTCCTGTGCTGTTATGGTAAGTGCCCATGATTTCAGGAAGTTTTTTTTAGCCTGGAATTCATTTTTGTGCATTTTCTCTGAAGTTTCTCGAGGGAAAGTGCACAAAAATGAATTCCAGGCTAAAAAAAATCCTGAAATCACAGATACTTACCAAAACAGCACAGGGCACTCAAAGCAAAGGATTTCCTTCTTCACTAAATGCATTATGGAAGTGGCTCCTCAAACCAGCAAGAGCTCATCCGGGAAACTAAGCGCAGCCGCATCTGAGCCTCTCTTGAGGCCAAAGGCGGAAGGCGTCGGGTTGCCGACAACTAACTGGTTGCTCTCCCAGTGTTCGTCGAAAAACAGCCACATTAACCAGGCCTATTCAGTGACAAGGATTCTTCCAGGAAGAATGACTAACTCAGTGGCTCTAAAACCAACTCTCGATCTTGTTTACTAACAGAAATAGGCAAATCGCTGATGTAATCGCGTTGAGTACCCCCCACTAAGACCGGAAATACCCGTTCCAGTTGCAATTAACGGAAAATACCCTGTTCCACTTCATGTTTCGCGCCTGATTCGGTCATGTGCTCCCTATTTCGGGGAGTTTTTGCCCTGAACGACCTTACCAACCCCATTCAACGCACTTATAAGTCATTCAGGCCATTTCATGCACAGCAATTGTATGACGTCAACCTTCCGCTGCACTCCGTTTAGCTCCGTTCCCGAAATAGCAGCGTGTTCGCACAGCAATACGCATATATGACACGCCGAATGGTAGGCATTACGCTTCGGATGCATTATACATGGCAATTGAGTGCGGTATGGCGCGACGAAACTGCCAGCATCAGGCGCGATACGCGGCGACGACGACGACGACGACGATCAGCCAGTGAACAACGAGCCACACGGCGCGGCAATTACCCTCACTGAGGGCGACAGTGCGGAAATGATAGATTGTGAATCATGTGGAAAATGTTCAACGCACCCTGCAAAACATGTATCGCTGAGGAAATGAACTATTTCCGTACCTAACTGCGTTAGGACCTTAGGACTGATGTATGGTGAATTTCCGGGGAAAAACTGGATATTTTCCAGATTTGATCCGAACAATACAGTCAAAGATTGGCGGAAACTACATAATATAATTGTTCCTTGTTTATGAACCTTTTTTAAATTATTTTGTAACAAAGCCATTGTTGTATGATAATATCAAATATTGCGTCCAGCACATTTCTAACAAATAGGAGTTCTATTTGATACCCACGTAAAAACATCGCTACGCAACCTGGCAAAATAGGAAAAGAATAATCCCGCAAATCCATGAAAAAATATTTCCTTAACGACGGAACGTGATTAGATGCAATTAGGTGACATATTCTCGACTCATTTTCTCGGATAACAGGCAAAAACTTCCGGGAATTACTTGTCCAGAAATGGCAATAATTACCCAGTATATTCGATTCCCTAAGCTGTATTATGTCAGCGTCATATGTACATATATGAGCCAAACTTCCTTATATAAACTCGTCAAACCTCAGGAAACGAGGAAACCAGAGAGCAGAAGGCCACTAAAAGTGCACGCCTTACGAAATAGGACCCACGACAATGGCTCATCTAACATTGAAACGATTTTCAAGGGATTATTGCGAAACACTGCACAAAAAACTGTACAAAAACTTCTTTTGTGTCTGTTCCAGGATTACTGGGTGGGTTTCTGAATAATATTTTCTGTCGCATACGTCCCAGTTTAAAAATGAAAAAGAAAAGCACTCAGCAAACCAGCAACTCGGGAAGAATTCCAGGTAGTCTCGGAAACAGGGCAGGTTATACCTTATTATGAAACAAAAGTCGTCCAGATGCCAATTCCAAGTGCTCAGGCACCTTTGTTTTAAAATCATTTGCGGCTAAAATTCCAAATGCAACGCCTTATTGACAATTTAATGGCGAAAAAAAATTCAAATCAAAACCCTCCAAAGCATTCGTAGGGATATTCCTGGCTATTCGTGCATAAATCTACGGAAAATCAAGACCATCCCTAAGAAAAAACCTTTCCCAAGAAATCCAAGGCAGTATAAGAATCGTGAAATTTATTGAGAAGATTAGGCACGTCACTCCGAGAATGCGGGGGAAAAGTGCACACTTAGGAGATTAGTGGCTCGAGTTCGATCAGCCAGCGCACGCTGCAGAGATAAAATTAACTTAGATTTCATGGAAGCATATGCTATTTTGAATTGAATCACATAGAAAGCCTGGAAGACCCGTTGAAAACCTCCATTCCAGAGGTCTTATGAAACTAGGCTTCAGCGGCCTTTCCAAGAAGCCATCTAGGCCCTGTCTTGGTGTGACCAATCAATTTTTAGCAAGCTCGGGTAAATTCGGGAAAATCTAAGCCTAAAAGCCTAGAATCCCAGGACTGGGAGAAAATTCTAAAGACTTCAACGAAGCAAACAAGGTCAGCTCTTGAGTAGGGTGCTCATCCATCGTCTCGCACCTCTCCTCGGCTAGCAAATTCTTCCGCTGACCATATTTACCTACCACAAAAATAATGAATAGTAGTGAATGATAAATAAAAAAATAATAGTGAATGAAATAAACAGCAATGAACATTAGCAATAATAAAAATCTCATCAGTTACCGTGACAGCGCCACAAGGGAAAAATGAACCGATATCGCCAGAAAATTCATCCTTACCCGTACAGAGAAATGGCTTTACATACTCACATGAATTTCCTATGAAAACAGAAAACGTTTAAAGAGCAAATAGAATTACCATAATTAAAATGCATTATACATAAGTGAACCAAAAATGAGCCAGCGAACAGCCTTACACCAAAAAGAATTGGCTTTTTTTTAATCAACAGAAAGAGTTATCCAGGCTCACGAAAACCCCAAAAAAATTCCCGAGCCTAGCTCCAATCTCTAAGGACCACTTGAAGGGAATTCCTTTACTAAGCTGCAAAGCCCAAACAAACCCATAAATCATGGATTTGCTACTTCCTTTGGCATCTGAAAGGACTGCCCTTCACGACTAGCTACGCACAAAGTGCAAAATCTGGAGGAACTGCAAATTTAACTGGCTCAATGTGGCTGGCTGGCTTTTATGGCCTTTTCACCTAACAGCAGAACGCTTAGGATGACAACGCATGAGCTGTAGCCTGTCTAGTAGGTTCAGTGCTATTCCTGCCTTCGCAAAATCCCATTCTTAGAATTAATCACAATCTGGGAAACAGAAGGGCAAATAGAATTCATTAGGCGCTGAGGGATGCGCCCTTGGGTGTTCGAAGACCACAAATGACTCAAATAGTCGTCGCTCATACATAGAAGACCAGAAATGACAAAAATAAGGAATAAAAAGGCCAACGATCAGCTCTAACGGATTCTCGAAAACAACGAGGAACTCGGAGAAATCCCGAGAAAAGACGCTCAGCAGTTGTCCTGCTGGCCCGCGCCGGCCTTTCCGGCTGGCGGCAGGCCGGGCCGCCGCCGGCCGCGCTGCTGCCCTCACGAGGTCGACGAGACGAGTCGAACCGACGAGAGAGGGCAGAGCGAGCCCGAGGATCGATGATGGCGCGCGCTTGTTGCCGGGGGTTCGTTCGTTCGTGTGCTGCTGCTGCTGCTGTGGGGGCTTCAACTAGTTTACAATACGCAGCCACATGACATGACACACTCACACACAGCCACCTCACTCGACGTCGTCGTTTCAGATGACTCCGAACGAGTCAGTTAACCAAATGCACTTGTCAAGCCAGAGACTACGTACTCTTAAAACGATTTCAAATTTAAAAAAAAATCAAAAAATCCAATACGGAAAATTCATTACCCTCGAACCAAGTAAAGTCCCCCTTCTGCTTCTTCTTTCAACATTTTATTCTGCCCTGGAGCAGTTTTACCTTGATGCTTAGTTAACTTTTTTTTATTTTCTAGACATTTTTTTCCATTATTGGCGCATCTGCAGTGTATGAATTAAATAAAAATCCCCAAAATCGATTACTTCTTCAAAAATCCCGTGTTTTCCTAGAAATTCTGACCCTCTGACTCATAAACTCTCATACTATGAGTCAGCAAGCTTAGAAAGGCATTCTCAAGAGCCTCCCATGACTGTTGTCCTGGAAACAAACGTCGATCCAGGTCAATTGGTCAATTTAAACATAGCCGAAGATATTCGTCAAACATTTCCAATGGTTTTCGAAATAGGAACATGTATTCAAATACGTCCGTGGTGACTAATCCAGGAATTCGGGAATTAGCACAAGAATCAGAGGAAAAAACGAGAAAAAAAGAGAACGACACACTTGTGACACGACAAGAAGATTAGTGGTGGATCGCAAAGGAGCAAAGTTTCAAAGTACTCAACAAAACAGAGAAGAACCGAAAAAGAGGCAATGCCTATGTAAGCCTCCCTAGATAAAATACTGGCTTGCGCAGTTTTACCCAGAAATTTATGACAATTTTCCATGAATCTCTCTGTACTAGAAAAGAATGTTTCTTATGCATTTCCACATTTCCGAAAAAAAGCAACAGTCATTACCCATACATAAATAACGGAAAGAAAACACTTTAGGAGGTATTTGAGAGCCTAATGAAACATCAGGTAACCTGGGGTAAGAACTGGTCCCATCTCGCCTTCCCGTGGGTAAAGAAGGTAGTCGCTCGACTGGAAACTCATAGCAGGCTTCTGGTCCGTATTCTGCATATTTCCTCAAAGATAGTACGTGCACTTCATGGAAGTGACGTAAGTGGTGGTGTGCCGTAGCTGGTCCCAACATAGCTACATAGCTGGAGACCCGCTACTGCACATGACTTTTGGGTAGAATACTATGATAAAAATAATAAATTATTAAAGCATTCCATTATTCTTCGGAGAAAAAGGCGAACACGAATCAAAACAAGGAGAATTTCCTCTAAAAATTAGTTTTTAAAAAAGAAAATCTGTCGAAAAAATGAACAGTTGAAAACCCTTTTTTTGAATGACAAAGCTGAAATAGTAAAATTATATCGCAGATGAACTGGAAATTTTGAGATTCCATTTAAACCGTACAAGAGCATGGAAACTACTAAAACGCGTTCATCCAGAAAATGCATTCCACGACTGTAGTAGCCAGCATTTCGCGGAATGCACCACCTTCCGCGAGGCGCCGCCGAAAAAACATCTCGGCGGTGCATCGTGCCACGTCAGCCGCCATGCGACGTGGATTCCGCGCGCGCGCATATGATGAACAGATTCATTTACATAATCGAGTAATTCAACATTTTTCAAGCCTAGCCCCTCCCACTCTCTCCCCTGTAAGCCGAAAATTGTTCAATCGCAAATTCAACTTCTCCCTTACCTTCCTAGTTACTTCCTTTTTTGCTCAGAAACCTATAGGTAACACCGCAGGGAGATTATCTCATTCACACAATAGACGATGATCACTATCCGTCGCCATGGTAAAACCATAGCAGTATGTCGCGTGCCAGGTGTTTTCAATATTCATGGGTGATTTCATTTGTGCAGCAAATTAAAAGGGTACAAAGTCGCGTGACAATCATGCCTGGCTGACGATCTGAGAGATTTTGTAGCCAGTACAGATAATTCTGGTACAAAATTGGCAATAATTTGAAAAAATAGAAACGGTAAAATATACTAGGATGGTGAGCACAATCAATCGTGTAAGTATAAACCCATTTTCTAGCTCCTGAATGAAATGCGAGAACTGGTCCTGACTGGCAATCCAAGTCACTAGAATGTCCCTGATTAGGATCAAAACCGTAAACATAGAAGAACAACTAGTGATGCTGAGGAAGGGAAAGCAACATGTAAGAAAAAACAAGTAAGAGAAAACAAAAAAAGCATTTTTACAGTTCTCGGGACCAGTTCTCGCTCCTCAATTTAGCTTTGTGAGCGCGTCAAAAAACAAATAAATCAAGATAGCCGATGAAATAAGGATATCCAGGATAAGCAGCTACATATGTGTGGATTCATACAAATAACAATTAAGTCGCTGCAACTACTTACCTGCACAATAATATCTTAACGTAAACCACCACTTGGGATGCGAGAGGGAAAGAAGGGAGGG
>JARK01001361.1:384030-407892 GCA_000688135.1 Ancylostoma ceylanicum | reverse complement strand
GGGGGGTGGAGTCTGGGTCGCCTGTGACCGACGAGGCCACCTACTGAAAGTTGCTCGAATTTGAAGAAAAATCAATGTGACATGAAATATAGTCTTTCTAAAAAATACCTGCCTCCCGCTACACTGCGCGTCGACTGAGCCGCGTCGCAGCACGTATGATAATGCATAGGAGGCGCGGCGCGGCTTAGCAGACGGGCGGTGGATGCCGGAGGCAAGTATTTTTTGGAAAGACTGTATATGTCGGTTTGAGCGATGTAGTAGTGAGGTAACTGGTGCCACGACCAGCCGCGACGCAACCGCAGCGCATTTAATAGATGGCGAGCAGGTCTAGGATCTACATTTATGCAAAACGTCAGATACAAACAATCAAGAACCTACAAACTAATATTTGTACGAACATTATTGTAAATTCTGTAGTGCTTCTGACATGGTAACAACGAGCTACGGTCCATTCAAGCGGCTTCACCTAGCCCTTGATAATCGAAATCTACTGGGGAATATGTGCAGAAATTTTCCAAAAAAAATAGCGCTACAGGTGATAAATAAGACAATGAGCAATTATTTGCATCTAGTGTAGTCTAGTCCAAAAATCTCTGTGAACAGTGCTCATACAGAATTTGCTCATACACGGCTAAATATGCGGAATAGTGAAATTATTCTGCAAAGCCAGAATGGACAACATCCGTTCTAGATGTGAAAATCCTGAACAAATGTCCGTAATTACTGCTATCCAGAAAATAACGATGGAAAAACGCCGGTACAAGCCGGCACGACACCAGCCGTTGGGTTCCATTTAACTTACAGTACCACACGCATGTCTGAGTTTTTGTGCAAATGCACTCAGACTTTGTGGTGTGCGTGTCGCAATAACGAATACCTCGCTCAACGCATATTTCGTTAGGTGACATTGCTACCCGGCTGAGAAAAAAATGCACTTTACACCTTTTGCAATATTCGTAGCATTACCAATATAGCAGACGCTTAAAAAGGACGTTAGAGGGATTGCTGCTGAGGCACAGTTGCAGAATGCTGACTGCGTCAAACACAAATTGGACTCATGAAAGGCGCGAAACGCTCGATTAGGGTAATTTGGGATGAATGGGGAAGTTCGAGCAACGAACATAGCGAAAACAGGGAATGCTGACCAGAAATTGTGCGAAAGATAACATAACAGAATCGGGGAGTTGGGAGAAAAATAATTTAATCGAATCATGCACTATGAGGTCCATTTCAAAATTTTGGACCTGACATACTCGTTGCAGCCGCATCGCGCCCAGGCGTAGTTACTGACTGCAGCATTTAGAACCGACTATGAAGAAAATGACTTTTTCAGATCATGCATAGCGATGTCCATTTCAAGATTTTGGCCTGACACACGCGCTGCGGCAAGCCATACTAAAACAGGGGATTCAAGCCGCAGCTAGTGCGGTTGAGATTTCAAGGATGTTCCGCCCCAAGCCATACTACAGTGAACTCCAAACGGCCATAGACAAGGGGCGGGACAGCGCGCGGCGTTCTCGGGCAGAGACACAGGGGCCCTCCATGCTGGCTCTGGTTGTCTGCTGCGGCGTGGCACTCGAAGCAGAAGCAGACAACCAGAGCCAGCATGCACAGCCCTCCGTGTCTCTGCCCGAGAACTTAGTGAAATGAGCTTTTTTCTGTTTTTGCGCTCCAATCGCGAAACCTGCCCTTCAACTGACACTTTCGCTGGGTATTATAAACAATTCCTAATAAATAAGTGTTAGACGCAGAAAAAAAGCTATGGATTTTCATTAAATATCAGCATTTTTGCACTAGGTCAGAAATTGGCGGTAGAGCACACAATAGTGTTTATTTACTTTACAGGATTGCTGTTTATTTTCCTGAACGGCCGCCTCTTAGTCTAACCTTCAAAGTCATTCATGACCTACAGAATATACAAAATTCAGTTTTTAGAAAAGCTTCTCAAAATAAATAGAAATATTATATTGGTATATTTTTAATTGTTTAATTTTATAATTATTTTAAATAGGTGATATTGATAATGCAATATTACAGTTAATATTTTCATTATTTTTATTTTCTATCCAGGTCGCCAAAACGGCATAGATCCCAATTTCTCTCACGCCCCACCCCTCCGCGTAGTCTTTCTGCGTCCACCACTGGCAAGGACCAATCAATATCCATCAAATCAATAGCACGATCAGACAAGGCAGGATTAAGAGAGCAGTAAAACGAGGATCGCTCTTTTGGAAGGTGAGCATTTCTATGATAAATAAAAATAGAAACGTTTGAAAAATACTGGCACCACAATGCAAAAGTTAGTGTGTGGGCGGGGCTTACAGCTGATAGTAGCCTTTTTCCAATAGAAGACTCTCGCCACACAGAAATTAAGCTACGAGCTGTCAAAAATGCATAGTAACACACCACCCACTGCTATCACGTGAAGAGATAATACCCTGTGATCTCTGAAATCCAACGCAATCCACTCCGTAACCATGGAAACGCTCCATTAGATGACATCAATTCATACATGGGCACAATTGTGCAACTGCAGAAACTCACAAAAACACGCTTGAAATCGCGCGGAAAACTGTCACTGGTGGAAGCTGTCGATCGCTGTTTGCACAGCCATAACCGCACAAAAATGTCTGCATTGAGGTGGTAGGCGATTCGTTTTGGAACAGTTGCCACCGAGAGTAGATGAGTGATAGATGGCAGTTTCTTGGAGCAGTTGTCCGGTGCAAGTTATCTTCCCGAGAAGTGTTCCATGAAGAACACCGGATTAAGCATTCATGGAACAGGCAATGGTAATGACAGCACTTGAGAGACGTTGATGGGATAGGTTGGCGGCATTGGTGCATGGCCTGTTGGAGGGTAACCAGAGAGATCAGGGGGCGGAGCTTACCCAGTGCTTTCATCAGTACAGTGACCATTTCTTCCCACTAAATTTTAACTGTTTTTTCAAAACGAGAATTTTTTATGAGAAAAAATAATTTTCGAGGGAAAATTGGCTTCCTATAGCCTGACACAATGAACCTCTCCACATTTCACAGCGTTAGGACATGTTACGCTAATTTTGGACAGGCTAAGGCCGCTTAGATCCACCCACACGAGAAAAATTCCACCACTCCTCCATGGAGTGGAGAAGGGGTGGAGTAGCATTCAACATGGTAAATATGTAGCGAATCACTTCACTCAACGCAATCCCAGCCATCTAACAAAAATCGATACACTTACAAAGATTGCCTGTTTGCAGGTGAGTTGCATGTGAGCGTGAAAATGCCGCGTGACATTACTGGGTAAACAACGTGCGGCCGTTAAACAAACAAAATAAATCACAATGAAACGCTGTTGGCGCCGAGTTAAGGCTATATTTAGCCAGAAAGAGGGTAAAGATTACCGGGAAAAGGATGGCTAAAACTGGAAGGCCTTCAGGAAATAAAAGAGCCTTCATCAAGTCGTAGAAATGCGGGAGATCACTCAGGGAGCACAAGGAAAATTAAGATTACCCACTGTTAACGTATTAACACCAAACAAATTTACCGTTCCTTAGCAGAGTCGTCAAGACGTTTACCTTATATCCGCCTATCAATTTCCACGGATACGATTGCCACTGGACAAAAATTCTGGACACAGAGGAAAATCCTATCCATATCCGGGCACAAAAATGCCCTTTTCATCCTACTGCGAAACCCTAAAATGGCTGAGCTGCCGAAAAACTTGGCACTCTTCCAAATCTAATTAGACGCATGCCCTGCTGAACGCCTGCTACACGACACATTCGATACGGAACAACGAAATGGAATTGAGCCAGCCGCAGCCCGCACCAGCAGCGGCAGGCCCGCGCCTCTGCGAGTCGTCGATCAAAAAACAGCAGGCAGACCTCTTCGGGGGAAGACGTCTGGGCCCCATGGAGCCCTTTATCAGCAGCCATTTCAGACACAATTTGTTAAGAGGAGAGAGTCTGGCAGAGCCGGACTGCTAAAGCTGTGGAAATGGAAGTCTCCGCAGGCAATGTGTCCGGATTGTGGGGAAAACAAAAGTGTTCCCTGTAAACTTGGGGAGAGGAAATTTTCCAGGATATTTTGGATAAAGAAAAAAGGAAATTTTCCGGATTCGCCAAATTTCAGAGAATTAGGAGTTATGAGCAATGACCTGCTATTCTGCAGAAGCTGAGAAAAAGATACCTAGAAGATCCAGTATTCAAGATTAGGAGCTGGGACCAGAATATGGGGGAGATGTTTTGCCCTTGGAGGGTCATACCGAAGGTAGGTGGCCTCGCATGCTTGTTATTGGATGTCGTCCGACCGGCCACGCCCAACACCTCATCTCTCTCTCTCTTCTCTCTCTCTTCTCTCTCTCTCCCTCTCTTTCTCTCTCTCTTTCAATTGATTCCACTACGATATGCTTCAACCGATAAAGTGGAATATACTCTATTGATGAGGAGCGCTGTACCTCAAAAGGGCAGCGCCACGGATCATTGCTAGTGGCCAATTTGTCCGGTTAACCAATGGGAGCTCATTTGCTCCGCCCCCTTTATATGCAACTCTCCAACCTTTTTTTTGTGAGGAAGAAATAGCTCGTCTTTCTGTGAGGCAATGCAACTGGAATAAATCAAACTTTATCCTGAGCCTAGATTCATCATTGAGATTACCTTGAGCAAACTGTTGACGCCCATGTTAACCATGGGTAAAATTGTATGGTGTTAACACGTTTCCTCAATCTCAATTCTAATCTCAATTCTGCATGCGGCCCCTGATCCACCACCACCACATGTTTTTGAAACGTTTTCTGGAAGCCTTGGGAAATTTGTTTGCCCCGTTGTGCTCACCTGTAAACTTCCTGCTCCGGCAAAAAAAAAATAGGAAAAATTTGTCCAGGATTGCATCAGTCAGGGCAAACCATACGGCAAAACGGGCTCCTGCTCTCTTTCAATATTTCACTACATTTCTTCCCTCCTGCAAAATTGCGAGTCTGCAGATGGGCAATATCCATCAAGGAGTGTTCAGGAATTTCTCGGACAGCCATCACTCGTGTAGTCAGCATTTTCTCTTGACACCCAAGGAAAATGGAAAATTCCATGCCTGGGACCTATTAATATTAAAGGCTAACTGTTTTTCAAGGTGAAAATGTGTCTCAAATGGTAAAATGGTGACAGTGCGCTTATTTAACCTAAGGGCAAGTTCGAGGCTAGTGGGGGGGGGCTTCCCTGAGGTACCCCAGCGGTACCAACGGAAATCTGTCAATTCCGGCTCAAAATCGTCTTGTATTACATTTTTCTGGACATTTTCGTTTTGCAAAAAAAGCAAACTTGACTCAAGGAAGAGAAAAATGTAGGAGGGAGACGGGAAGAGAGAAAAAGAAGGAAGGAAAGGACGGAACGTTCGAGCCGCATGGGCCGACAAAATTTCAAAAGGCAGATTCACCTTTGAATCCCACAAAACTACAGCGTTGAGGCAGTTTTCTGGATTATATTAAGCCTTCTAGGTCTCCTATAGGGCAATTAATACCAGACGTGTACGTCAGTCGCGCGTCAAACGCACGCATTCATTTACAAGGGATTTTACATGAACTCCGACCAACGCTACATGTTCACCTTGAATGAAAATACCGCGCGTCCGCAGCGGTAAGGGTAATTTTTACTATTTGCGTGCGTTTGACGCGCGTGCATCTATATGATAAAGAATAGAGCTTGTCGCATCGCTGACGCAGCTGAGACGCACGCGTTTGCGGCCGCCGCGGCCTTCTTTTCATGGACATGATGCGTTGACCGGAAGGTCCTCACTGTCATCATATAGACGGATAAGCGGCAAACCCTAAAACCCTTCGCAAATGAACGCGTACGTTTGACGCGCGAGTGACGCACGCATACGACTTGAATATGGTACAAATTGTTATTATTTTTGAGGCACACGTCTACTCCCACTATTCACATGTTTACCCAAGGATTTTTCCAGGAAATTTCCCCATCGCCTACCTAATAATTGCCATGGCAACCCAGTAGCGCTTCACAATCTCCAATAATACGCCTCCTACACTGTAATCCAAGCTGCAGCAGAAGCGATAAATCCACAATGACAAGAACATCACGTCATGCACATACATCATCTCTATAGCCTCATATTTTCTATTCAGAACATTCAGTGCAGGACAGAATGCAAAAGAGCGCTCCACAAATAGCAACGCTCCAGGCGCCCCGTGGATCACACGCGTGCATTAGCGCACGGACGATAGCGCACGTACCCTAATTGCATTAGCGCTGGGCTAACGACCGCGATGAATCTTGTGCTTACAGGATTTTCCTGGCAAAACATGTGACCGAAGTGACCGTGATGAGCAGGGCAGAAATGAGCAGTTTTCGTATATAATTCTTACTTTTTACATACAAGAAAAAACCGAGAAAGATTGTCGATCCAAGAAATTTCGAAAAAATTTCTCCTGGTCTCATTTTATGTTTTCGTAGTAATTTTCCAGAGAATCTCACAGTAGTAGTTGCAGAAGTTTGCACTTTCGCCCAAAATTTCGCTTGCAAAACTTAGTATGCGCATGAGAAATAACGCTGTGCGCCTAACACGAACGATGGGCACACGGGATAAAATTGAATGCCCGGCAAAACGCCTTGGAAAAAGCGCGAAAATACGGTGCAATCAATTTTGAATTCTAAAAGAGCACTTGTACTTTCAACATGCACTTGGATAGAAAAACGTAGTACATGAGTGGTTTAATTCTAGTGCTCGTCAGGAACACCCTTGGGATTCCCGCTGCACTTGGATGTGGGTGTAGTCAGGGATCTGGGGAAAACGGATTAACCAAATTAATTACCCACCCTCTCACAAGGAATGGGTCCACGAATTTTTAAAAACTGTTTCATAAAGTATAACAGATGAAACAGCTGCATAAACTCTTTTTGAATTATAATTTCTTGTTTGGAATGGATTTTTTTACACTTGTCCATACCTTTAGTATGATTTCTTTCAAAATCTGGAATTTTGTCTGACCACGCCCCGTTTTTTACCAGGCCCCTTCCCTGCGAGGAAAGCTTCTGATTCTGCTACTGCCGTTCCAAATTTTGTTAAGAAGACATATGCGACAGCACCTGACGGACGCATCTGCTCGCTGCGTCCGATAATTTTGCCGCGGCAAGGTAAAATTATGACAAGAATTTGCGGAGAACATGATTTTACGAAAGAAAAGGGTCGAGGATTTTACGAAAGAAAAGGGTCGAGAGGATTATGGGAACGAAAACTGAGAAATCACAGGAGGAAATTGAGGATTGAGCAAATTTTCGCAATTTCTCCTCATTTTCAAGAAAAATCCGGGAAAATTTTGCAAACACAGGCTGGGAATCCAGGAATTGCTCGCTCTGCTAAGTTTTCTCAGAAAAGGTTTGGGAAAAGAGTAGTAATTCGGAAAAAGTCAGTTATTTCCCAGTCAAAAAAAATGCCGGTGCAAGATTTACCTGTAATTTCGACATTTCCGTTTCCGAGAAAACTTGACTATAAAGATATCTTATCTCGATACCATGTTGTGCCGTTTGCAGCGAGGCCACGCCCACTCGGATTTCAGCGACTCACAGTTCCCAAGAAGTTTTCATCGGATTTTTAGCTGGAAGAATTCAAGAAGATGTGCATGCTATGAATTTGCGCTCGAACAATCCACCACGGATCAAGGGCCGCATCATTCAGATTACCCACGCTACGATGCCTCCCCTCCCCATTTACCCATGGTTAACGTGGGCGACAGCACGTTTACCCTGGGTAGTGTTAGTGATGAATCCAGCCCCAACATGTCCATGTCCAGAAATCCAAGAGAAAACACCCCGCGGACCACTGCGGACCAGTTAGGGAGCAAAGTTCGAAGAAGTTTCGAAGCCGCGGGCGATAATACGATTAGGCGACTCGCTGAATGGCGAACATTATTCAACCGCAGACGATTTTAACGCTTTTTCGGCCGAAAAACAGCTGCGGCTATGGAGCGTGAGCCTCTAGAGATACTGCGTCCTTTAAAATACTTTTTCAGGATCCAGAAAATTTCACGTGGCTACAAAGGTCCTGGGATGAGAGAGCGATGAGCTGCCAAGGAACATCTATGATAAGAAGGCTCACCTTCTAATTTTCCTCAATGGGTTTTTGATTTCTATTTGGATTATTTAAACTAATTTTCCTATGTATTTAGGTGACTATCCAAAACTAGTATTGGTAAAATACAGTTCCATACTTGTATTTACCCTGGTAATGAATTAACACCTGTACACTATTGTTTTTTTTTTCGAATAGCTCAACCAATCCTTAGTAACCGCCAGCTTTTGAAAGCGCTCAGTGAAGGTCTCCAGAAGAATTCACTTGGTTACTGTAACCTTAACTGTACGCATCCGAAACAACTCCATAACTCAATTACTTCAACTTAATTCGATGATTCCACGCATGACTACACGTCACAGTAAACTGCCACGAAACAAGAAAACGCCGAGTTGAACAGCTGAACACCAGCTGTTCCTGGAGAAAAAAGTACGTTGTAAGAGAATAGGATTTTATGGATTTCAAAACTGCAACGGAGTGAAAGTGGATGTTTTGCAACAAAGAGGGCAAGGCGAAAAGAGAATGATCCCAGTCGATCTGGTCCTGGATGCATCACTGAGATTACCCAGGGTAAACGTGTTGACGCCGATGTTAGCGATGGATACATTTCTTGGCTTTCAGCACGTTTACCGTGGGTCTTAGTGATGCCTGCGGCTTCACAAGTGTGGCAGATTTCATGTTAGGAAAATTCCTGGATAAAAAATTTTAGGCAAGGAAATTTCAAGAAAATGTGAGGAAATGTGTGGCTCGAATTAAGCGTCTTCGTGTGATTCATGACTGTTTTCACATTTTAGCCTTCACTCAGACAATTTGAGAGATAAATAGCAACAACAACAGCGGCAGCAACCTATGCGGATTTCTTTCTCTATGGGCAGTACATTTTTCTAAATTCTATCGCTGTTTCTGAATTATATAACCTCAGAATGTCGTTTCGGCATGTAATGATCGACTTTTTCCTGCATGTGAGAAACATAAAAGCTATACATTTCCAGAAATTTCTTTTATTTTCATGAACAAGTACACTATGTACCTTTCAACATTCGATGATTTCACATTTTGATATAGCATTCATTGAAATTACATGAACTCTCAACTCAACAACTGCATCAAGTTTCGTATAGATATCGATGAAAAATAAGGAAGTCCTGGAGAGCAGATATTTATTTATTTATTTTAATTTTTTTCAAGTATGGGGAACACCCGTGCAACTATTCTGTGAGAATCCTAATAAAATGGAGAGAGGAAATCCCATCGTCTTGAAGATAAGCAGAATAAAATTGCTCAAGTGCACATTTTTCCAAGTTAAAATGAGATTTCCGTCAAGATGAAAGTAGGAAAAAGGGTAATTTCGTCGGATTGTCCTTATAAATGAGAAATGCATGAAAGAAAGAAGAGTTTCCAAAAGTTTCACTGAATCTATTTATAGCCAAAAATTCCAAGCTAAATCCAGAAAAATGCTCTAAAACAGCCTCTCACGTTATAGTTGACGTTTACGACCAAAATAAAAAAGAGTCGTACAGGCTCAGCGACGCTTCAAGTCTGTAAAGTGGTCGGAAATTTCGTATAACGTAGGAAGGGTGAATAGCGGAGAATCTAGTGGAAGGAGAAATCCTAGTGAAGTCTTAGTAAGTTGGCTAAAAGAAGAAAAAATCGCTAGTAGCCCAGCAATTAGCAAGCTGCTACAGTCCGTCTCTGAAAGCTGTTAGCTGTTGAACATCCTACTGCTAGTGACGGTGTTGTGGAGGATTAGGGATCATTCCCCACAATCCGTGGATTACAGAGGGGTGGGAAACGTCATAGCTCATTCGAAAATTGTTTTGACGAGAAAACAAACCTTGCTCATGGAAAATATGCAAGAGAATCACTCCGAGAAGAAAAACTGCCAAAATTTCTGGAAGAATCCTCGGAAATTCGAGAAAAACGGCTCTAGCAGAAAAGGCCTCGGCAGTGAAAGTTTGAACGCTGGCCATGTGGACGTCGGGGGGCGCCGTACGGGCGGGAAATTGCCCCGCCGCCCACGGCGGGTGGCCGTGAACGCCGCGCCGTCGACGTCGGCGCTGAATCAATGCGTTGAAAGAATGAAAACGGCACCGGCATCAAACGGGAAAAATTCCTGTGCGCCTGTCTGGCACGCGACCGTCTTCCTGAAGGTCGACCGTGGCGAAGGGTTTGAAGAAGAGCCAGGACAAAGGATTGGGTATGGGCATTTTGTCCAGAGGTCAAATCGGAAGCCTGCAAGGGGATGAGAGCAAGTGGAATCCAAGAATACCGGTGAATTTGATCTGTGATCAATCAGCGCCAGGATTCTCCCGCAGAACTTTCAAGTTTACTCGGGTTACTCTTGCTTTTCATCGATAATCTCAAAATTTGGCTGATTTCGAGTCTCAGCAATGAGGATCACCTTCACTCTGACGTTTACTTTTTGTATCAAGTAACTAGTAACTGTCTTTTTTATTGATTTTCCTGTACTGTAGAGAAATTTTTCGTTCCAACCTCACGATGCTGCCATTTACACCTATTTGACGTTTCACTGGAAATTTCATTTTGCGTGCACCACTAGAAAACCTTTAAATATTGCCTTGGCTTGAATCGACACTCTCACCTGCTTTTCAGGCGTCGTTATGGCTTTCTCGTACGCAAATGCAGAAGAGGGACTGACAATTGACCTAGGTGAGCCTATCGTTATAATTTTTTATTGGAATTTTAACTAAAAATTTAAGAGTTGCAAATAAAGTATTGTTACTGTCTGTTTCACCAATCGTGCCACTTGGCAGACTTCCAAGATGTTTTGGCACGCTTCCAGTTACCGATAGCGCTGAATTTCTCTGATATGACGTGAGACAAAATGCGCCTTGTGCAGCTACACGCAAAACATCGAGTTGCTCCAATTTTTGGAACAAACAGTACGTACCGTATCGGCAAAACACAATAAGCAGACACGAAGAAACGCAGCCAGAATGTGTCCACTGTATCCGCTGCTCTTCCAGCACAGCGCATTTAATCTGACTCAATAATGACCGTCATTAGCTCCAGCTGGTGTTATTGATGGCACTTGGTCACATGAAATGGGCACCCAGATTATCCAGGGGGCTCGAAGCATAGAAGGTTCGTGTTAAAGGGGTAGAATCGAATTTAGATGCTATTTCAAGACTTTATCCATGAATCTGTTAAGCCATGGCTGCTCTCCTGACCTCTTCGCGGCAGATCCGACCGTCTATTCAGTAAAGAAGTCTATTGTTTTCAGTTCTCACCTGAACGTTCGTCAATAGATTTTTTTATTGTTAAAAATCAGGTATAGTAATTGCAGTAGGTGAACCATGTAGCAGTAGCAAACAAAAAATAGTGACAAATAAAAAAACGAGGTAGGGAGGAAGAGAAATAAGTTCCTGGGAAGTTCGGATCCCCCGATATGGGAGCAGAGCAGTTAAAAATGCTGTGGCCCTTGAACAAGTTGCAGCCATTTTCGCCCCAAAACAACTTGCAGACAACCTTCAGGAAATCCTTGTTAGCCGTTTGACGTCATCATGCCATCCAGAAACAACTAGCCAGCAACCTCCTCTCATAAAAGCATGTCGACAAGGAAGAACCGAACAACTTGCGGACTAGTGAGAGTAAAAGCTAGTTGCAGGCTAGTTTTCTCACCTGCATATAGGATGCAATCGTTGAGGAGACCGGAGCAGTGGTTACTGCAGTACTATTAGGAGAAAAGTTGTCTGCTGTAAAGCTGATGACAAGTACGGGAAAATGCAAGCAGTCGAGAAAATTGCACGGCCGACAAGTTGATAGCAAGAAAAAGTGAAAACAAGTTGTCGGCAAGTTTTGCAGGTCCGACAAGTTGCCAGCAAGAGAAGGAGTAGACAAGTTGTCAACAAGCTTTGGGATGCCGAATGTTCGCCAGCAAGTTGTTCTGGGGTTTTTGCGGGTTAAATGTGTGTGAGCGCGTATCCCGAGGACGATTGCAACCGCGAGCTAATGTAATTACAGCCGATGCTGGCGTATAATTAAATGCCCAAACGTGCAGCCGGCTATCTGATCCGGGCACGAGAGACTGCATTAAATGAACCAGTGGTTTGTCCAGAAATCTGCTTAACCTTGGGAATACCAAGGATATATCCAGGTTCTCCATTACGTGCCTCTTTTCTGGGTGTTTCCATGGAAGTAGTGGCAGTTTTCACAGCAGCTTCTCATAAATGTCTCTGACGAGTTCAATTCTCCTGCAAGTTCAATTCCGCAGGCCGAAAAGACGTCCGCAGACGTTTTTCTCCAAAACCCACTGAGCTCTGACGTCGACGGGCCGCGGCAAGAAGAGCAACGGCCCGCAGCACCAACCCAATTAATCACCGCACAAGGCAATTTGCCGCGGGTTCTCTAAAATTAGATGCCCTTAGCCGGGTATCAGATTGCTAAAAGGCAGACACATCACGTCATCATCGATCCATGGTTCAGCTGTGTGCGGGGGGGGATTTATCCGGATTTTTTCTGGAACAGGGCGGTCACAAGGAAAAGGACAATCCTGGAAAATTCTATTGTTTCTCAATTCACATCCGCAGATTCCCAGTTTCTCTTACAATGAAGGATCTATGAATATTTCTCTTGCTTCGGACGAGTTGACGACTCAGGTACTCCATCAATGTAGTGGCATTGTCAACTATAAGCGCTGAAATTTCCGCACGAATTTTATTATTTATTTATTTATTTATTTATTTATTTATTTATTTATTTATTTATTTATTTATTTATTTATTTAATTTATTCTGTATGTAAGGATGGAGTAGTTCAGCCACAATGGTCATGTTACACGTCTCTAACCCATGACAAATTGGCTTCTTGACATTGCACGAGAACTGGTCCCCAATGAAGCGGCGCGGCTTGCGAGCGTACGCGCCATCTGTCTCTATCCCCCCTATCACTTCCAACGGCAGCGATTGGTTGGTTGATGTATGTATTGGTGAGCTTTTTGAAGGCGTCCTCTGAAGCCATAAGAGACGAAGAGAAGGCAGCAGCAGGGGTTTGTGGGTAAGTCTGCCGGGGACCAGTTCTCGTCCGGCATTATTTCTGCTCCGTTCGAGGCAGATTCCTTGAATTTTCCGAGGAAGTTGGGTATTTGTGCTTCACGTGTGGTAGCTCTATTCATCTTTAGCGATTCCTATAAAATATTGCAGAAAATTATGTTTTTTTTTGGAGACAAAATCTTCACTGCAACTTTTTTGGGTGTGGCCAAGCTGCAAGGCTACGCAGGTTATCTCACTTCAAAAATCGCTAACAACATGGAACAAAGAAGGTGAATTTTCCTTGCTTGTGCTCTAGCAAGGCTTATTCAGCTGTTTATATCCAGAAAATTGGTTTTCCCGAAAAACGCTTTTTTCCTGGGAATTTTGCTGTCATTATGTCGCCGTCATGTCACCTGACTTCAAGCAATAACCTCTGAATGCTCAAGGTTTTTTTTGGCAAATGCTGAAGGCAGCGAAGTCCTAAAAATGTCCACGATTTCTGGTGCTTTAGCTGCACGAGATGAATGATAACAAAGTGGATTGAGAAAAATGGCTGCTGTTGCCCTAAATAGAAGTTCTAGGGATTTCTTAGGAAAATATGTGGGATCGAATCCATGAAAAATGGTAAAAACGGCACTGTCCTGAAGACATGGGAGGTTTTTATAGCGGTGTAGGTCCGTAGCTATAAATGCCTTTATCCATACATTATCTGAACAATTTCGCCGTCTGGGAATTCTCAGGATATTCTCTGGAAGCAGACGTCACCCTGGATCTGCACAGAACTTTCTTTCCAAGATTCCAAAATAAACTAGCAAAGCAGATCTGGGCAATAAGAATGCAAGGAAAGCAAATGATTCTCGTCTAAGAATTTTCCTTTGAAAATGAACTCTACACTGTCAAATTTCCCCGATTTTCCCTCGTTTTTCATCTCGATTTAATCGAAATCGAATATTTTTGCTTCCGAGTATCGAATGTTTCGAATAAATGGAAAATTCTAATGTACTAAGATTAGAGAGCACTGTGGCGTTGTACGAAAGAGAAGGAGAGCTTCAGGGTTTTGGTTTAAAGTGTTTTCTGAATTGTTATTAAAGTTACAAAATAATTCGGTTTTTATTCGGTTCGAAGTATAGAGCCTATCCTCTTCTTTCGGACGCGCGCACGCCGAACGCACGCATCTACCATAAATTGCTCCTTTGATCGATAGACAGCCGGCGGCACTGTCTAGCCATCCACGAAGAAACAATGATAAAATGGGTTGTTTTTGCGGGATTCCCATGGAACGTCGGACAAACAAATCCGGCTGCAGACTGCCGAAATTAATAACAGCTGCCTGAATTAATCACGCGGCATCCCTAGCAGGAACTGGCACACTTCCAAAAAGAGTTATTGGGGTTATCCAGACGCACACAGTCGTTCCGATGCAATCACTGAGCATAATGCCTGAGGAATGTGGGCGAAAAAACACCGTCGGTGCATTAGTGAACCGTGGAATGCGCTCGTGGAGGAGAAATTTACGCATTTCAAATAGAAGGGCCCTCTATGGGGGTTTTTAGTGGAAATGGGATTTCTAAAGGATGGGGTCTGCTTCGAGCCGAACAACTGAGAGCGCAGTTGTTAGCCGTGACGAATTTTGAGGGAAAGAATTTACGGAATGTGGAGGTTACCAGGGGATCCTGAATCTATCGCGAGGAATAACTCCCTAATTACGATGATTTTGACGTCAAATGCTCGGAAAAATCTTTGGAATCTTGGGAAGTGGACCATGTTAAATTTATAACCGACCAGTAGAGGGATTAAGCGTTTCTGGTTTCAAATATCCGCCCAAAAATGGTGTTTAAGTTCAAATTTCTTCAAAATTACTGCTTCTATGGCATACCTTTCGGAATTTTAGAAGGAAGCATCGAATTTCTTTTTACTCCGAACATGAACACTATTCTTATAGTGCTATATGGAACCTGGGTTTTGAAAACTTTCGAATGTCCGTTACAAAATTTGAATTTGCTCCACTCCTAAGCAATTTTTTCCACTTCTGGAGGTGTCCGACGGATTTCCCACAGGAACTGGGTGAGACACTGTACAGCATATGGCCTAGAACCTATAAACAAGTCGTAAAAGAAATCTCCTATGAAAATTACTGAAAAACTAGTACAAAGAACTGCAACGCCTTGCAAAATTCCGAGATTTGGTCTGCAGCCTTGCTGTAGCCCTTGGGAATCCATTCATGAGACAGATGGATTCCTCCTACGAACGGCTCTCTGGACGCATTTATCTTCTCGTTTCTCATTCATACCACTCTCTCCCGGAGAAAAAAACAATGTGATTCCCACATGGGAACACGAGCAAATTTTTGCCCATGGCTTGGGGTCAGAAAATAGGTGCATGACTGGCAAGAGATTTGCTGTGGCTAAAATTTGAGAAAAGAGCTACTATAAAGACATGGAAAGCCTCTTTGAAACATTGAGGCTTCGGATAACAGGTGCTTCGCTATTTAAAATTGGACACCACAGAAAAATCGGTGGCTGAACATCGAAGCAGGGATCACTTCCTTAACCATGACGTGAGACCCTTTCACTGATAATTTTCAGGTAATTTCAGGGTTTCTAGCGCGCGAAATAAAAAAAAGAAAATAAAAGAGGAACGAGTGCCAAAAGAAATAAAACTTAGAGGATTGAGAAAAATAAGTACCGCTTGAAACTAAGGGTATTTCTCCTGGCCCTACGAATTTTGATCACACAGTTTTTTCCTGTAATATTTACCTGCGACTTCCTAGCATTATATGTTTTACTTGCGCCTGTTTTACTTGAGACGACCTAGGTTACGTTACCTCTCAGTGCAATTTACTCTGCCACAGAGAAATGGCCGTTCACCAATTTGTTATTAAAAGGACAAGCTGACTTTTCTGGAAGTAATAATGTGGACATTACACTGCACACACATTAGATGACAGATACTGGATGGGAGAAAATAGAAAGTGCGCATTAAGCACTGTTAACCTTGTTAGTGTTCTCACATCATTCCATGGTGTTATCGTTAGGAAGACGTTATATCCACTCTCGTCTCTAATACGTTGCAATACCTAAATACTCACATGTAATAGGTCGTCGGATAAATTCCTGAATTTTTCCTTGGTTATTTTCCGTCCATTTTCACTGTTTGTCGAAGCTTGTATAACGATTTGAAAGCGCTTTCTTAGCTCCAAAAAGTCCTAGCATTTTTTGGAACTTTCGATTTTCAATGGTCTTAAGACTCAATTTTCATTGAATTCCACGCACTGTAAGTGAAGCATCCAGATGCCATATACATACATTTTTGGACCAGCATAATTTCAGAGAAAAAAGCAAAAGGGTGATATTTTGTTAATGCAAGGTCGTCTCTATGCAGTGGATCCTGAAGAGTTTTCCATCCATGCTATAAAATCGTGGATCTGACAAAGTTCAAAATATGATCCCTGGTTCGTCGTGAAGCAACATGACATGGAGCTGTCGATCTCTACTCTCTTCTGTTGTCTAACCCTCCGAATTCGTTGCAGATGAAATAGATATCCTCTTCATCAGCTCATTCTGCCAGAGCATTTTTCACTGCACAAGATCTGCCAGACCAACTCGGAATGTTGACAACAGCGGAATTTTAACTTTAACGCGAACATGTTTACCCTGGGTAGCCGCAATGATGCATCCAGGCGCTGGGCTGCAGACTAGGTCACCTCCAGTTTGCATGTTTTCACAACACATTTGGGAGTGAATATCGTGTCAATGGATTTGCATTTGGAGGTTTAATTTCGACAAGCATCCGTATTCGGAAAAATAGAGGACAGTGCTTCTTGGAGGAAGGATAAGGAAGGCTGCAGAGCCTTTCCTTTCATGAACATCCGAATTTTCGAATCGATTCCCAAATTTTACTTCGACTTTGGCAGAAAGTATCTTGCCTACTGACGCACCAACAGACACTCAGAAACCATTCTCTTCCTCCTTTTTCTCATTCCTTCTCCTTTCCAGAAAATATGTAAGTAGGTTCTCATCGGGGAATACCCTCCACTCTATCGCTACAGTCTCCACATGTGCCGAAATCTATCATATCAGATATGTATACGAGGAGATATGTTATCACGAAGAGAAAGAGATATTTATCTATGACTTGCGCCATTCTCTCAGTGGTCACGTGGTCTTGGGAGGGGAAAAGCCCAGCAAATCTTTTTGAACAAGATAAAGGGGTGAACAAGCAGAAATATTTTCGTGAAAAATTATTTGGGGTTGTGTCAGCGGAAATAATACCAGTATACTTAAAAATTCTGAGTATAAACTGAAGTGGGAGGTGAAATTTTCAGGGGAGAGAATGAGGGCCCAATATTGGGTGTGGTCCCGCATGTCTAAGCTTCCTTAAAGTTCAAAGGCATTGGTGTAACATGCCGTAAATAAATAAATAAATAAACATATGAATAAAGAAATGAAGGAATGAAAATAAGAAAGGAAATGAAAATTAAACAACTAATTTTAGAAATATTAGCAAAAAAAGATTCCGAAATTTAGTGCCCTCTCAAACCCATGTGCCGCCCAGCCCTTTCAAATCTCCGCAAAATCCTCCAAGGGCCAGTGGGTGAGATTACCCAGAGTAAACGCGTTACCACCGCGTAATTCTACCTCGTTGATCCAGACTATAACGCGTTTACTTTGGCTAAACTTAATGGGGGCATCCGAGGTCCACATGTGTCATCAAGATTACCCAGGGTAAACGTGTCAACACCACACCCATCGTTAACCGGAAATGTAACACATTTACCCCGGGTAGTCTCAATTATGCATCTAGGCTCAAATGTAGCCGTTCTCTGCTATCACATCACACATCAACGTATCGCTGCGATCGCAGCTACTTGAGGGATAACGCTGTGTGTCACGGAGGAGCGTTTCGCTTTCCACGACACGACGCGGTGACGACACCACCGGCCGAAGTTCGACGAAGGCGCGACCGTCGCCCGTCGTCGTCGGGGCGGATTGGGCCGGTTCGACGCTGGCGACGACCTAGCGATATCTCATCGATGATAGCCGACGTGCATTGGTGACTTCTTGCCAATGCTCCCCCGACAACAAGCCGGTTTCCTGGTTAATGAGTCATTTGCGTTCTGTAGACGACCTTCATACCAGCTGTACCTTGCTTACTGTTATACGACTTTTGGCTTTGAGGCCTTTGTGATGAATCTCCCAACCCTTGGGTCTGGATTCATCGTTGCGATTACCCAGGGTAATCGTGTTGGCAGCCATGTAAACATTGGGCAAGTTTGTGGGTTACTAGCACGTTTACCCTGAGTAATCTCATGCATGCGGCAACTGGATAGTATTCATTACTGACAATGAGTTTACCCGTGATGAACGTTGATAAGCCTCTGATTTGCCTCTCATCTGGGCCTGGATGCATTGCTGACATTACCCAGAGTAAATGTGTTGAAACCTATTCTAACGATGGGTAAATTTGTGAGGTATGAACAAAAGTTTACCTCGGGTAATCTCAATAATGCATGCGGTCCCTGGTTTGCCTCTCATCTGGGCCTAGATGCATAATTAAGATTACCCAGGGTAAACGAGATGACGCCCGTGTCGACAATGGGTACGTTTGAGCGGAGCTAACTTGTTTACCCTGGGTAATCTCACGGCCACTGGATGGTATTCATCACTGACAATGAGTTTACCCGTGACGAACGCTGAGGTTTGCCTCTTACCTAGGCCTGGATGCATCATTAACATTACCCAGGATAAACGTGTTGACTCCCACGTAAACAGTGAGCAGGCTTGGGTGGAGTTAGCTCGTTTACCATGAGTAATCTCGCGGCCCCTGGATAGTGTTCATCATTGAGTTCACCCACGGGTAAGTTTGGGCGAGTTGAATTCGTTTACCCCGGGTAATCTCGCGTCCTCTGGATAGTATTCATCATCGAACTTACCCATGGGTAAGTTTAGGCAGATTTAGCCTGTTTACACAGGGTGATTTCGCGGCCCCTAGGTGGCATTAACAATTGAGTTTACCCAACGGTAAGTTTGGGTGTGGCGTCTCGTTTACCCTGGGTAATCTCGTTTGCCCTGGGTAATCTCGTGGCCCCGTAGATGGTATTCATCATTTAGTTTACCCATAAGTCTGGACACTTCTCTAGTTTGCCTTTTGTGTGGTTTTGTCAAGAAGTTTACCGGTGTGCATTGCCTTTTTGTTCGCTACTCCTCTGCGGAGTTACCTCAAACCTATTTATCTTAACTGGTCGCATCAGGTCTTAAAGGCGCTCCTATTATCAATCTATAGGTCTTGCAGTGATCTCATCAAGCTGAATGGCGACAGGTTCGTCGCCGGTTCCTTCACATCACTACAATTGCACGACACTGCACGAAACACGAAGTCGTTCCGAAGCGATTATCGGTGCTATGTCTCTTTTTGTTGGAGGAACTAATGAAGTTGCTCGTCGACTTTCTCCTCCAAGCCCCCCACTTCCAAGCCATTTCTGTGGCTCGCTGGCCCGCCAGGATAGTAGAAACCCCGCTGTTGCTCTTCCGGAGCGTCTCCTGGGGCCGCATGCATCATTGAGGTTACCCAGGGTAAACATGCTTGCACCACAAAAATTTACCTACATTTCACAAGTTCGTTGGGACGTTTACCCTGGGTAACCTCAGTGATGCATTCAAGCCATGCAATTCTTCCTTTGTCCTCAAAATTCGATTGTTCTAGAAATTCCAGAGGCAACACGTTTACCCTAGGTAACCCCAGTGATGCATTCAAGCCCTGCAATTCTTCCTTTGTCCTCAAAATCCGATTGTTCTAGAAATTCCAGAGGCAACACGTTTACCCTAGGTAACCCCAGTGATGCATTCAAGCCCTGCATTTCTTTCATTGTCCTCAAAATTCGATTGTTCTAGAAATTCCAGAGGCAACACATTTATCCTAGGTAATCGGCGTGATGCATCCGGGTCCTGTTTTCCATCCTTCGTCCAGGAAACTCGATTGTTCCAGAAATTCCAGAGATATTGCGAATATAACCGTCATTTCCCCTAAAGTCTTCTATTTTTGAACGTCTCATGAAAATATTCTTCTTACACATTTAGTTTAACGTGACCCGGTGAGAAATTCTGACCCATTGACAAAGTGGTCAGACGTCTCCGGTCGCTAACACGCACATCATCACGTTTACCCTGGGTCATCTTAATTATGCATCCAGGCCCTGTTTCTCGTGCTTTGCCAAGGAATCTCGACTATTCCCGAATTCCCAGAGGTACTGCGTATAAAACCACTACCTTTCCTAAGGTCTTCTGCTTTTGGACGCCATGTAAGAAATTTTTAGCTTAACGTGACCCAATGAGAATTTTCTGACCCAGTGACAATGTGGTTGCGTCAGACGTCTACGGACCCTTAAGACCGCGCGTAGCGTCAGGCCATTTTTCCTCCTTGGACCTGCTGAAAAACAACCCAGCATGGTCCAAAAGGTGCCCTAACTCATCGTGGTACCTTATTGATCGTTGTAGATCAAACCTGAAATGTCCTGCTAGCAAAAGCCCAGGGAGAGCGGGTTTCAATGCCTTGTCTTACCGGGGCCTAACCAAGCGGATGGTAAGTGTCCGATAGTGAGGTGATAGTGCCAGAGAACGAATTCTTGGATTTATCCTGGACCAGATCCAGACATATCTTCCAAGTTTACCACTAATTTTTTGGCCTGTTCTAGGATGTCCCATAAATTTTGGTCCTCCACGAGGTGCTGACGAGTTCCTGGGAGGGCCTTACCTAGTAAGCTTATTTACCCATATTAGGGAACAATGGGCAAATAGGACAACACTCTTCTACAAAAATAATTTTTCTTATTTCAACAATGTAACTTTCCATAGTATTCATAACCTTGTTTGGATTTCTGTACACGGTTTTTTTTCCATTTCCGGAAACCACCTTGACCTTCCACATTAGGACTGATTTATTGTCAATTGAATTTCCTGAAGAAATAGAAAAAATTCGCCAAAATTTCCCAGGAACTTGAGCGAATTGACTATGAGTCACTCCCCCCGTGAATTCGTTGAATTTTACCCGATTTTTACTCAGCAGAACCTTCCAGAAATCAACCAGAGACTATTTTTTTGCAGAAATCAACGACATATTTGAATTTTCATAGGTTTTTCACGGATATTTGTGACGCGATGTGACGCCATTGTCGTCACAACATTGGTATTTCCAGCGTTGGTATGCAAAAATTCCAGTATGAACGACTTCCCCAGCAAATATTTACGCGAAGAACTGGTATGGTTAACGATCAAAAGTCCGGATGGCCCCTGAGGGGTTATAAAAGCCCTGGGGGCTGTTACAGGGTGTCCTATGGTTTTTAGACCTTCCAGAAATTACTTTTTACCCAGTACTTTTCCCATTTTTTTCAGTTGATATTCCACGATCAGTTGACCTCAGCGATAAGCTCCTCGCCAAGAAGTTCAGCAACATCTCCGCTGCGATCGTCGCCGTCGATCGCTGCGCTCGCTCCCCATCAAGGTCGAATTAGTCGGCGCAGAAGCGTCTGCGGTGCGCGTGTCCAGGAAAAATATCGGATCTCCACGCGGTCGCAGCGTTCCACGATATTCTCTGATCGCTGCGGAATGCGTAACGGATAACTGGCGTATCATTAGGCGAATTTGTACGTACGTATCACTGCGCAGCCGGCTTGTCATCACCGCACGGACGATTACAGGCTGCGGCTAGGATCTGCTGATAGTCGGCCTAAATCTCTAATCATTGATCCGGGGCTGCCGGGGATTTTGTCTTGGATTTCTTCTCTGAATGCTCCTCTAGACTTCCAAAGTGTAACTGCTCTTCTTGTGCTGTCGTTGTGCTGCTTTTGTTCAGCTTTTGTGCTGCACGGAACCCCATTCCTTATTTCATGGCATACAACCTGAACTCTCAGTCTTCAAAAAGACTGCATATACAATTTTTCACCCTCGCTTTTCCCGCCTAACATCCCTCTGTTGTGTGGAATTCAGAAAGTAATATTTTAATCGAAACTGTGGACATTAATGATGTGAACTAGTATACGACTATATTCTGGACTAGTAAAATAATGAAATATAGAGCTCTCTCAGGAAATGTCCGGCTATTGTCATACATCGCTAACCTATTAATTCTTGCACCTACCATTCTATTTTTTTGCAAATAATTTTAAGGAAAACTGCATTCGAACAACAACGACTGTCCCAGGACAATTCGAAAAACGCATATCTAAGCATTTGTGGATATTTGTTGGAGGTGCACACTGCGAAGTTATTAAGGTTATCCGCAGGACTGCTGCTATTGTGCTGCTGAACGCTCTGCAGATCGCCCAGAAACTACACAGAAATTTCATGAAATTTCAGCGGATAATCTCCAATTTTTCCCTAGTTTTCTTTTTGCAAAATCTTACGTCTCAAAGAGGAAGTTAGCGCGCAGCATTGCAGGAGCAACATAAATAAACATTTAGGATAAGTTTTCTGCAGAAACTTATGGCATAAAGAAAACATAAATTAGGTAGAAGATAAAGGACACCAGGACTCGAATGTATAATTGAGATTACCCCGGGTGAACGTGTTGATGCACATGTTGATAACGGCCAAACTTGGGGGTATTTGCATGTTTACCCTGGGTAATCTTAATGATGCTTGCGGCCTCAGCTGCATAATCTCCATGTAAGAGCAGGGATTTTAGTTACTGATATGTACTTAAAATAAAATTCTATGGCAGCCAGAAATGCATTTTCCACCGTATCCCACGTTATCTTTCCTAGAAAACTTCTGGAAATAATAGAAAAACAGATAAGCATGCCCAAACATAAATATTTAGTTTGCTGTTTTTTTTTGTCTGAAGATTTCAATCGGTATCACATCCCTGTCGTCTCTCTCCGTGTTGCAGAATCACTCAAACAATTTCAGATAAACTATCCTTGGGTTTACGCTTCAACTGATCGGCTATGATCCTGTCTAACAGCGTTATGATAGCAGTATTTCACAGTAATCCCTTTATCCAGCGTCCATGCTAGGGTTAACAATTTCAATCATAATTTTTAGTAGTTATATTGATAACGACGGATGATACTTTCCCTACCTTGAGGAAGCAAAATGTTTCTTATCCCTGTCCTTCTTCGGGTATTTTGTTACCCAGTTCATCTCCGATGTGATTAAAATCATTGAAAACGCCGGAAAAATTCCATTCTTCCGCAGGTCATCCCTGGGTCTACTCGTTACCAAGGGAATTTCTAGTCTTGTTCCAGTCATTCTTGTCAGTCCCATAAGCCATTAATCCAACTGTTCCTATCGTTAGGAATCTGTCATCCAGTATCGCTGTAGAAATTCAAGAACGATCCCGGAATTTTTTTCCTGAAGGGCTCGTCTATCTTATTATCGGCGAGAGTCGAGGATTTCTGATACATATGACGAAAGGAATCCGATTTCTCATTAACTTATCATCACTCTGAAATTTGAACTCCACGGTACATATGTCTACTCGATGTGCGATTTTATGATTTTTAGCTTGGAGCACGATTTTTTGAATGGAGCAGATTTATTTCGCAAAGTATCTTGAAGAAAAATCTTCCTCAGATTTCCCCAGCATTGTTCCATAGCACATTCCAAAATTTTCAATCATCACACTTTTGATTCTCTCTTTTTTTTTTCTGATTTTCTTCGGTTTTTTTTAAATCTAGTAGCCTATAAGCAGTTTTTCAATAATAACACAGTGTAGTAGGTTGGCATGACCGCTCAACAACCAATCACATGCTAGCCGGGCCGCCTTCTACCCCGAATGAAGGCCCCAAGCGAATGCATCTCTTCCCCCCCCCCCCC
>JARK01001361.1:360863-381602 GCA_000688135.1 Ancylostoma ceylanicum | reverse complement strand
TCATTCATTCATTCATTCATTCATTCATTCATTCATTCATTCATTCGTTCATTCCACTCATTCATTCATTCATTCATTCATTCATTCATTCATTCATTCATTCGTTCATTCCACTCATTCATTCATTCATTCAATCTTCCATTCACTCATTCATTCATTCATCCCATCCATTCAACTCATTCATTCATTCATTCAACTCATTCATTCATTCATTCATCCCACTCATTCATTCATTCATCCCATTCATTCATTCATTCATTCATTCATTCGTTCATTCATTCATTCATTCACTCATTCATTCAATCATTCATTCATTCATTCGTTCATTCATTCATTCATTCATTCATTCATTCATTCATTCATTCATTCATTCATTCATTCATTCATTCATTCATTCAATCATTCATTTCATCGTTCTTCACTATATTTCCTGTCTAACCAGTCCGTGCAAAAGCTGCAATATTGTCAGCGCTAGTAAAAACAGGATAAATTCCCCCAAAAAACTTGTCCACTTCTCCACTATGACACCTAGGAAACCATGGATCTTTTCCCGGGAAAATCCATGACAATACGGCTGTTCCCTGCTTGAGATAACTCGTCCATCCCTTCTAATTACTACTGCATTACTATGCAATTGCATTTATGGAACCGTTTAATTACTGCTTCGACTCGGCGTTTTTCCTTCTTTGGCGAAAATTGCACTTTTTCCGGCGATGTTGTTCTTTCCCGTTAGTTTTCATTTTCCATCTGCTGTATAGTTCGTAATATAATTAAAACTGGCGGTGTAATAATGCGTCAGCATGTGTATAGCCGTGCAAAATAATGTGTCAGCATAAGATATACTATGATACTATACTAGTATAGGCTTTTGTAGAAGTTTCTGGCCAATTTTTGGAAGGACCACACCCCTTTTTCTCGAAAAGCATTCGCTCAATTCCAGAAAACACTATGGTTCCGATTCTCAGGAACAGGTTCGAAGTCCGCGCAGTCCTCGCGCACTGGCCATGGATTGTACTTCACTCGACTAACGACTAGGGAGAAAGGAGATGATTTATGAATGTTTTTCAAGAATTTTCGGGAACGTTACACGAGTTTTCATTTGGGTAAACCACAAGATCGAACATTAATCATTGTGCCTGGCATCAGTTGTTCTCTGGATTTTGGTAGGAGTAAGAGGTTTTTTCCAGAAACGGTCGCATGGTTCGTTGGACGCAGTTCATAAGGAATCTTCCAGATACACATGACTGTAGATAAATGAGTCTTGTGGGAGATCGAGTACCACGTGAACTAGTTTGAGGATTCCCCTTCCCCCTTCTGGGATCCTGGATCTCTTTGCTCGTGGATCCCAGACTTTCCATAGATCTTATAGTGGAGGATATGATGGAATGTGAGGAGTACAGAAGTTGCTGACCTAATACATATATACCTTCCCATCAGATATGATACAGTGGGCGTCGATGGCGGTGGCCTTTCCGCGACCTCGAAAAACACGCGGCGCGACCGCTTCGCTGGAGCAACAATCCTCCCCGGGACAATAAACTATGGGGTTTTCTTGATAGTTATTTAGTTTTCTTATTACTTAAAATTAAGTGTGATGAACAACTATCAAGAAAACCCAGGTTCGCCACTGCGGCGATGATTCCATCATGAGCTGCGCGGCTGCGCCGCGGGCTTTTTGAGGCTGCGGAAAGGCCACCGTCATCGACGCTCACTGTGTGCACAAGAAGCTAACTAAAATCTCGGCTCTTACATAGATATGCTGCAGCTGGGAACGCATGCATCATTAAAATTACCCAGGTAAACGTGCTAACATCCCGAATTTGCTCATAATTAACGCGGACGTCAATGCGTTTACCCTGGGTAATGTTAGTAATGCATCCAGGTCCAGGCCCTGAAGGTCTCTTACGTAGCCTGTTTTTCAACTGGCAAGTAAATATCCATCAGAATGTTGTTAGATTTACCCATTAAAACAACAAAACATCAAATAACTTTATTCTCGGCCCATCTTTCGAGTGTTTCACCTTTTCAGAGCCTAGAAGTAGTAGCGTCCAGGTGAGCTGCCGCGCCGCGTAGGTGATGCGACGCGGCAGACCAAAAGGGCAGTGTTCTGTGGTGCTAGAGTGGTTGACTGGCACGGGAGTTCGTATTTCTGCATTTTTAGTTAACATAATTGTATTCGACCTCCTCTCTGTTATTCTGATCATATTATTTGCATCGTTTATTTACTATCCTATCCGTAGTTTTTATCATATATTTACTCTTCTAATTTTTCTACCATTTGTTTTCCAATAGTTATTTCCGTCAAAACTCACCAGTCTCTCCCCTGCTCCCCTATAAGGAATATCTCTCCAGAAACTCAAGGCGAACTTTTCTTCGACGAATTTCCCTTTATTTCTTTAGGCTGGTGAAACTCCAGAGAATTTTCATACTGTTTTCTAAATAGTGTTGTCTCATGATTTTTTGTAATTAGTCTAATTTATTGTTGCCAGGTGCAGGTTCAATTATCAATTACTTTCCAATTAACTTTGTACCACGGTTTCCACACCAATCCATCATGCTTGGAACACCGCCTGACACTGTGACCGTCCTTTTTCCCTGGGAAATTTTTGTTGGAAACGTGCAAAATGTGGGGATTTCCGACGAATTCGCGATGCTGTGTAATAGTTCATCCCTTAAATGCCTGGAAGTCGTGGCCATGCAGTAGTTGTTCCATTATCCTCTCGACTCAGCTCTGTCCATCACCTCCTACCTCTCTTAATGGGCAACCAGTCTGGATATCCACGTGGTCGGCTATTTCTGCCCTGTGCGAGTCAATTTGAGACCTAATTTGAGCCTAAAACAGTATATTGAGTTTTGGAAGCGTATTTTAATGCAATGATTGAGGCTATTCCTGGCTTTCCCATGCCTTTTCCAGAGGTTTCTCCGCCAAGCCAACAGCGATTTATTGCAGAAAACCCATCAGTCATAGCCAGACACGTAGGCGCATTTCGGTGATGGAAATTCCAATTTATTTTGTTTTTCATCTGCTTTATTGCCATTTAACTGCAGATTCCTCTCTTTGGGTCCCCACTTCGATTGCAAATCACATGTGGGCAAATTTGCAAAGTGCACGTAGGCACCACAAATTGGATCCTGAAAAATCTAATTTTCAATAAATTAGTTCTCTTTAAAATGCGACAAAGTACGAAATTAGGAATATGAGTAGCAGAGAAGTTGACAGAAAGAATAAATAATAATTAAAACAATTCGTTTAGTTTGAACTAATTTTGGGACTCGTTTCACCTTTTCGCAATGTTAGATAAACATATCTTACGAATACTAAGTTAACCTGTATTAAAATCCTTCCATTTCAAAAAACTAGCTCTGGGCGGGGCGTCCATGCGCGCTGACGCGGCGCGGTGATCACTGATTGGCTCGTTTTATACCACTGTTTGTTCGTCCATTTTTTTCACGCTCTCGAGTAATGCAGATAGTGTTCTTTTGTGCGTACCTACTCCACCCATAGCTCAAATATTGAAATGAGTTGCATAGAGTAGCCACTATAGGCTTGATGCGTGCGTCAATCGCACGTCGGACGCACGCAAACATGTGCGAAGGAAGGGGATTTCGTGAACACAGGCCAACGCAAGGTGTACATAATAAATGAAAATACCGTGCGATAGGAAAAGCGTGCGTATCGCATGCGTCGTGGCCACGGCAGAGGTGCGCCCGGGCCCATTTTTTCCACATAGTCGTTCATGCGACAAAATGTTGTCGCACGCGCCTACTATGAACGGCGTATGTGCCCCTTTTTCGATTTTTTTTTTGTTTGCCTTCTGAATGCAACTGAACGGGATGCAAGGATGACTTGAAATTTGCTGGTTATTTCTGGATACTATTGATAACGGTAGTTCACTTCCTTATGCCTCTATACTGTATGATTTACTACTATCGCCTGAATGTAAAAAATTTATAAAATTAAATCAGTAAAGATTCGCGTCTTTTCTCGAATGTTCGAATTCAATCTAGCGATTCCACACGTTTCCCCAGCACAAATAATCACATCGTGTTTCCAGCTGTCTTCATCCTAGGAAATTACATTGGCGCAGAGTTCCAATGAATTTCATGCATTCATCATGCAAATACCGTGAATGCATCATGCAACCTGAGCTGGCGTTGGTATGAGGTGTGCAAATGACAGTTTCGACTCTTTCAGAAATTCCTGATTACCACCAACCAGATGATTTATCAGGTCCAGGATGCATTGAAATTACCCAGGGTAAACGTGTTGACGCCCGCGTTAGCTATAGGTAACTGTGTGTGGTGCGCGTTTACCCTGGGTAATATCAATGATGCATGCGGTGTCAGGTCTAATCACGTGAGCAAATAGCATTTAAATTTGGTAGCCATGCCCTTGGGACAATTACATATTCCGTCTTGAATACGAAATAGACTTCTCGAAATTTGTGGTGCCTTGCCACGTACTGCCACGTCATTTACAGTATGATAATTTGTGAGTTGAGCCAATTTTGCCACAGTGCAGTTCTTTATTTTTGAGATTGTTGATGACAGGGCTATCACGGATTATCCAGAAATTTCTACTACCCCCTTCATTTTTGGCCTTTTCAGCTGGTGTATAATTGTCGGCCACGGCAAGCCTGATTCTAAAACCTAGGCCTTTTGGATGGGCTGTGTGTATCAACATTGGTAAATATTAAGAGTTTCGGCAAGTATTCTGGGCTTTCTTGATGTCTCTGCACTCTTCTCAGAGGTAATGCTCTCTAATAGCCATCTCGCCGTTCAATGTGTAACACGAGTTCCAAGCAGAAATCTTACCCTTTTCTTTCGATTCCTTAGTTCTACTCCATCTTAATCCGCGGTCAACCAAAATCCAGAAAATTTTCTCTATCAATCCGGAAATTCATTTTCATAAATAAATAGGAGAGGCATCGTTATAAAGAACAGACCAAAACTGTAAACAAACAAGTAAATAAGTTAATGTTCAAGCAAATACTTCATACAAAATAAACATACTGTATCAGCTTCAACGGAAAACGTTCAAAGGAAATTTCTAGAAAATCCTGAAGAAAGAACGGAGCTTCATCCTTCCAATTCACGCCGTATTTGCAGATTGCTTTTTAGCTGCGCACGATTTTCCGCGTCCAGTTCAAATATCACGTCAGTAGCAGCCACGAGCCACTACGAGATCAGCTGCTAATAGCATTGTTCACGTTGTTCTGCGGGATTTTCTGGAAATTTCTTGGTCGCCCGCTTGTAGTGTTTTTTCGAGAATTTTCGAGAAATTTTCCGGAAATTTTGTGCCAATCCGCGTGATCGGATCATAGCTTTTTAAACGACTTATATCCTCATTTTGCTTGTTTATTTAAAACTATTTATCGTTAGTAACTTCTTTCCAACACTACACTTGCAATATTTTCGAATCATTCGAATCATTCATCGAATACCAGCATCAATGAAAGAGACCCCATGACCAGATAGTTATTCTTACCTACAACGATAAATACCACAATAGTAATCATTTTGATTGTTTTTTTGTGTTTTGGTTGATAGTCTTTCTCCTCAGCCCACCACAATGCCCAAGAACTGGTTGGTCCCCCTGCGCCCGACGCATTCCTGGAGGATGTTTTCTATGTTTTTGCAAAATTTATTACTATTGGTGAATGTAGTTGTGGCCGGCGTCTGTGATTGGTCAAATGCTTTTCTGTGATTGGCTGATTGCTGGTTTTTGCATAGATGATTCTACTGATTCTACTTATTCTCGTGGAAATCCTGGTTATTTTTATTGGGGAAACAGGGTAACTGCTCGTAACTCACTTGACAGCAACAAAGGCAGAGATGTAAATGATGAAAAGTTGAAATATTGAAAAATACTACAATGAACTCCAAACGGGAGTAGACGAGGGGTGGAACTGCGGCGCGGGCACTCTGGTTGTCTGCGGCACCACCTAGGCAGCAAGCCTGCTGGGCAGAGACACGGAGAAAAATCAATAAGTCGTGATTTTCCGCTGCCTCGAGAGGTTTTCATCTGTGTCTGTACCCAGCAGGCCCGCTGCCTCGGTGCAGCAGACGACCAGAGTGTCCGCGTCGCGGCCCCGCCCCTTGTCCGCGACCGTTTGGAGTTCACTGTGTCTATTCACTCTTATATTTGTTTACTTGTTTACTTGTTTATTTTCTTACAAGCATACAACTTGCAAAAGAGAGCAAAAGGTTGAAATTCACACATTGATGCTAGGAAATGTTTGGTAATGACTTGTATGTACTATTTTAAAAAATTCTGGGCCAATCGGGTTCTAGCGATCCTAGAGAACTCCATTGGGGAAAGACTAGGACATCTTTTACCAAGCAAGCTAGGAATTCCCACTGGAAAAAGATTAGGACATTTTTTACCAAGAAAGCTTCGAATAATCCATGGAATCCTCCGAGTTCGGCCATTTGGATGATGCTTTATACGTTCAGATGGTCATGCTACCTTTATTTCTTTGCCATAAATCAACCTTACTGTGAACTAATAATAACTTCCAAACCGCTAGGTGTCCTCTAACGACCCCAATTAATCAAAACTCGCAAACATCAACAAATCTCGCAAAATAGCTATTTTCACACCTACCTTTCTAAAAAAAAAACTCCTGCTGGTACACGTAACCACTGACATGTGACCACAATCTTCGGCGATCACCGTAGACATCAATTATGCGACGTTAAATAGCGAAACCTTCTCTAATTACTGTATCTCGCCATCGGGAAAAAAACTTGTTGATGAGAAAATCTCATTATTTAATTACTTTTTCCTTCAAGAGTGACTAATTTGACTAATTCACCTATTTATTATTTATTACTACAGTTTTACAATGTTCAGAGGTACTTTTTCGGTAATCGTCGACCAGGTGTTCCACCCCTGATCGAAGAACGGTCATTGCAACTGAGCCTAGTGGCAAACAGTGATATAAGAGGCGCTTAACCTGCAGGGTATATGATAGTTTTCACTTTCGCAATTCTGATAATTTTTTTATTTTTCAATATTTCTGGATTTCGATTTTTCATTTTTCATTTTCAATTTCTACAGAGATTTAACCATTATCTCTAAATCGAAACCAGCAATGTTCTGAAGGACTATTTATACCAGAGGTTGAATGCGTCAGGCGCATGCAGCCGTGCAGATGCCGTCCATTGCGACGTACACACTTCGCATGCGAACCGCATATCAAGGCTACAGATGTCCCTGAGCTTCCCACCTGCGTCAGAAGTGTGTCTGAGCTGCGTCTTGTCCGGGTCTGGAGCCTACTTACCTCAACCATATAGTCGCACGCGTGACGCACGCAAGCATCTTACGTAACTCACGCCTCCATGGTTTCATGGTTCCGCGAACTCAGACGTTGCCTGCAGATAGACATTCATTCGGATTTTCACCTGAGCTCCGATGCACCGTTGAGATTACTCATGGTAAACGTGTTATCTTACCCGAATTTACCCTTATAGTTCACCTAACTACCGTCAATGTGTTTACCTATGCGTGGCGTTGCCCACACTCGGCTGCTACCCTCTAGAGCAGGATGCATCATTAAGATTACCCGGGGTAAACTTGTTAACATTTTCGTGCTTACCCGTTGTTAGCGCTGGCTCAAAATATTTGCCCTGGGTGATCTCAATTATGCGTGCGGCCAGTAGTGACCTTACCTATGGGTGAAAAAACTACCCACTCTTTCAGCAATGCATTCGGGCAATCTTCCTTCGTGAGAGGCCAGAGGTCGCATGCATCGTTGACATTACCCAGGGTAAACGTTTTAACACCCCCAAATTTGCTCATCGTTAATACGGGCGTCAGAAGGTTCACCTTGGGATAATCTCAATTATGGATGCAGACCCAGTAGATCTTGGGGAGATGCGGAGGAGTGAAGGAAATCGATTTGGAAATTATTCTGGTCTGAAGACAACTCGCGTTTGAAGTCTACACTATGAATACCATTTAAACGTACATAACTAAGGGTTCGAATAACTGACATCTTCTGCCAAGCTCTCTAACGGCACATACCCTTTCAACGAGGAAGATAACCACTATTCGAAAAGTCTTGGAAACCGAGCCTAAGTGCGGCTGTTCGAATATTCGAATAATAGCAAGAGTGTAGTCATCTGTCGTTCCAAATGCATTAAAAATTGTCACAACCGAGATGAGTCACGCTGATTCAGGGGAAGCTGATGAGGGGATACTGATTTAAGGATATGATAAGCGCGCCGTAACCTATATAACCTAGCCTTCTGTTGGTACATATATCTTGCTTACTCACTCTCCAACCTCTGTATTTTCATCTTCTTTCTTTGCATAATTAAAAAGTGCATAAAGCCAGACTCCTGGAAAGATTTCCATGGAGATGTGATAAGAAAGGGAGTCTAGTATGTAGTTTTTTGCGAGGATTCAATCCATTTTATGGTTTCCTCTCGCTAGAGGATTTTAGAAACCTTGTGCCTGATTCCATCACGCCTAATAATGACAAATTCTACTAGACGCGTGCGTTTGACGCGCGTACACCTATATGATTAAAGACAGGGCTAGCCGCAGCTCAAACGCACGCATTTGCGGCCTCGCAGTAGCTGGAAAAAATGGATGCGGGCGTCTTACTGGTATGAGTTGCCTTATAGCTGTTTTAGGGCCGATTCCGTAGTGTTTGTTTTTTCTTATCGATATCGTGGGCAGCTCAACATACTATGACTCCTTTTGATAAACTTCCCACGTCACATCAGGTAAATACATGTTCGTAATTTACGAAGATACAGTGAGCGTCTATGAGACTGCATTTTTTGCGGACTCGGGAAGCACGCGACGCGACCGCGCTGCTCGCGCTGGAATTGCTGCCATAGTGCCAAATCGGGGTTTTATTGATGGTTTTTTTCACTTCTGGTGTTTTAATAGTTTCTTCGTGTAGTAAAGTGAAGACTCTTGTACAAACTCCTTTATTGGCTAGTTTTCGGTACACTAACACATTCGCCAGGCTTGCAGTATCGTTTAGGATGTTTAGCATCCATGGTAACAATGGTACTAGTGAAGAACGGGCTAGTAAACTGACCACTGGCTAGCAGCACTCCACGACATTTGCTGTTAACTCCAAAGAAAACTAATTGTATATCGGGGAAACCCTATACTTTTTCGTCCTGGTGAGAATTCCTGCGCGAGCGGCGCGGTAGCGTTGCGTGCTTCTCGAGTCTGCGGAAAAGGCACTTCCTTCGGCGCTTGCTGTAAATGAACCATCAATTGCCCGAATCTTGGTGGCTAAACGTACTGAGTATGGGTTGCACAAGCACAGTCCTTACCATGATAGACTTGAGCCAACCTATAGCAACGTGGCGGTGCCACCCCCTTTCAGCTTGGAATTTGGCACCGGTCCAATACGCAAAATAGCTGCAATTGATAGTATTCAAGCTTCTTTGTAGAGTGAACGTCCATGGAAGTGTGTTTTTCGCGGACTCGAGAAGCACGCGACGCGACCACACCGCTCGCGCTGGAATAGTACTATCTGAGGTGTTTGAGCTGTCCGAAGCTATCTTTTTTCAAAGTTTCCAGTGTAAAAAGCGTATTGCTCGAGGTGACGTTTGGACAAACTTATTCTGTCATCTATTCGTCCATCTAAAGTTATGCACCACGTCATCTATTTGTCCAGCTCAGGTCAAACATTTCCGGTATCCAAACGGTTCGCATCCTGGTACATTTGTCGTCATTTAGCGAACAATCAGCGGACGTCTGTACGCATGCAGATACACCCCGTCTGAGCTGAGTCACCCTGAGAAGCTCCGCCCATTTGACGCTGTGACGCCACCTATAAGGAGACAGGCACCATGTCACTATGAGTTTTAGTTCCTAGTCTTGATGTACTGGCGGTGTTGGTTTGAGTTTTCCTGGATTACTTGCCTGATTTTCAGGGTTTTTTCTTCGGCTAGTAGCGCCGGGCGGGGATTTATGGGCTAGTTTAGTTTAACTAGACGCGTATGCTCTAGGATTTGCCCACGCGATTTGTGCAAATCAAGGATTTTACTGCTATTCTAGGGATATGCTATCTTATTCCCTTCATTGCCTGTTCGGGTCAAACCAGTAGGCATGATTTTCCGCGGATAGATCCAGAGATCCCTTCAAAGCGAGAACTGGTCTCCGAGGGTTCTCACTTCGTTTCCATCCTCTCCAACCCCATTTCGGCTCATTTTACCCCATTTTAACTTCAGTTATTTCCTTCTTGATAGTAAGATGTGCCAGCAGTTGCGGTCGCCAGCGTTTTCCACTAGCCGAACCCCGTTGAACCGGTTCTGCCGTATCGTATGCTACCTTTGTTTTTCTCATTACGCTACGCTATTCATCGTTGTTAGTATTATTGTCTTGCGGGTAGCGGTTTCGTAGTATAGTTGTCATTGCCAGCTATGTAGCTCTCTTGTTCACTGGGGGTTTTTTTTTTTCAGAAAACCAGTGTAGTCACGGGCATTTTCTGGACAAGGCATTCTCCGGATGAGACCGACTCGCTTATTTTCATGTTTCTTGTGGAAAATGCTTTCCCCCTAATCATCACTTTGAACAGTTTGTGATAAAATCCCTGACCTCGAAGGTAAAAGCTTCCCAGATCCGGAAAAATTTGTCCTCAATCTGGAAACCACTGTCACATATGAATTTGCTTTCTTACAATCAGTGGAATTGTTGTGCCTTTGGACAGCGACCTCAAGATGGATTCATTAGACGACAAAAATACATGCAGCTAGTAAAACAAAACTGTTTCCTTATATAGGGGCCAGGAAAGGTCCAGAATGGTAGGAGATATCCTCGATCATAGATATAGAGGGTCGAGGGCGCAGCCGGAACTTTTGGAGATAGTCGCGTAAGCGTCGAAATCTAGGCAAAACATCTGTTCTCCAAGAATTTGATAAATTCGTATGTCAAACCATAACTGGTTAACCCCATAGGTTAATACGTCATGGCTTCATTGCCCGGTAATCTTTCGTGTTTGTGCTGAGTGTTCCCCAATTATCCATATGGCTTTCCTGCCATCGATGCATCGAGCTGCGTTTTCTTAATATTTTTTCCTGGAAACTGAAAATATTTGCCCTCCAAAAACGTCTACAACGGCGAAGATGTCCGTCATTTTGATTGTTTCTGTGATGGAAAAATGCCCCGCCCACTATCGGAAACGACGCGTTTTCCTTGGCTTTTCCTTCTGCTTTGATTTTTAGCTCCAATTTTTTTGACCTCTGTCAAACTTGAAAAACGTCTCCAGATGCTATTGGCTCCACAAAGCAACTACAATACATAAAAATTGGAATGGTTGCTATTTTCGACCGGTTTTGCGCCTCCATAAACGGGCAACATAGCCGCGTCGCAACCGCACGCAACGGACTTGGCGTAGCGGCCGTATACAGACACCTGCCACCCGCACGCATAGTGTTCTCGAACTAGGGAAGAAACAACCTGGTTCAAAAGGTGTCCTAGCTCATTCTAGCACCTTGTTAGTTACCCTAGGTCAAAGCAGACTTGTTTTTCCTGGATTGGGCATTGGAACAGAAGTTTTTAACCAATTGCGGTTCAGTCTGGACGGTTTTTCGGCAGATTCTGTATGTGTACTGCTTACATAGATTATTTGAATAGCTGCTGAAAATTTGCGAAGTGTGCGGATCCTGAAAAATGGGCGTGGTCAACCAACATTTTTCGAGAAATCATCTTGTCGATATTTTGTTTATCGTAATGAAAATAGGGTAAAATAAGACGCCTTAAGTGCATTTAATAGCAATACCCGGGTCTCCCATAGAAAATGCTGTGAAAATTTCTCGAATTCATTCGGGACGAGACGTAGCGGGGCGAGAGGTGGTTGTTCCGAACTCTCATAATTTTAAATTGATAGTGATGACGCCTACCCCCAGTGAATTTACCCAGCCAGGATTCGTAAATATCTCAGCAATATCCCCTTGAATTTTTCGATCCTACCTTTTTCTGGCAAAAGAACTTTTTTGCCACAGCAGAAATCGCGTCCAAACTGATTAATCGCCCAGCAAGCCAACCCCATCTGCAATTTACCGCCGTTTCTCTGCAGAATTTCCAAAAACGCTGCTTGCTAACCGACCGACAACTCGTCTCAATTTAATGGTTTGCCCATCGGTCACGCTGTCAAGCCGGTATTATCTCATGTAACACTTCCGACGAGGAGATTTATGCCTTCGCCTGCAAACGCTTCCAGACTTTTCCGCCGCTCCTGTGGGTGAATCACAGAACACTTTTTCACTGACTATTCTGCCCTCGGCAATTTCCCCTCCAGTTTTCTATTACCGCTGGGACAAAAATAGCCCGACAAATTGTGGTTCAGCGAGTGGTTTTGTGTTCATTTCCGCGCAGACAACTCGTCCTTTGTGTCAACAGCAAATATAGGGCGAAATCTCGTTTGAGTATGTATGTTTTTCCTCTGTTTATACTACTGGTTTTTGTGTCACAGCACTCAGACGAAGGGGCGGGGGTCAGTTTACCTCACCCCTGTGGTACTTTCCATCCGGTCCAGGAATGGGTCATAGTGTCATTTTTCCAAGGAATTCAAGATTTTTGGGAACGAATTTCCTTTTCATACCTTTTGCTAATATAATTTCTTACTCTCCGTATATTTTAGCATAAAATTGGCGAAAAACTCCACTTTACTTGTCGTTGCACATCCCTTGGCATTAGGTCAGATTATTGGCACTGGGTCAGATTACTGCAATAGTAGAAACTGGGCTTTCTGGCATTATCTAACAAATTCGATGCCGTATTTTTCATCTACCATATCCATTAGCTGCAGAAAAATCGTAGCTTAGGGCTTTTCAACCAAACAATACATTTAACGGGATACGGTAGATCAGAAGGTCCGTAATGCGGTTCTGACTATTTATATATTGACTTTTACTATCTATGTTCGCACATTCTTTAGAAAACCCTTGAGAAAAAGAAATAGAAGATGCTTCAGATTACTTATTCCACTTTATGACTGTTGTCGTATCCGGGAGGTCGATGTCTGCAATATTACGGGTCCGCAAAATGCCGTCGAATAACTTGTACTTCCAATTTTGCTACTTTAAGAGCTTCGAACTTTGAAGCTGTGGACCTGCTCCAAGCAGGACTATCTGACATCACATTTCTCGAGTTCCAGAGCAGATACAGAAGATTTCAGGGGTCCTGACCCTCTCGCACGCGCCGCACCGCTACGCATTGATGCTCTGATTGTCTGCGCATCCACACTTGACACTGATATCGGCGGCACTCTCGGTTGATGTTATGGTGCGGTGCATGCAAGGTACATACCACAGAATTCTGCCAAAACTCTTCCCACGAATGTGACACGTTAAATACGAAGACGGTGGTGTGACCAAGCTCTGCTATTGGTCGGTTACGTGAATTGACCAATAGAAGAGCATTGGCGCCGCCCTCTGCACCTATGACGCTGCACACTTCCTCCGACTTAATAGGCTAGAGACGCAGGGTATGTGCAACGTGCATCTTAAAACACGCCAAAGAATGGCGCATTTAACGTTCGCCAAATTTTCATGGAAATTTTCCCAATGTTCCGTTTTCCAGCTGAGCGGACATGTAACCAAATTAACGACAAAAACTTGCAGCACGACCACGCCCACGCCATTCTTTGGAATTCCTCTTTGCATGTGAAGATTGTCACGTAGTACACTAATTAGGTCGCATTATCAACATCCTCATCATCACTCCACAGATCACCCAAACATGTTGCAACATGTTGACGCTACGTGGAAAACTCGTCCGAATCGGCGATGATGCTCAGTCTCTGCATTCTGACCTCGTGGCGCGCCGTAGAAAAAACGGGTTTTTTTGTTTTCGCAAATTTCTCCTGTTGTAGTGTAGCGGATGTGTCATCTTGATTCAATGAAATCTCGAACACAAAACACGATTTAACTTGTCATACACGTGTTTCGCACGTCTTGGATGCAGGAGTAAGCAATGACTCTGCTTCTCTGACTCTGCCTAGCGTGCCTTAGGCGCGTAGGGGCACAGTTGTTGCATATACCATTTTTCAAGTATTTTTAACCCTATTTAATTAGGAATGCTGATCATAAGACTGCGTGAATCAGAAATAGGTACAGTGGGCCTCAATGGCAGCGGCCTTACCGCGGCCTCGGAAAGCACGCGACGCGACCGCGCCGCTCGGGCAGGAATTTTCTCCGGGATAACAAACTATGGGGTTTTCTTGGTAGTTTTTTTTAGTTTTCTTATTAGTCAACATCAAATGTGATGAACAACTATCAAGAAAACACAGATTCACCACTGCGGCGACGATTCCGCCGTGAGCGGGGCGGTCGCGTCGCGAGCTTTCGGGACCAAATTATTGAAAACAGTCTGTTTTTAAGCAAATAGTTTTTCTTCTCAAAACACGAACAAGGGAAATTTCCCCTCAAGCTGTTTCTTCCATACTTTCACTGCACAAGAGTCATCGGCTAGCTAGCCGCGCCGACACGCGCTGCGGGCAGAGACGCAGAGAGAGCCAATTGATATTCCGGGTTTTATTGATGTTTTTACGGTGATACCCGTCATTTGTTCTCATGAATTTCCTTTTAAAGGATAGTAGGGTCACGATGAACCGGTAATGAACTCAATGTAGAAAATTTCCACCGATTCAGGTCACATGACCGAAAATTGCCTCGGTTCAACTAATTCGCCAACGTCCTTCACTTGTAAACGTACAGCAAGGTCGTACATTTCCATCTCCGGTGCAACCGAATCAGCCAATCACATCATGGACCGGGTTCTGTCGCTAATCAAATCATCTGATTGGCGGATTTTTTGCAACTGCTTGTCCTGGTGCGATTGCAGTTCACTGTAAACTCTTTAGCGTAGCGCTTCCGTCTCGGTTTTCTTGAACCTGTTAATGCCCTTATGGTTGTTTCCGACATTTGGCCACAAGTACATCATGCACTAATAAGCTCCGCCCACTTCGTTTAACGCCTTAATTTCTCGGATGCACGGATAGAATTGCACTTCACTAGTCGCACTCTAGACGCTCACATATTCTCCGTGTCAGTTGAGCGGTCAGGTCAGCTGATGGTATTTTTGAGATAGACGGAGTTTACCTTTCAGTGGTTAGTACCCATTCTGGGTTACATACAGTTACTCAAGGCCTTACCTGCCCCTAAAAGTGCATTACCCTCTTAGTGGGTAAAATTTAGGTTAAGCTGTTGGTTTTTCTGTTTGTTCCACGTCGTCGTACCGCATACCGCCGCACGTCCGTTAATTTCAACGCGCATAACTTCTAAAGATTCCGAAAATGTGGGCGCGGTTAATGAAATGATGAATAGCTGTCATTCCACTTTTTGAGCGTCGCTCATCGGCCGCATAAAGGAATCTCAGCGAACCCCGTATTGGCGGGCGGTGATGGCTTGTCGTATCGCGATCACTTCTCTCTCGCTTGCCTTCCCACCGTGCTGGAAAGTCGTTACTTGCTGAGAATTTCTCGAGTTTTTCCACTCTATTGTTCTTTTATACTGCTTTGACCTATTTCCTTCTTGGAGTAAGTAGCCAGTGTCATTCTAACTTCAGTGAAACCCGTAGGCTATGTTTTTATTGCGAATATCCGGCTTATTAATCGTATTTTATATTATATACGATATTTTCAACCAACTCTCCCCATTCTCCCTCTTCTTCCCCTCACCCGCGGTCACGGGTGAGAGAGTGCGAAAAGGAAGAGACGCAGACACATAGAGGGAAGAGTAGTGCTATCGCGCACAAAAACGAAGTTTATCATAGGATTTCTCAACGGAATTGAGTAAAAATTGTTACATACTGCTCACCAGGAGGATATTTGAGGCTTTTACTTCTCATTTTAATATTTTTAGACATTTGAGTTCACTTAAAACTTGTGGATATTCATATTTTGTAGGTCTTACCGGAGTATTCAGTCCGTCTCATTCAATATCAACAAATATCGTTTTTTTTTTAGTTTTCGCCTGGAGACTATAGAAATTTTCCAGAGATTCCATTAGTAAAAGTTCGAGAGTAAAATCAGAGATTTTTCCATGACATTCATTTAATTACTGATGAACAACCTCGTTTAGAGGTAGCCGGTTACACCCCGGTTACCTACCTGCTAGTTAGCTCGCCATTTTCTCACTTACTGCACTTCCAAATGATTTTTACCGCTGTATGGAGTTATATCTGAAAAGTTAGCAGCTTCGAGCCCAGTGATTGGCCGATTGCGAGAATTGACCAATCACTGAGCTTGGTCGCGCCGCCCCCTCCAGGCATAAAGCCTCATCCTTTTTTACCACATAGCTGTGGAGTCTAGCATTGAAATTCGTTGCATTTTTACCTTCTGCAGATTTTGCTGCATTCACGACGTATCTGAATGGTGAAAACGTGCAGTTATCCCGAAACTTACCCGCGTTCTCACCGCTAACTGGTACAGTTCCACGAATTCGATTCCGCTCACCGAACGTTCCTCGTCTTTTTGTAAAAACAAGTATCAACAGTATATTACCATTAATTTCGTCGTGCAATGTTTTCGTGCATCGTCGTGCAAGTTTGTACGGATTTTTTCCCGTCGCGTTCAACGCGCAAACATCAACCACATTTCAGTTCACATATGGTTACGACGCGGTCGGTACGAAAGGCGGGCGAGCTTCTGTCGAACTCGATTCGTCGCACGTTCTCCACCAAGAAATGGGAGCATCGAGAACAGCTACACACACTCACTGAATCGGTGGGTCCTGCAAGGAAGAGCGTAATACAGTAATGGCGCGAAATCTCGCGCAACTAGCGTTAAAAATAGCCCAAGTATGTCCGCTAAAAAGTGCAGTTTTCCCATATGAAGGCGAATTTCTCTCAAAGTTCCCCATGTTTTGGTTTCTTAGTATCTGATCACTTCATCGTAGGGTCGTCGGAATTACACAGCCGTTTGGCAAACGCCAGCGTTCAGCCTTTGTTCCGAACGCGGTCTTTTCTCTCTGATTGATATGGAAAACGCTACAGTTTAGCAGCAAGGCTTCCCAAATGAGTATATGCTACACCTCCACAATAATATAGAGCAATTAAAAGCTGAATAGACACCTCTTGAGAGCTTGAATAATATGGTCGTTGTTAAAAAGAAAGAAGTACAAACAGGGTTGTAAATCGCCATGTGTTTACTAGCTTCACAACTGCGACGATGTGGGTCCTAACACGAAATTACAGTGAATTCCGTTACGCTAGTGCACAGCTAATATTTCGTGGGAGAAAAGTTGATTAAAAAGCAAAGCTGTGAGGAATTTGGAGACTGCGAAGAAGCGATTGGTTCATAACGCGCTCTGTCGTCGATAATCTGGGCCAGTACAAAGAAGTGGTTGCCGCCCTTTATCTGTTTATCATACCTCTTTTACGTGACTTTTTGACTCGTCTAGCTCTATAACTGGTAATCACGTTGACAGGATCGTAAATATTGGTCATATCTCACATATGAATGTCTAGAAACACACAAACGATTAGCACTGGTCCAAAATATTGGCAATGGAGCATTTCATAAGCAAACTGTTAACATTGGTCCAAAGTATTGGCGATGGAGCAAAGCAGCCACGAGCCTCCGTGTTTGGCAGTTATTTAGTAGTCTGGGTTGAAGGGTTACCACATTTGTAGGGTTATCTTGAGGACGGAGAAAACCAGTCTAATTGGCAGCTATCCGGCAAGCTGATATCATTTCTTTTCAGGACCGATTTTTCTTGAAAAAAGTACGATGGCAAATCTCAATTCTTGCACACATTGGATTTGCAATCTCGTTTGCTATTCGTTCGAACTTCGGAGTCGCGAAGAATCGAATGATCAGCAACTTCACAGACGCATGGGGAGATCATCATGTGAGTTACAGCATTTCTACCCTATTATGTTTACCATGTAAACAAAGTGGTCACTTAATTGACAATGAGGGAGTGCTCTAGAAATATACGTAGTTGAATATCACTTTGATTATGGTTCCTCTCTCCTAGCCAAAACGAAAATTGGCAAGCTTGCGGGTGTTTCTATTCACCTTCAACCAGGAAATTCCCCATTCTTATTTTCATAATATTTTCCTTATGACAGTGAAGTTGTTTCTATCGTTCAGTTACCTCCTTTGTTTGCCTGTAATGCTTCCCATAAATCATTTTAGTTTGTAATACAATTATCTCTGTCCAGTGAGATGATTTTTTCTGCATTTGCGGTCACACCCGACTTTCTTCGGCGAGCGTCTGTCGATACCCACAAAGTGATTTTTCATTGCTTGTTCGTTCTACGAGGCTGCAGCACCATCACGTAGCCGAAGAACGGGTACTAGGCGAATTCTGGTTCAGGGAGTCATTGGTGTTTCACCTGTGGCACGGGTATTACAATATTTGGGAATCCCCCACCACGTATGCCTCGTGCATGTGACTGTAGACGTGCACTCCTGTACAAGCGGAAGAAACAAAGAACAAAGACTTCTCCGACGGGGAAGAAATCACGAAGTCACCAACCCTGACAATGGAATTGTTTAGATATGAAGGTTTAGGGTTAGGGATCTGGTAGTGAACTCCATTCTTTTCGTGAATTTTGGCCACTCCACTGCATTAATAACGCTGGCACCAAAACACTGTTCGGGACCGATAACGCATACTCAGATTAATGGCGAAGTCAAGACTATAGTTGATGCATTGCTAATATTTTGTATGCGGAATGAATTGACGTGGTAAACAACCGAGTGAGCTATCGCACTCCACTCCCAATCGCATCCGCAACGCGCCTGCGCGCACCATCTGAAACGCTTACCAGTGAAATTATGGATACGTGAAATTATGAAACTTACCAGTGAACAGATCTACGGATAAAGATTTTCTTTCATTTTTTGCCACTTTTTTTTGGGAGGGATGAATGAGGTATGAGGAAGATGAGTCTGGTATGATAACATCTCCGCAGTGAAAATTAGTTTGTGTCGAGAAATGCGTTGGAATCCTATCCAAAATGACCGTCCCAGTCGCGCGCAGCCCCGACGCGGTTGGTTTCGCCTTGCGATGAGCTGGGCGCGGACTATGGAAGGTTACATTTCCTAAAAATTACAAATTCTCCCTTTTTAGTTCCTTTGCAATTCAATTTTTCCTTGAACTTCTATAATGCATCCCGTATGCGTCAATAGCTGTGCATTTGTGCATAAATCCGCAACTCGGACATCCGCGCGCTAAAAGCAGTACATTTGATAATTGTTATTACGACGCGTCGTAACGACACGTGTCACCACTGTTGCAGCACTATTGTTTTTGAACTACGGTAACTTCTTTAGGTTGCTGTCACACAATTTCTTTTTTTTTTTCTCCAATTTCTCCAGGACTACTGTCCCTGGTGAAACACGGTATAAGTTCTTGAAACTTTGAAATCAGTAGTGATTTAACCATGCGGAACATTTACGAATTGATTGATTTCCTCGAAGTCCTCCATGCTGCTGTCTATATAATCATGTGCAAATGGGCTATTTCAGGAGCCCGAGTTCTCCTGGACACCCACCGAGTTGGGTATGATGGAAAGTTCGTTCTTCTACGGTTATGCAGCGTCACAAATTCCAGCCGGTCTTCTCGCAGCTAAATTTGCTCCGAATAAGTAAGTCACTCCACCCTTATAACCTTTTCTAACACCGTTTTTCACTGCTGACACATTGTTTTCCTGTAATTTTCCTTGTATTCATGCTGAGGTTACAGATTGTTCTGTCTGGGTGTGGCGATTGCTAGCATCCTGAACGTCTTCGTCGCATTTGCTCTACAATACCATCCCTATACAGACGTAGTGGTGATGGTAATGCAAGGCATACAAGGGCTGGCATTGGTTAGTGTTTATATCTCTACCCTACTTTCCAGACTACTGTTATGTAAGGCCCATTTCCCAAAGGAAAACCGTTCCAGGGAGTCACCTATCCGGCAATGCACGGTGTTTGGCGTCATTGGGCTCCACCACTGGAGCGATCCAAGCTAGCCACAACAACGTTCACTGGCAGTTATGTCGGTGTTATGCTCGGATTGCCGCTTTCTGCCACACTTGTCAGCTATCTGTCGTGGTCTGCACCGTTCTACGTGTTTGGTAAGTTCGCAGTGATGCTGTCTGGGAACGTCGTGACTCATGCTGACGTATTCGGAATTTAAGGATGCGTGGGAATTTTGTGGTCGTTCTCATGGTGGATGATCTCATCCAAATCGCCAAGCGATCACTCGTACATCACTGAGGAGGAGCGAACTTACATCACTGAGAAGGTTGGAACGGTCGCAACTTCAAACATGACGGTAAGGGCTTGAATATTTATAGGATCCATTCGGAACCTTAACTATCCACATACTTTAGCTCACCACTGTACCCTGGAAGACTATCCTGCTATCACCACCTGTCTGGGCCATCGTTATCTGCAACTTCTCCCGATCCTGGACGTTCTTCCTGCTTCTTAGCAATCAGCTCACCTACATGAAGGATGTACTTCACCTCGACATTAGACATGTGAGACTTATCCACTTCTTTATCAATCTAGAGTGTTCTTAATTGTTATCGAATGCCTTCTTGTTTTCAGAGTGGTATGATCTCCGCGCTTCCTCAGTTCACCATGACTGTAGTGGTGTTGATTTCTGGACAAATGGCTGATTGGCTGAGATCAACTGGAAAAATGAACACTGGCCCGGTTAGGAAGATGTTCAATACGTTAGGTGAGCTCATTTTTATGTTATGGTTTCTTCCAGAATGTGAAGTTTATGTGGATCGTAATGAGACAAGGAGGGGGGGGG
>JARK01001361.1:335462-360705 GCA_000688135.1 Ancylostoma ceylanicum | reverse complement strand
GGGGGGGGGGGGATTGTGTGTTTGTGATTGGTCCATTCAAAGAACGAACCAGTCACAAAAAGTGACTCGCCCCATTGTTATATGTAGTATATTATCATACTGCATATTGTCTTATAGTATGTCATAGTATAGTATATGTAGTATAGTGGAGTATAGTATAATATAATATAATACAGTAAAGTATAGTATAGTATGGTTCAGCATAGTATAGTATAGCACAGCACAGTATAGTATAGTATAGTATAGTATAGTATAGTATAGTATAGTATACATAGTGTAGTATAGTATAGTATAGTATAGTATAGTATGGTATAGTATAGTATAGTATAGTACAGTACAGTACAGTATAGAATAGTATAGTATGACCTAGTACAGTGTAGTAGGGCATAGTGTAGTATAGTATAGTAAAGCATAGTATAATATGACATAGTATAGTGTAGTATAGTATAGTATAGTATAGTACAGTATAGTATAGTATAGTATAGTATAGTATAGTATAGTATAGTATAGTAGAGTAGAGTATAGTAAAGAATAGTGAAGTATAGTATAGACATATCCTAATTTCTATTTGTTTTTTACGTGTTGTTAGTACGTTATCATAATATATATATTAGCGTAGTAATGGGATATGCCTAGTAATGGGATAGTATGATATCATCTTAGATCTTAATGCAGTACAGTATCATTGTATATTATTATGATGTTATGATATATCTGATATTGTCATGCGTAGTGTATATCAGTGTACTAACATTAAATCTTAGTTAGTGGTAGTTAGTGCATTGTGTGCATGCATTATCGCCACATATAATCACACGTTTTCATGGATAGTATTTGTTGTCATCTGATTTCACTAACATTCTATATTTAGGATTCGGTGGTGAAGCCCTCTTCCTCGCGCTTCTCGCCTTCATCCATGATCCTACCCTTGCAGTCACCTGTTTAGTCATGGCAGTCACACTTTCTGGGATGGATATTGCTGGTAAGCTTGCTCTTTTCCATAGTTTTTTTTTAATTTCTAGGATATACTTTTGAGAACTGTTAAAAATTCCGCTATCCAGGCTTCAACGTGAATCACTTTGACATTGCACCCCGTTATGCCTCTATTCTTATGGGCTTTTCCAATGGCTTTGGTGCACTGGCTGGTATTGGAAACTTCGTCACTCAACATCTCACGGCTAACGTTGGTTTTAACCTGGAGCTTTCCTTCTGACGAGCCTTTTACTTGAACTTCATCGATGGATCGCTTAAATTTTTAGAATCCAAGCGGCTGGAAGTATTGTTTCCTTCTTGCAATGTCCATCGACGTCTTCGGCATTATTTTCTTCTTGATATTCGGCCAGGGAGAAGTGCAGGTAGGTAGCTGTTTGATACTTGGGCTTCACAAAAATTATTGGGTAATTTATGAACTTGATGAATATGTCATGATTATAGGAATGGGCACGTGAGCCGGAACCTGAAGAGACACTGGGCGAATTTGTCAGGCGAATTTGTAAGTTATCCAGGTTTTATCCATGATTTTGATGAAAAATACCTAAACGCAAGGAATTGTAACAAGTTCCCTAAGATTGAAAAACGTTTGGTTTAGGCCGAGCTTTGTAGATTCGCAAAAAAAGATCAATTAGAAAGTCAATGAAAAATCTAAAGTTTCGAAGTTTTACTAGGCAAATACCAAACCAAGTAGATTTCTCGAGCTGTCTCTTGTGCTTGTATCCTAGAAAGAAAGGGCAGTCTATGAATTTGGAAGTTGATGACGCCACTTGTGCAAATCATGAATTTTTATCGCATTTTTATCATCGTACGTTCCCTTACCCACTGCCAAATAGTGACAACCAGCCTATCACAGCCCCCTGCAGCCTACGGTCACGCCTTTAATTGATGCAGGCCAGAAGGTTCATTTCCACAACCATAGCTCCGTCGTACCCGGGACAAGCAGGTTGTAGATGGGATAAATTAAGCTCGTCACGGAAAACGCGCACTTTTTTTTCAGAAATTGGTCCGTATTTGAGCCAATTGTAATAGAGGGCGTGTTCCACTGGGTTCCACTTGAATATCGCAAATATATGCTGTTCATTGATGCTTCTGAGTCTGCAAACAGCCTAAATCACTTCCGAGCCAATTGTGCTTTTGGACCATTTGTATGACTTGTTGTCCCGAAAATCGTGTCGAAAATTATGTAGAACAGCCTATCGCCTTCCATAACTCAGCACCAAACCCTTTTTAGGGTTTAGTGCTGAGTTATGGAAGGCGATAGGCTTCTCTTGCTAATTTCTTGAAGGCGATAGGCTTCTCTTGCTAATTTCTTGAATTTCAGCTACGATGGTACGTAACATGTCGTCAAGAAGGAGAAAGACGAAAGGAACAGATGATGAATCACAGATAGATTACGCACGGTATGTTTCATTTGTTAATTTAGCTTTCTTGTGAATGATTGGCTTGTGGCAGTTCCCTCAAATTGTCTGAATATTACCACATTTCCTTGAGCTCTAAGAGAAAAATTTGTGTAAACAACCCGTTTTCTTACAGAATGGAAGAAGAGCGCAACAACTCTTCCGAAATGAAGCCTCGAAACAATTCGACCGATGGCGATACAGAGGCTCCGCCCAAGCAGTGCCCAGCCAACGGAGACCCCAGCAAGATCACTGACAGGCCGGAAGTGTAAATGAGCAGATGTAGACCGTAATCGTAGACGATTAACTTCTACCGGACTGCGATTATCGATTCCATTTGACTATGCGGAGCCCCAACCAGGGCCGGTCCGGTCACCAACAGTGCGAGGAATTTCTACTTCGTTTCCAGACACTGTCTTGTAGAGCAGTATTTACTTTCTCATCAAATGATCCGGGTACGACTATCCCAAAATCTTTCCATTGAGATATCCATCTGTATTTTTTCTCTGTTTTCTTTTGTACTTTGAATATTTTCTTGAATATTTTCACGGTCCAGCTGAAAAGATGCTTTCCCCGTCACCTTTTACTTGCTTCCTTCTTATTGTTAACCTTATTCATTGTCTTATCCCTCTTTTGCGGGACACCAGTTCATTTTCGAACTGGAGCATTTTTGATGTACTCATCAAACTTGTCCCCTTCCCACGGCGTACATGGCGACGGGAATATGGGATGTCATTCGAATCACGATTTATAGGTTTCCACATTCAAATCTCGTGAATGGATTAATTATAGTATTTTTATGAGCTTATTTTTGCTTGTTAGCATTTACACGGTCGAGATTCGTTCGATTGCGATTGTTCATATAATGTAACTAGTCGGCTCAGGCATTGTGCTCGATGTGTTTCGGACGGGAGATTCGAAGTGGATCCCACCAATTGTAATCATTTTTCTCATTGCTTTTACTCGTAGTAGTTGTGAGCCAATTTTTTCATGGCTTGTTATATCGCTTTGCACATATTCGCGACGTGTCGTGAGCCATCCACGACTATTTTTTTTCTATTTTCAATGAAAATTTCGAAGTCAGACTTATGTGTGCAAATGAGTATTGCTGATTTCAATAATTATAGACTTTAAATTCGATATAAAAGAGAATCTACAAAAGAAATATTAATTAATATGAGCCAGATATTTGGTACACTATCAGAGCAAATACACTAGGATAAAGCAAACCTTCATACACAACACTAAGACAAAACGAGAAAAGAGAAAAAGAAACATGTGGATGTCACTATGAGGAATACCCTACGGAGGCGAGCTTTGAGCAGCGATGTGATAAGTCTCTTAGAAACAACAGCTCAAGGATGTTGACACCGACTGTTCTGCCCTCGTCTTCACTTCATCCGTCCAAATTTTGTATATAAATTATACAAATAGTACATAGATCCATTCACTTGCCTCATCGAGGCGATACAGAAGAACAGCCATTATAGAGGAATAGCTTTGAAGCTCCGCTGCAAGCCAGGTGGCACTCGCCAGTCATTGAACCAACGAGATCTTGGTTTATCTCGAGCTGAAACCACCGTTTTTGGGCTTCCGGAAGCGAGCCTTCAGCGTGTATCAAGCGACAGTGGATATGCCTATACATATGTAGTATGACGTAAGCTTTTCTGTCGCATCACTTGCCTTCTGTGGTAACTGAATTCGCAAAGTAGGACTACCCAAATATGCTTGGAATCAACCCCGATTTTTTTCGGCCAGAAAGACGACGGAATGCGGAGGAAGATGTGGTATAAGTAGACCTTTGGCCAGCGTCTCTCTACGATTTTGACAGAAAATTCCAGAACAATCTCAGGAAGACAGGAAGGAATTTCCAGCAAGAATGGATTTTTTCCGATTATTTAAGAGTTTTCCCTTATTGTGGAGCGCTCCGATGTGTATTCCTCTGCATGCACCGTTAGAAGTCATTAGGTTACGGAATAGGTTACGATGACCTCATTACGAGTCACATGGTAACGATTGCTGCGAGCCAATCTCATCACCCCAGCAGTTCTTACAGTATCCATTGCTCGAGCGACCTATGGGCGTCAAAAAGCCGTAGGCAATGATTGGGAGATTGGCTAACTGTATAAAAGGCTGCTGCGTCCATGCGGGCGATTAATACGACCGTATTTTTAGCCCAGTACCGCTTTCCTAGGGCCATGTTGTATTTATCCCCATTGCTTCTAAGTGGATATTACCTGATTTTTCGTATATTTTTTTAATCATGTTGCTCTACTTCACCTAAATAGCTCAGACGGTTGTAATATTGCTTTTGCATACCATAGTCAACAACTTTCACCCTTTTCAAGAGTTACCAAAACAGCCTTTCTGCTTCCCTACCGGGAGCTCGTTACCACATTGATCTGGAAAAATATTTCCTAAACGGTAGCAAACTCTGTTTCTGCAAAAATAATAGCTAAGAACTATCGCTTTGCTTCCCCCTGCAGAAAATCCTAACTGCTCAGTCCAGCATTTGTGCCTACCTTCGCCTATTTACCCTACCATAGAGGAAGAAAATGGTCAAGCAATCCTTTGGCGTTATTCATGTTGACGCGCGTCAAATTTGACACGTCGCACCAAAATTCGCCCCTATGCGGCAAGAATGAAAACGCAATTTGCTCGCACGGCAGCTGTAATGGCAGAGCAACAAATTTTTGCTACGTGTCAGGAATCCTCTTCTTTCTCCCTACGTTGCGTAATGAGCCGACGCATCAACTTTAACGCGCGTCAAGCATGAACGACACTTTTTCTAGGGACTTTCCACGATCACAGATGCAGTCCAAGCTATTGCAGAACTCGTAATCTTGCATTTTATAGCTTCCAATAACCGATTCATATTTCAAACAAAGACCGTCATTCCCCTGCCGAAACTGGCATTTTGTTTCATTCTTCCGCTCCCACCATAACCCAACAAGACAGGGCTACGGTACAAAGCTAGTCTGATTTTCTTGATCGAGGCATCAGATGACCCCCTCAGCGTAACCTAGACAAGAATTTCTTGCGAAAACCGATACGACGACAAGACCCCTTTTAGGGTGTGGGTCAAGATGCGGCAAAGGTGGGTGGGCATGTGTCTGCGATTGGTTCATTCAAACCCTCGTCCTGCCCTTCAGGACCAACTAGCAGTAACTTGCGCGCGAATTCACCATACTTGCCCATGCAAATTTGAATGCGAGTGAGGACGAGTAGGCGCCGAAGGGCGGGAAGACACCGCCCCATTTTGCCGCATCATGACCCGCACCCACAGGTGAACAGTGGATTATCAACAGTAGACATTTGACTCGATTGACTCGACACGCCATTTGAAAAGTCGCTGTTCGAATGAATCGAATTTCAAGTCAGTGCTAATGTTGAATTTTGAGACAACTCCACAAGACCTGTGTTTTCATGATATCGATTATTCGAACAAGAACGGAAGTTTGAATTATTCGATTGATTCGATGTCGACATTTCGATATCGAGTCAAACGTCTAATCAACAGTACCGTAGGGAAGGACGATGACTGATGACTCTATATTCAAACGTTCCTACATCTTACATACATAAATCTTTTTGATGGAGAAAGTAACGAGCTAGCTACAAAGAGGGCGCAAAACCTCACCCCGTCGTTGGCAGTAATACAGTGGGTTATGTGGGAACTGATGGACTTTTATGGGCAGACGATCTAATCATTAGATAGTCGTAGCATCCCTCCCTAGTGTTGATCTTGAGTTCGTGCCTCCTGATCTCTTTTGTTTCCATTATTTTTCTCTCCAGCGTCCTTGTTAGGTTACGGTGGAGAACTTGAGAATTTATGGTCTGACGAAGGCCGAAAGCTCACTGCAATAAACATCAGCATAGAGGCCTTGCAGAAACCAAAACAGAAGTATCTAGCCAGAAATGAGGCTCAGAGGCGGAATTGTGTTGAATTAGCGTTGAATTACAGTCATAACCTTCGAAATCTTTTCTGGCACCTCTAAAGCGGGTTTCAGAGTTGTGCCGCGCCATATGGTGAAGGATAGTGCCGCGAAGCGAGCTCGCGCGGCAAGTGCCGCGAACACAGAGGCTTTCATTATGCCTCGCGCGAGCCCTTCGCGGCATTTTGCAAGCTCGCTTTGCCAGTCGCGGAGTCGAATGATCTGGGGTATTCGTTGCCGAGCGAGAAGTTACCCGCGCGGGTCATTTATCGCTCCACGCCACGCCGCTCAACTAAAATTGTAGGAAACCCGCTTAAGTCCATCGCTTTCTAGCAGTTTGGCCGAGTTGCTGGACCTGTTTGCTGTGGACCGATCGAAAAAAAGTCGATACCGCTACAGCAGTGATTTCTAGAACTATTCCGAAACCATGATGTCCAGTGGGGAAGATGGCAGATCTAGGGGAAATGACACGACAGAGCAGCACGAGAGCATTGTTTTCCGTTGGTCATCTGGATGCCCCTATGGCGGTGTACTGAAAAAAAAAAGCAAAAACGTCGTGAATGTTGTAAGGAGCAATTGTTGATGTTTCGAAAAAAAAAAAGCTGTCGTCAAACAGAATATTAACACAGCCTCTGATATTTTCTTTTGCTGTTTAAGCTATACACGAGGTTAGTGAGAGATTTATGTCGGCTAACGTTTCGGCAGATCGTCGTCTTCAGAGCCTGAAATGGGCGATTCGAAAAGTCAACTATCCGATTAAATCTCTCAAAAACAATGCAAACAAAACGCTAGGCCTGTTTTTAACCACAGATTCAGCTCACAAACCAATGCTCACCTTTTTAATGTGACAGCAGTGATGTCAAAGCCATAACGACCGCTAACTGTCTACTCAAGCAAATGACTTGACCGCCCTCTTCGGTCAGAAGAGCAGATCAAGATACGGAGCGAGCTCTCGCGTAATTGAGAGGCATTCTTCTTTGCTGTTCATTTTCGGATTTTTCGCTTGGATCCAAAAAGCCTCCAGAGTTTTGCGAGCTGATGTTTGAAGTTCTTGAGCTAAGATTTTTACATTAACTTCAAAATTGGCTCCATCGTGTTTTACCCTTCTGTGGTTACCGAGAGGAGTGCTCTCGCGTGATNCTTTCATCCATCAGCTGCTTTTATCAAAATTTTCTCGTTCTTTTTTTTTAATTTTCTTCCATTCCTTCGTGAACTGTGGCATATTTCACTGTTAAGTAATGTCCCAAATGTTGCACATAGTTAATGCTCTGTGTTCTTGACTTGGTTTTGTGCTTCCATTTAGTTAGAAAGGCACAATACCAAGTTTTTGTTTGCATTTTCAGAAATGTTACGACAAATGCTATCAAGAATTGCGTTTTTGTGTGCAACGAAGCTTCACTCGTTCCGAGTGATTCGTCCACCCACAGCTTTACGAATGTTGTCTGCGAAAGCAGCCCAGGAACCGCCACTGTAAGTTTCTTTACGGTGAAATGTTTTCATTTTATTTACTTCTCTACTTGTTCTATTTTACAGCCTTCCTATATTTTCAACATTCTTACTATAAGTAGGAAAATTGTAAATCAACCCTCTTCCGCAATAACGAACCATATCCCTGTAATAAGGGGAAAATCCAAACTATTTCTGCAAAAATTGCGTTCGTTTTGGTAGAGATAACGAGTATTTGATGTGATTTATTCCAGCAAAGCGGTCATAGTTGAGAACGAAGACGATCAGGCTGAAGAGCAGATTGATTACGAGAAACAACTAGAAGCGCTTATGCCTTCTGAGGCGGTTTGGAAGGCGACACCGTTCAAACACCATAAGAAACTCAAGGATATTATTAGCGAGTTAGAGGTAAAACTTTTCTTCTTTCTTCCTCTTCTCATTTCTTTTCACTGATATTAGTTCTTTTCTTTTGATTAGTCGAGTTGAAAATCACCACTAATTAATTTTGTCAAATCGTTTGATTTATCTTCTAGATGTATGGCTTTTTATTTATAGATTTATGCTTATATGGGAACCTTCATTCCAAAGTTTCTTTCGGATGATGATTGGTTCCGGTGAGTTGAAGTTATCAGTGGTTAAAACTTCTCCGTGTAAAACATGTAAGGAGGACAATATTCCACTTCTGCCCCAAAATCAAGAATTTCACTGAAACTTTGTCTATGGGAGTTATCGGACATGCTGATCACGAATTTCGTACTCATTTTGCACAACAACCCCATTTTTTGTGGTTACGGTGGCATACAGAAGCATACGGTGTATCAGAAAATCTTCCGAAATCTTGCATGGACGGCGTATTTCACGAATATCAACATCAGTCCCATGAAATTGTCATGTTCTTATCGAAATTTGTCTTTTCGCCCAATCTGTTACGGTACTCTTACCATGACAGTGTGAAAACGGGATTATAGTACAAAACGGATGTCATGATCATGATCATCACATAAAATAACGCCTCTATGCAAGGTTTCGGAGGATTCCGTAGGATACCCTGCCTAAAAACGAGGTCACGGAGCAAAATGAGTATGAAATTTGTGATCAGCATGTCAAATAACCCCCATAGACAAAGTTTCAGAAAATTTTTTTGATTTTGAGAATTTGGAGCAGAGGAGGTGGAATACGACCCAAAGACTAAGTATTAGCTCGTATTAAAAATCTCATTATTATTGTATTCATCTTGCAGTTTACTGAACACGACTGAGTCGGTTGGTGAACGTGTTTCTTTTCTCGAATACGTCGCTATAAAGCAACGTCGACAAGAAAAGGACAAGAAGAAGAGAAGCGACAGGCAAGAACGATTCCTGGCTGAGCTAGCGAAAGAGGTATTTTTTTTTGCGTATTTGTGTCTTTATGTTGATATATTTTTTCGCTCAGTTATTTACCTTCAAAATATGAAATTTCTGGTGGTCATTGTTCATTCCATTCATATTTTTGACTTACCGAACTAACATAATTAAATTTTTTCAATTTTGCATGGGGTGTCGTGTTAATCTAACATTTGTGCACAAATTGCCGGTCCACCATCTCAAACTTTTGTATTTTCCATTTATTTTCTTCAGTTAGATTGTTTTCCCTTTGTTGTTGCACATGCTATAACATACTGCTTCCTTTGAATCTTAATCTTCTCTTTTTAGACTGATTTTCAGAAGGAAAAGTTCGAACGCGGCGAAATGGGCTATGGTCCGGATCTCTATCAACTGATAAACAATCCGATGCGTAATAGAAAGAGTAATTTTACCTTCTTCTGATTTTAATTTGATTTTATTGCGCTTTTGAAGTTCAAATATTTACAGTTTAAGTAGGATTTCTCACATTTCATACATCGCACAACACCATTACAGAGATTCACGCCACTCAAGGAGCACGAGTTGTCTCAGCACTACGATGCAATGAACGACCGAAGATTGCGTTTGATCTGCAGTACATGTTCAACGAGAAACATCGTGTTCAGTCCGATTTGGGAAATCAGTTGCAGTACGTCATTAGTGTGAGTTTTAACTGTGATTCAGTTGTTGGCATTGACGAGGATGAGCTTACCATCTTACGGTCATGTATGCCTGGGATTTACTCCGTTAACGGTAGGAAATAGGAAGACCTGTGTGCATCATTGAGATTACCCAGAGTAAACGTGTTAATCCCATGCTAAGAATTCGTGAATCTGTGGGATGTGAACGCGTCTACCCTGAGAAGGAAGTGGAGTAGGCCAGACTAGTAGTAACACCTATCCTCGGAGTAAAACCTATCTGGCTTGAATCCTCGCTTGACAAGGTGCTAAAACATATATTTCATTTCTGCCCCGGGTCCAAAAAAAAAACAGATATGGCCGAGAGGGCAAGGTGCTCAGCTGTTAGGTAGAGGGTCGACGGTTCGTATCTCGTCATGTCCTTCCGTTTTGCATTTTTGTTTTTTTATCCCTTCTATATTGTTGAAATCAAATTTAAAAGATTAGAACATTGAACTTATCCTTATTGATGCACCAGCCACGAATAACTATAGTATATGAAAAGTAGTCTACTGTAAAGTGAAGTCAATAGGGATAGGTTTTATGTTCTAATCTTTCAAATTCCATTTCAACAACTCAGATGTAATGAAAAAAAAAAACAAAAACGCAAAAAGGATGCACATGACGGGATCCGAACCCTCGACTCACTGCCTAACAGTTCAGCACCTTCCCCACTCGGCCATATCTGTTTTTTCTGTATCTCGGGGCAGAAATGAAATACATACATGCTGAATATATGCTGTAGCACCTTGCCATGCATGGATTCAAGCCAGATAGGTTTCGTTCCGATCTGCGAGTCAGGCCTCTTGCACTTCCCTTGTGACTAATTTCAATGATGCAAGCAGCCCCCGTATTTCCGGCTGTGAAATTTCATTCGTCTGATTTCGCTTAATCTTTTCAGGAGAACCTCGACTCAAGAACACCTTGGCATATGAGTTTTGTCAATTTTCCGAATACCGAGGACGCACAGAAATGGCTAGAGAAGTACATTGTTATGCTTTGTTTTTAGATTTCATTTCGGAGCGGTTTTCTTTGTCTTCTCTTTTTTTGAGCGTCAGGAACTTAGGAGAGGCTATCTTTGTGTGTTAGGCTTAAATTTTTGAGTATATTTAACTTCTTGTTGAGGTTTCCACCAACTCTGTTCGTTTCCAGGTCAGTAGGCTTTTATGGAGGCCAATACACGCACCAAACTGTTCTTCCGGACTTCACTGAAAAAGGTGTGAAGGAGACTTTTCCAGATCAAGAAGTGGTTTACATCTCAAGGTTGGTGCCTTATGCTATTCTTCCGCTTTATTTATACATTATACACTGATGAGTGCAGGAAGAAACTTATTACACTAGTTTTCGTATAAGTATAGTGCACGAAATGAAGACTAAAATGATCCCAAGTAATTAGCATATAATTAATTGTACACTAGATCACGGTGTTGAAATTTGCAGGCACGCCAGGGAGACTTTGGACGGCCCTCTGTCGAATGTTGATGCTATAGCTCTGTGTGTGTCCATGGATACTGCGAGGGAAGCGCTTGGAGCCGCGCGTCGAGGTCGCATACGAGCAGTTAGATTACCAATACAGAAATATGTGAAGTGGGTTTGGGACTTTTTTTAGTGTTCAATGGTCATTATTTTCTTTTTCTCTTTTTTTTTCTTACGTTCATGAATAATTTGTGCTGCAGGTGGCAACAGGGTCCGATGTACTTGCCGTTTCCCAATATTATGCGCATTTTCCGTCATGTTCATAGGAGTGGTGGTGACTGGGAGACGGCGTTTTTGAAGAATATCAGCAAGTGAGTTCTGGTTCTGTATATGTCCGATTCTGTGTTCCTATCATTCATTGATCTGGTATACTTGTATGGCCAGTCGAAAACAAAGGGCGATAACTTAAATGGTTTTTGTTTTTCTCAAGATTGATTTCCGAGAGTTTAAACGGTTCGTTCCTAGACGTCATCTCATGACTCCTGAGGAGAAAGAGGAGGAAGCGCACAAAGAGAAGATGAACAGGCGGAAAATTCGAAAGCGCGAGAGGGACGAGTTGATCAGAACGATCTGTGAGGCCACTGGGCACCACTAGTATGTGTTAGTATCGTTTTAGAGCGCTAGTTTTACCTCATTCACGTTTGTTATTAATTTAATTACGTTGTTGTTACTGAAATACATCCCAGTTTGGTGATGCTGTTGTCTATATTGATGTCTTTGTAGTAAATTTTAAGCTAGTAGCTCGTAGCACTCATCGATTCGTATGCTCAATTGTATATACGTCTATATACCTCAATTATTCCGTTTCCACTACTACTTCTAACTAGAATTTGCACTCATTGCAGTTAACAAGTATAGTCTGACCGTCTCAGGATAACCGGAATCTGTTATTTTTAGTTCTTACTACTGAAGTCTTAATTATATGTGCACTGTTAATTGGATGTCCTAAAGTTTGAGTAACTAATAATTTATTGACATATTCTAAGTGCACTCACTAATTAGTGTGGTTTGTAATAAATTATTGATTTAGTTGGTTGTGTGACCGCTTTCGAAGACGAAGTTGACGTGTGGTATATCGAAAATCGTGATCGGAGATCAAATTTGAGTTTGGAGTTTTTAATCTGTCTAGAAACGATAATCGAGGATCTGAGGTAGTACTTGCCTCTCAGAGCACCTCTGTTTTTCTCGCTTTTGTTATTTCCAGTACCTCTCATGATCTCTTTCCTCGTGAAATGGCCCATGTGAAGGTTTTGAATCCAATACATGTGCAACTGCTCCTCGTACTTGACTCAAGCATCGTGAATGCCAATCCAGACTTTTTTGTTTTTGAAAGCCAAAGGCTTGGATGAGCTTATCACTTATGATACACCGTCGATTTTCGGGTAGGATGTCCGAGTAGCTTGCTAGATGTGTTGGTAAAGGATAAAGGATAAAGTGGTCGTCGTTGATCAATCCCGTCACGAGGGATGCGCCACGACTTCATCTGATCATCGTAGAGGCGTTGAATGCGTTTGTGCCCTATACATACAGTGACTTGCGGGGGGCATCCGATGAACCAGTTCAGTGCTTCATCCTCCCAGACTCCTCTGGTACCAATTTACCGACCCCGGAGGGATGGATGGCTTGGTTGGCCACGGGCGCGGGATCGAACCATCGACCGTGTGCGTGCACAGCGAGCCTCTTACCACTGCACCACACGCGCCCGCATCATGAGTTAATGAAAAAGTTATCGGATTAAATGAAGATAGAAACACTATTCCTGCGGTCCTGAAAATTTTCACAGTAACCGCCTTTCGGACCTGACCTAGGATTCACGAACGCATAACCAGGCGAAACCAGGTTAGCAAACCAACTTTCACGTCCTGCGTCTCTTACCACTGGGTAGTCTCTACGAAAACCAATAGCGCTAGCCTTCAGAGGTCCGCTTGATTATCTTTCCACGAATCCCAGCCCTGGTCGCTACTGTGGCTTTGTAGCGCTGTCGGGTCAAAATCTCTTTCGTCTCGTTATCCTTGGCTGGTTTCTGAATAGATACCAGCTGATCTACAAATCTGCGTCTGTGATGCATTTTTAAAATCTTTCTCGAATTACGCTCAAGTTTCCAGTAAATTAGGTGGTTTTCGCACACCTTCCAGGCAGTGGCGGACGTGGGGATGAGAATTTTACAAGATTATTTTATTTTGAGATATAATAATTTTTAAAATGATTTTATTTTTGGATTTCTGGCCATTCGGGTCACCAAATTGATGGGAGAAGATCCCACTTTTACCCTGTCCCTCGCCCCCTTCCTCTCGCACACCTTCTGCGTCCGTCTCTGCTTTCAGCTGCTAGACGTGTGATTGAAATCACCCTGGGTAAACATGTCGGCGCCCATGTTACCAAGGGTAAACGTGTTGTCGCCCGGCTTAACGATAGGTGAATTTGTGTGCTGCGAAAACGTCAACCCTGGGTAATCTCAATGATGCGTGCGGCCTCAGGTGAATTCTACTTATTCTGTTCTCGGATTCTTTTTCTCCAGAAGTCTAGGAGAAAATCACACCTAAATCACATGGGTGGGATTGCAGCAGTTAGGAAAAATTAACAGTATTGCTGAAATATTGCCTTTCTCCACAATTTTTTCCTGTTTCCGAAATGCTGGCTGATACCCTGAAATTCGCTGATCTATGTGTTCTACTGTCGAAGCTGCGTGACGTCAAAGGCAACAATGCCCCAGTTATGCGGAAGAAGCTCTTTGAGAAGTTTGTAACCAGTTGTGCCGATAAGTGCGAGAATGGAGAAGACCCGGACGCGGCGTTTCATCCGGTGGGTAACCCCTTATACTACCTGCCGTTACCGACTTTTTCTAGTGGTCACGGCGAGTCTTGCACAATTCCTCCAGTTATGGCCAATTCCTGCTTCGTTCATATATTTCAGGTTCTTCGCCTCGTGCTGAGTACACTAGACACAAGAAGCTTGAGCATCAAGGAGGTGAGATCTTTATGAAATGAACGATCTATGCACTCCTGCTACATACAGTGCGTTTCATAAGTATAGACGCACCCCAGAAAATGCTGGTACACAGTTGCGCACAACCTCTCGGGAAAAACCACGAACACAGGTCGAATCAGCGTGCCCGAAAACCCTAGTTCCTATGTTTTCACCTGGAACTAGGAAGCAAATTGAGCAGATTCGGTAGACAGCCCCCATAACTACCGTTCCATAAGTATAGACGCACTTTCAAAAATCAATTATTTCACAACGGGAGCTTCCTTGCAACAGCAGATTAATAGTTGGTAGGCCCTTACAACTTCGAAATAACTGAGAAAACGTGGGTTGGCAGAGATTTACCCATCCTTTCCGACAACTGGCTGCCGAAACACTGCTAAGTAGAGATGACGTACTTTTTGAGGTTTCTTGTGTCACTGAATGATCGATTCTAGCCATCAATTCTATCCATTAGGATGCCCCAGGGATCTTCTAGGTTGGTAGTATCGAATGACAAATACTGCCGTTGCTATGAGTTCTCTAAACCATATTTTCATTGAGCGACAGACATGGGTCGCGCACGTTTTTTGATGGAAAGATGGGCTTCTCATTCTTTGAGCTGCAACGGGACAGGGTAATTAACCACCAAAGCAATGCATGTTGTAGCCCCGATCCCATGGCTAGATCCAAATGGTTGCCCAATTCCTCACGGCTTTATTTTGCTCAGGAGAACATGGTGATCGTCATGTCCAGGAACTCGTCCGTTGTTTTAGACCTTTTGAGAGCCCGTACCATGTCCACAAAGTTATTCTGAGTAAGAAAAGCCCGATTTAGGTCACACGGAAGTGAAAACACATCGCTGAAAAAAATGTACAAGAAGAGCCAGCCTTTCTCAGAAAGGACTCTTTGGAGGTGAGCGCTACCAAGGTAGGGGACGGTTTCTACCAGGACGGCGTCCTCGATATTGCTTCCATTCCTATTTATTCGCGTTCCTTGAACCTACGAACACCTTTTATGATCAAATCCTCCATTTCCTCACAGCTTACAGACAAAGAAACCAATTTTTCCACCAAAAAAGTAGTCCGGCTCATGCCTGTCCCTCGATGGAAAAATGCTTTAAGAAACTCAAATCGACGGCAGAAATTATCTTCTGATAATAGCAACCTGGATGATCCCTGAGGCTTCCTACTAGATAGAATTGATGGCTAGAATCGATCATTCAGTGACACAAGAAACCTCAAAAAATACGTCATCTCTACTTAGCAGTGTTTCGGCAGCCAGTTGTCGGAAAGGATGGGTAAATCTGTGCCAACCCACGTTTTCTCAGTTATTTCGAAGTTGTAAGGGCCTACCAACTATTAATCTGCTGTTGCAAGGAAGCTCCCGTTGTGAAATAATTGATTTTTGAAAGTGCGTCTATACTTATGAAACGGTAGTTATGAGGCCTGTCTACTGAATCTGCTCAATTTTCTCCCTAGTTCCAGGTGAAAACATAGAAACTAGGGTTTTCGGGCACGCTGATTCGACCTGTTTTCGTGGTTTTTCCCGAGAGGTTGTGCGCAACTGTGTACCAGCATTTTCTGGGGTGCGTCTATACTTATGAAACGCACTGTGTGCTCATTATCATTTCTCCCCTGCATAATTCAAAGTTCAGAAGAAACTTGTCGATCGTGTCAGTAAAGCCTTAGCCATGTCTTCTGCAGATATTCCAGGAGCAAATGTTCCGGTAGAATTTGATTACTTACTTTTCCCCAATATGAGTAACCTGAAAGTTTTCTCAATTTAGAATGCGACGAAGGTCTGCGAAGTTTTGGCAGCTGAAGTTTCGTCGCGAATAGCGCCAGATGACTTTGAACATCTGTCAATAGCGCAAATCAACGAGAAGTTGGATCATATGAGTGAGAGCTCTGGTGAGCCTTTTTACCATATTATTCACAAACCTGGTCAGGTTTCCAATTTTCTCTGAAGCCCTAATTTTGTCAAGCAATCAAGTGTAGCACTTTTTCTCCAGGAAAATTGTTCATTCTGGATTAGGGTAAGGCAACATTTTTCTCAGGATTATTCAGGAATGCCGCTACTGTCACAGTGATTCCCCCATTCTAATGCTGCATGCCAGCTTTGTAACCACAAAAGTCGTCCATTCTGTGGACGGAAACCTCCTAGGGAGCGTTCTTGGGTAGGCGCACAAATGGGGCTACTGTGGTAACATCTCCAAGCCAGTCGTGGTTTCATTCAGTAGCGGAATTCTTAAACATTCCTGAGCTGATTGTGACTTCCCCGCAGGCCATTAATGGAGGAGTGCCGTGGGCAAATGTTACTATACCTGACCACCTTGGCAGCCATTTATTCCCCTTGCAATGACGGAATTGTTCAGAAAAGGCATAAATTTTTGCTCTGGGAGCAGGTACATTTGGGGTTCATGGGTAGGTTAACATGTTTCCGAAAACGTTTAGAGCACAACGATGTCGTGTACCAAAGTGTGGAAAACATCTACCTCTCAGGATTTTTGAATAAAAAATCGTTGGTTAATATTGTCTTACTATTTTCAGAAACTGAAGACCTCCAATTCCTCTTTAAAAACTGCTCTCAGGACGAACTTTTCTGGCTATTTAGTATTATGATTAAAAATGTTGAGGTAAACGTTTGCATCCTATTAATTTGCCTTTTCTGACCTCCATAATTTGCCATTATTTAGTCAACTATTGGAGTAGCGAAAAATATCATTCTATCGTGGCTTGGACCACAAGCTGTAGCCCGCTGGAATGCCGCCCGTGATCTATCGGAAGTGGCTGCCGCCACTAGCGACGGCGAACCACGCCTTGGTGCCAATTTCCGCCCGATGCTGTTGGCGCGGCTGCCGAAGGAGGGATGGTGGGAAGTGGTTGGTGAAGCTGCGGCTGAATTCTTCCTGGAGGATTTGGTGGAATTTCCAGATAAAAGAAAATTGTGGCGATGAGTTCTTTGTGGAGACAAAGTACGATGGTGAACACGTGTTGCTGCATAAAATCGCTCGCGATCAGTATAAATGGTACACGAGGAATGGAAAGGATTTCACAAAGGTATGCTGATGATGTAAGATGCAATCTCATAGAATTATCTTTCCATTTTTCAGGATTATGGTGGATCATCTTCGTTAACGAATTTAGTTTCTGGACGAATTCATCCGTTTTTTCGGTCAACTGTCACGGATTGTATTCTCGACTGCGAATTGATGCTTTGGGACAAAAAGCTGAAGAAGCTATGTAAGGCAGGCGGATGGGCTGATGCCAAAAAGATTTGATGGAGCCAAAAATGAACTGACTTGCCCTTTGCATTTCCATGCGATTTCCATTTCTGCGCCAGTTGTCCAGCAAAAAAAAAAAAACAAGAAAAAACTGGAGAGAGCAAGAGAAGTAACTGTGAAGGACTTCGGAATCCTAGGTCAAAAGTGCTAATTTTTACACCCAATTATCTACAACTCATTTTTTTATCGTGGACAATCGGGTGTAAAAATTAGCACTTTCCACATCTATTTATTTTTTGTTTTTTTTTTTCAAAATATTTTTATTGTCTTAATTTTGAATCCAGTTTTATTGTAGAGTCTGTTTTCGATAGAAGAAAATTGACTTTAGTCCTAAACTCTTTCTACGTATTTGTGTAAAACACATGCTCTTGTTCATGCTTCTACGCGCGGGTGCAAGCGATTTTTCCCTGCTTTGGTTGCTGCTATACTTCTCGTAAAGTATAGCACCCTGTGTAGTTAAGCGCTATCGATCCAAAGATCTATTGATTTTGGGCATGGAATTGCTGGCATTGTTGCCGCACGAGTTACTGGTAATCGATTCGTATCAAAATCGCTGTCGCCTGAATGTCTGACCCATGGTTTTATACTTTATGCGGGGTGTAGTGACAGCTTGATAGATGATCGGAATTGGCAGGATTGGTGGAATTAGGCGAAATTTGTTTTTTTTTCTCCTCTATTTAGCTTTTTTAACCCAAGCGATGAGATATCAAGCATTTTTGAAGAGGAGTTAGATAATGAGAGATACCCTTAATAAGAACTCCGTATTAGTATATTTTCAATTGTTTATTTTTTTTTATTATTTTTAAATGATTTTTATTGATTATTTTTCATTATAATTAATATTTTTATTAATTTCATTCACTGTTCGGGCCCTTACACCAGTGAAGACGCCAATTTTTTCCCACGTCCCTCTCCCGCCCACTTTGTGCCTCCGCCACTGCCTCATGACCTTCGTGCTTTGCCCGTTTTCAGAAAACTAGGCGTAGAGTAGTTCGAGGAAGCTTAAGATGTGGTTCTAGATTTAACTCACTGTTTGATCTCAGGCTATTGCAGGTCGTCGCCAGTTCAAATCGCAAAACTCTGAGCACAGAAGTCATTCGTTCCGCCATATTGATCCAACTGACAATGTTCAAATTGGTGGGTGGTGCCACTTTTGCATTGGTGGTCTCACTCCTTAGAAGGGCATTTCTGAGGTTGTTGAAGGTAAATCCTGGCCTTTCAGCGGTGGTTATCTTTGACCTACTGTATTTGAATGGAAAATCCATTATGAATGCTCCTCTTCATCAAAGGATTCGAGCGCTGGATGCCGCCATACTAAAGGATAACACGCATATTGACACAATAGCTGTGGCACCGAGGAAAACTGTGACCACAAAGTTCGTCTACAAAATAGGATTTGATTTGGGGATCCATGGGATAATGGATTTTTAGCTAGGTTTTGTTGGAAATTTCGAGTGATTTTGATATTTAGAGAGGAAGTTGAACAACTATTCGCTCAGGCGTTGGGTGCTGGTGAGGAAGGGATTGTCGTGAAACGGAAGGACGTCACTTATCAGCCTGGCACGAGGTATAATAATTTTGACCGCACAATATCGTCATTTTGTTATGAGTATTTTGAGTCTTACTCAAATTATTCTCAAAATATTTCATTTAGAATGACCAAAAGCGGCTGGTTTAAGCTGAAGGCCTATTTGGGTGACAACGAATTAGATGTGGCTGTGGTTGGTATTGACAAGGGCAAAGATGGACAGTTAGCGTATCAGCTAGCTGTGCGAGATGGTATGTTCTTGACTTTTTTCACAGTACTTTATTTAGTGTAGACCTCCAGCTTCTCTTCCATGGGCAGAAAGTTCTCGTGACTGACTCGAGAAAAATAAATGAAAGTTTAGTCTAGCTTATAACAACGAATTAGGTGTCTTTGTATTGTGAATACCGTAGACTCCAATGTCCAATCCTTTGTTGGCTAGCTTTCGGTGTTTAACACCGTCGTCAGGCCTAGAATACATTCCAACCTATCTTCTAGAACTCATGATAACAATGGCGCCAATGACGAATGAGCAACTAAGTTGACCAGACTAGGCAAACAAGATGACAAACAGAATAGCAACCAAGTCAGTAGGCGAGTGACAGTAACAGGGATGCGACATGAGAGTCAGGGTCACAATCACGACCGCTCCACGTGATAAGCCTGAGGGTGTCGACAAGCTTATCCTTGTTGTTTATTTCCGGCGTGAGACGCTTTATCGCAAGAGCCTCGAGCAACTTCCTTCCCGAGGGACTTTCTAGTGAGCGGATAATAATGAATAATGATATAATTGGATAGTATGTAGGAGTGATGTGAAGAAAACGAGGGTCAAGTGCCCCTGAGGCTTTCATACTAATCGGTTTTGGGGCTTGAACACAAGCGCAGCTTCCTTGGCGTCTATGGGCCATAGACCCTTCCGTCAGCACTAAATTTCTCCTTTTGTGCCACACTGGCTGTTACAAGGAGACGTTTATTTCTGGCCTAACGTTCCGACTCAACGTCGTCTCCAGAGGCTTGAAAGTCGTACAATTTTATCTATTTACCACCAAAGTGCTCCTCACATAGTTGTTGATTGAACTCAACTACGCAAGACAACACTAAGTATCCAGTCGACGGACGAACTCACCGCGTATCCCGCCGATTAAGCGGAGCAGAATGCACCCACATCAAGAGGTGTTCGTCAGCATATGGCAAATGAATACTGCCTGCTGCAGCTTTGTTCTTATAAGGCGTGCGCCAATATCTTTAAATACAATGTAGAGCAGTCCTGCATTTCTGTCGGTTTTTTTCTAAGGAAGCTTCAAAAGAACTCATTACTTTGTTAATCAAACATAAATGAATACGTTCGAGGTATGTAGCATTGTAACAGTGAAAAAAAAAGAGATTGTGAGCTTACCTCTTTCCATGTGTCCTGCACCACTGACGTAGTTAATCAAAGTGCGCCACTGACGTATAATAATATGGTATATTAGATTTGTAGTTGGGGTATTTAGTAACTTTGAAGTTATAGTTACCTGCTTTAGTGTAACAGTAGTACCAACGTTTTCCCTTTCCGAATTTATTTTGAAATATAGAGAATAATTTTCTTTTGGGCAGATGTTCATGTTCGGATTCCGGAATGAAATCGCGAAAGTCAAGTCCGCGACCACTCTCTTCTGTGTATAGAAGACGAGTGGAAAAGACAACTTTATGAGTTGTCTCTCACCACAGAGAGGCGCGAATGGGAAATTGTCAACCCACACTGTCCTAGCCTTAAATACCTTCTTGTTTACAACAACAATGTTATTGACAACAGACTAGGACAGCATATCACATCATTTCTTCACTTCTTCTTCACGCGAATGTCTTCAGAGCTTCCATGTTCGCTTGTCTTTGAACCTGGGCATTTTAAATGGTAACAGCCTGGTACGGCAGAAGCAAGTTATACAGTTGTCTTCAGAGCCTTTCTCGCTGAAGTTTCGGACTCGTAGGCTGAAATCTTGCACGTTAAGAAAGTGTCTGCCTCTGGCCTACGGAAATAGCATTGTCATAAGCAGACATGAATTCTAAAGTTGTACGAATTTTTCAACTTTTGGTGTTTGTTCATTTTTCGTCTCGTGCATTAACCTTATACGAAAACTTAACATATAAGTAGGTCTCCTCCTGCACTCATCAGTGAGGTGAATTAGACCTTCTAAATTGAGTTTGACAAGTAATGTGTAATATGTGCACATTTTTTAAAATACTCATCTTCTGGGTGTATAAGTTTAGAACTTACATCTGGATTTGTGATTGATATAACTTCCGACCACATGTGTGTAAGATGCATTATAGTGTCGGAAAGACTTCAGTTCTTCTTGCCACATTCTGCCATCTCGTTTCTAGCTTCAGAAGTTCTCTTAACTGCGTCGAAGACGATGTTGAACAGTAGTGGGGCCAAGTCCGTGTTAATGTGTGAGGAGTGCTTCAATAGAAGTTTATTCGATTAGCTTTCGGCGCGTAGCGCCTTCTTCAGATCTTAACAGAAAACAATGTAATGCAAGAGTAGACAGGGTGGTAAGCCATCGCTGTCTGCCGGATAGAATCACAAATTGTCATAGACCCACTCACAATCCTCGATTAACAATAGAATTATTAATACTACAGTAGGCGTTACAGTGAATAGAACGAAATAAAGATCATGAAAATTGTAGCCCATTCGCCCGTTCGGTTCCTGTATACGGGTAAATAGGCTGAAAAATGAGGTCCTCCCGATACAGCAAGCCATCTAACCTTATCTGCAACACTGCTTTTGCTCTAGACCGGATCGAATCACAAATTATCATAGACCCACTCACGATCCTCTTCCAGAGACGGTCCTCAAGATAGTGAACACAGTAGTTTTCCTTGTTAGAGCACTTCTTCAGGAGAGTGTAAATGTGATCCAAGAAATGATGATGTGAACGAATTGTGACGTTAGAGATGATGTTATTCTTCAACGCAGAGCTCTAACTTTTGATAGGCAGGAGGATATGAAGACTAGATTTGCTCCACGAACTTTATCGGCAACGTTTCTTTGTTGTTATTATTATTATTACCCTTGCAACGGCAGTGTTCTAACATAACATTTTAAAAGGTTTATTGAAGTATTTGATTACAATGACAAGAAATTAGTAGTTTGTCGGGCGTTTTTGATCCACAAGCACTTCATAGTGGCGATCCAGCATATTTTTTAGGTTCCTGAGTAGCTCAGCATGTTCGCTTCGCATCCACTCATCCGGTATTGCCCTTTTCAAATCTCCAGCCCTTTTATGCTGACGGTGATCGATTTAGATTTGACGGGCAATTCTGCCTCAGAGGTTCTCTATAGGGTTTAGGTCTGGGCTACACGCCGGCCATTCCAGCAGCTCCACTCCTTGAGCATCTAGGAACTTTAACTCTCCATCGAGTTTGTTGGAATTTATACATTTGTTGCCGTCTTTCAATCAGAAACGGAAACGTTTCTAGTCCCCTCATGCTACTCATTCAAATTACTTCTACCTTTGTCATGAGCAGGAAGATTATTCATGTTTGTTATAATATGATTGTTATAATGTGATTACTGCTTAACTTATCTGCCACGACTATCTATTATCTTATAATTATTATCTGTCTTTCTTTCTTATCTTCTATTTATTAATTTGCCACGACTCACGTATCAAACTGTTTCTGAGCTTCATAGGAGAATTGATGCCGCTTGAATTTGTTGAATCCCTTCTTTATTCACTTCTTTTTTAGGGACGAACGCTCCATCAGGCGTTGAACCACTTCTTTCTTTAAGATCAGAAGTTGATACGTAGCGCCTCAGTACTGCGTTCTACTAGCATGCGCTGTCGTGAGGCCTGATTTGATAATGTCTTCTGTCGTGCACAGTGTTTGTCTAGTGGTTTCCGAATTCTACCTATTTGTCTATGCTGACCACGAGTTAGGGCAAACAACTTTATTAGAACGTGACGAAGCTGTGCAGAAGGCAGAGCTGGGTCTCCCGCTTGCGCACCTTCTGTTATTATTTTATACACAACACTTCGTTAATAGTATGTGTTGATTAGTATGTGTTGAAAGATTCTGGGTTTACTTCTTTATTTTGGTGAGCTTTCGGTGTGTAGCGCTTTTCTCAGATCTTTATGCATAGTGGAACGATAAACTACAATCCACACAAATACGATAATATACTGCTATCCCGGAGCCTCGTGAAACACAATAGTTGCTTCTGATAATTTTTGACGACTCCCGTATGATATATTTATTGGTTAGCTTTCGGTGTACTAACACCTTCTTCGGACCTACAACATATCTCTAAGATTCATTCCACATCAATCATCAATATATCAATATGAACTAACCAAGCCGGAAATACACTAACATGACAGAACACACAGTTAGTACACCGAAAGCTAACCAATAAATATATCATACGGGAGTCGTCAAACATTAGCAGAAGCACATTCACACAAAGTTAAAAATCGTTCACAAGTACATAGGTGAACAGAGGAGCGGTTTATTTGAAGGAACATGTGTTACTATCAATTTGGCTGTAGATGGAGTACAGTGATAAGTACGAGAACTTACTACAAAATGTGACTTATTTTGAAATGTGAAGACGGAGGAGGTCTGGTGTCTTCGTTAGTTGGAGCTATAATTTCTGGTCTTTGGCTTCTAAGAAATGACCGCAGGACATTGTCATTGTTGTCAAGCTATCAGTTTCGGCGCCTAAGCGATTTTAACCACATTGTAAATTTTTCTGTTCAGTACGGGTTGAGAACTTCTTCAATTCTTTACTTGATGAGCATTCGGTGCTTAGCGCCTTCGTCGGATCTTTACAATATATTACATTACACACAATACAGCAATAACCATAACCAATAATAACCATAACATTAACCATAAAAAGCAATTACAACAATAGCAATAACATTGTAAATTGCTGAATTCCCTTCGCTTCCATGATTTTTTTCCGGAGGGTGTGCTCGAGATGACGGTACAACGCGGTTACCTCGAAGGCTGTAGTAGATTTCCGTGTACGCCATTATGCGGTGCTTGGACAAGCTGGCGTATGACGTCGGATAGCTGAATGAGCGATGAATTTCATCCAACCACTTGTCTTGTAGTCTTGCCGCTCCATGCCATGTATCTTAGTCGCACCTAATGTACGTGATCATGCAAATGGTACCAAGTAAGTGACAGATCTCGTGACCATGGCAGTAAAGGTATTCCTCGTCGTAGCAACCGTTATTGCGCATTCCTAGCGACGTCCGCATCCTCTTGCGGAGGTGCAACGTTAGAATAATCTCTTCTACGTCTGAGCCAACCAAGTTTTTAGGTGGAAAAGTTTATTTGAGGCCTGACGATTCGACTGATTCGTCGTCTTCAGAGGCTTGAAAGTGGCTCACGGCTATTACTTGTGGTCGAAACCGCCAAACGTCTCCATCAAACCCTGCCAGAAATCTTCAAAGAAACATACCCAGGTTCAGAGAAGAAGGAACTTGGAAGTTAGAACAATCATTCTTGTAGCTCTCACGTTGGACTTCCTTGGTGTCTTGGCAGATCGACTTTGTTTAGTTTACCAGTGTAGTGCTCAATTATTCGCAGTCACGATTGTTGCAGCCTTCAAAGGGGGGGGGGGGAGGAGATCTTGAGCCAAAGGTTGCCCAGAGGGGCCCCGACATCCCGACAAGCCTGCTGATCGCTGGCAATATGATAGGCAGCCAAAAGTCAGCAGGGCACTACTCTTCAGGTGACACCCAGATAACCACCAGGTTGTGGTTGCCAGTGCCCATTGCCTTCATTTCCACCTCTACGAATGGAACTCACGTCTCGAGTTTCAGCACTAGTGGCTGAGCCGACCACACGAAGAAGCGACGTACGTGAAATGAAGGGTGGATAGGATGGTTAAGGAGGATAGGGAGGATATCGTTATCACGCGGAAGATAAGGGATTTATGTAAGGTCTTGTTTTGACAAGACAAAGAAAATCAGATTCATCAGGAAGAGTTATTTATTTGGGAGGAATTATTTATTTGTGTCTGAATGCATCAATGAGATTGGCGAGAGTGAACGTGTTGACGGGTAAATGATGGGTGAGTTCGGGGGTATCAGCACGTTAACCCTGGGTAATATTAGTGTTACATGCGGTCCCTGGATATAATTCGCAATGTGAACGGGGGGGGGG
>JARK01001361.1:311388-328583 GCA_000688135.1 Ancylostoma ceylanicum | reverse complement strand
ACGTCTTAGCGAACACAAGGAATCACCCTTGTTTGAAGCGAGCTCCGTTCTTAGGAAAGGAGCCACGAAGACGCCAGCGAAGACTACTGCCGATGCGCCGCAACTGAAGTTCCTCCATTTTTGATTCATATCATAAAGAGGTTTTCGTTTAGGAATTTGATATTCCTAGGGGAAGTAGCGCAGGTCTTGGTCTCCAAGATGGACTTAAAATTATCTCTTTGTTTGCAAATCTAGTTGCGTTCTTGCCAAGGAAATGTACGAAGGTTTAGTACAGAGAATTTTTTTATTTTCTTGTTTCTCATTGAAACAGTGTCCTTTGGAAATATTTCCTTGCTGGACTCAATTCTTATCCCAAGGTAAATCCATATATACTTTGGCAGGGCTTGGCTCCTGTGCAAGGGACGAAAGTGATGCAGGCCTAGTTTCAAAAATCCACAAAGGAATTTAAACTGGCACAGAACTAGCTTCCTTGTCAACCGAATTTCAGTCTACTGAGCGAACCCGTATGGGGCTCTTAGAGAGCAAGAGCTGTGCTATCATCCACAGAAAAACCAAGCTCCCAGATTCTCTTCCGTTCAAGATCTGAACAAAATCGTCCAGAGTTAGTTACGGCGCAAAGGCTATTTTCTCCATCGTCGTCTTCGCGACTGCTTCCGCGAGGAAGGGCCCTGCTGCGGACAAGAGTGCACTCGTTCTGATCGCCAAGGCATGGGCTTTATCAGGCATATGCACATTTGAGACATTTTCGCATCTTGCCTTTTCTACAGACTAATTTTAGGTGCGTCAATAATTCTGACGCACCCTGTATTTGGCATTTAACATGTATCCAGGAAATTCAGGTGAAATAACGTTCGTTTTGCCGTAGATTCTGGATATCTATCCACAAAGCGTAGGTAAAATATTCTTTTTGCCGTAAATTCTACTCTCAACCACACTTCTTGATCATTTACTTGTTTTATTCCCTCGATTTTCTTGTGAACATTGCTATTTGATATTGAATTGTTATCATTTTTTGACAGAAGACTTAAATAATATTATAGCATTTGCAATTAATTCACCCTGAAAAAAATCACTGGCTGCTTGTTCACTCTCACACCATCGCTATAATTTTCTTTTTTCTCTTATGTCATTGTCATTTTTCACCCATTCCGGTCTACATTGCAGTGTGACATTTCTCGATAGTTCTCCTATAACAATAAGATTGTAAGAGCTTTGTATGCAGGCTGCAAGATTGTGTCGCTTTGTAGCAGCATGTTAAGGTATGATTTGCAAGCGAAACAGTGGATGAGATACATATTGATCCCTGTGAGAGTATTTCCTATTCTCTGAATATTTGATTGTTTGAGAATTGATTTCTGTATTATAAATATATAAGTTTTACTCCTGTCTGTTCACCTTTTTTATGTTTCTTTCTGGAGAAAATAGGGTGCAAAGCTGTTTGAACGACTACAAGGGGATTTTTCCACAAATGTGAATCGTGGACACTATCCTCTGTTCAAACCTGTTTTATTTCATTCGTTTCATGTACTTAATTGATGCTCCTTGCAAACACAATAATTGCGGCAGGCTTTGTCCAGGTTATCCACCTAGTGAATGTTGGGAAGCCGAATGTCATTTCAAGAAAATTTCTCGTAAACAACTACGAGGAGCTCTAGTCACAATTCACTTAATTTATTTAAGCTGTAAAATTCTCGTGCTCTAAAATGCTTTAGTTTTAAAATCCGTGAATTGTGGAATTGTGTATAAGACAAGGTTTGAAAACTGCAAAGTCAACTGGGATGGTCCCATTGCCAGCTAAGCTGGGTTTCGTGATTGCATAACTGGGCAAATCCACGTTACCAAAACATCTTCATTGTCCTACGCATCATAACTATACATTCTTTCTTAGATGGCCGGTTAGGGTAGTCACTGTTTGTTCGCTTGGCTAGCGTCTCATGAATCCCGGCCCTGGTTAGTTTCCTAGGTTTAGTTTTGAAGCGGCTGTGTTTTGGGTGCGGAACTGGTGGGAAATTCCAAGGATACCACTGATGACCCTTTTAAGTTATCGTATAGCTGGGTAACTAAGCCCTGTATTAGTTGCCGAAATTTAGAACTTTTCCAGTTTTCTATTACTTCTTGGCTCTACCGGATTGTGGATGTGAGATGAATTTTGGGTCTCTTAAAACTAAAAAGGATTAGAGTAGCAAAAATCCATGTATTGTGGCAGGATCATAACAGAGCGAAGGTAACCCACCACTTTGTACCGTAATTCCACCTTTGTAGGATTAGAGTAGGATTACTGTAAGGAAATGAACGAATTCCCAAGTCGGACAAGAAAATGACAACAAAATGCGAGACAATGTATTGGTTTAATTACCCAATTTTGAGTTTGAGGTAATATTTACAGTGTTGGTTCCTGGATAGGATTCGTGTACAGTCTGGGAATTTTCTTCTGTAAATAATTGCAACCTGTACAATATGTACTCCTTGGGAGCCCATGGAAACCGTCTGGAAAATCCTTCGGGAGGATGCCACGTTTGTTAAGTTTCTGGGAATAAAGTAACAACAATAGCTGTAATCAGCAAGACGTGTCGTTGTCCAATAGAAAAATTTCGGCGGGTAAATGTATCCGGGTGTTTCACTGGCAGGTTATCTTTATCCAATTGGTAAGGATCCAGCACCAGTGCGTTATGGATCGAGCAAGTAGAATGGCAAACTATTGTACATAGTGGATAAAAACATCCATACCTGATTACGAAGCTGTTGAAATTCCACTGCCTCGAATCTGGAAAAAATGCCTAATATTGATGTCGTAGCCCTAAGTGTAAGGTAAACCTGTTTAAAACCCCAATGTAACAACGATCCATCGCGCTCGCGGCGTCCGCCAGCGATAAAAGCGCCGCACGACGTCGCCACGTCGTAAATTACAGGACGCGCATCTCGGATCGGCTGTAAATCGTCGCCGGACAGATCATTGGCTGCTGATTATCATAGCGAGAACGAGAATCGCCCGGCTTCAGCATGACGGATCACCGAACTGAATTAAAGCCCACTCGGGAGTGACGCACTGGTGTCATTGTGCAGCGTGGGTTTTGAGCCGGAGGAGGTGTGAAAAAGTAGAAAGAGAAGCGAAAGATTGATGATAGGTCATTTTTCTACTTTTTTGCTGGTCATACTTTCATGATCATGGTCTTCGCTGATTTTTCATCTTCAACTGTTGGTTTTTGTGTGGAGAAGGCTGGTATAGCACTATTTGAACGTTTTTGCTTTGGTGGATGTAGTCTTCAAAGTCATGCAATAAGTAGTAGTGGGTTGATCGAATAATCTACTAGACACGTTCGATATTCGATTATTCGATTTCGAATAACTCGATAAAACGGGAACAGGAGAGCCCTACACCTTTGAGTATTTTTGGAATACTTGATATTTCGGATGGACCTTTGAATTGTTAGTTAAATTAACCGATTTTCGTTCGGTCAATACTCTAATACGTAGGTCCTCGAAGCAGCTTAGCGACGACAATCCTGCTTACAACCCAACGATTCGCCAATTTACACTCAAATGCCTCTAGGTCATTTGCCATTTAATGTCAAAATCCATCGTTTGCCCAACTTACAAGTTGACCGTTCCGAAATAATCCTCAACATCAAAGGTACATCATAACTCAGGATATAGCAATACATCAAGTTCAACAGGCAGTTCTTGCGTCTCTTTAGCTCTCTAGGTGAGAATCCAACGATGCGCCACTTTACACGCAACTCGAGTGAGTGTGCGGTCTTTTTATGTTTGTTCGTGTTTGATAGAGCTGATCACAATGTACAGTTTATCTCATTCCGAAGAAATTCCAGAATTTTTCGTTTCGGCCGACGTTTCAGCTTCTCTGTGGGGTCTGTTACTTAAAATCCAACGTTGCGCCAACTTACGCAACCTGTCGAAAGTTAGTCTTCAACTCGCGAATAGTTCACTGGTATCTGCGAATCAGTGCAGGTAACGTGGAATCTAATGGAGCAACGAAAAAGTAGGTTTTGGTTGATAGTTGTCATAGCCCTGTAAGCTGGCTCATCGTTGGATTTTAAGTTATGAAATGAGCTACGCTGCTAGGGGACGCATCTCTCCAGCTGTTGAGTAAAGTAAAACCCACTCTGTGCCAGCCATCTGTACATGAGGTCGCCTTTTTATGCAGTACAACAGTAACAGCAGTAATGGCGGTACTTCCGCAGCAGGACAACATTTATTGTAAGGATGACTTAGAAGGAGATTGGTCTCGTATTTGTTTTGATCTTATCGTTAACTACTGCTCTGTTAATTCAACAAGGCGCTTACTCCTAGAGGAACAATGTAGTAATCCTTACAAGTAGTTCCTCTTTTTACCAAGAGAAAGAATAAAAATCAAAAAAGCTGAATTTTGTGATTTTTTTTGTGGAATTTTCTGGCCCAAAAACTCCATTTTTTTCAACTTATATACCTTTTTAATGAAATCCAGGAACTCACACTACTCTTCATAAAATTACTAGAAATCAATAATGCTTCCCATTTTCGAACCCCCCCCCCCCTTATTAGGAACCCAATCGATAACGCTGACTGTAAATCTCTCATCAACGCTGAATCGTCGCTGTCGATGCGATCGTCCGGATGATAAGCGACGGTTACGGTAGCGGTGACACTGGCGGTTCAGCTGAACCGGCGCGAGTTTTTCCACGATGAGGCTGAATTATTGTCTGTTGCTTGATCAGCGTGTCGTTACTGTATATTTTTCACTGTTCTACTTAGGTAAAATTACCGTACCTTAGTGTGCTCATGGAATGTGGATCAGTTACGTAGTACTTTTTGTAGGACAGCTTAGGGAAGTAGCTCATTACTATTACCTTCGCAAACCGATTCTCACATATTTAGGGTACTGTATTTGTTGTACCTGTAAGTGTTTGGTTCTCTATTTTACCAAGAATTTTCGGATATTTTATGGGGGTTTTTTCGGACAAAATTCTCGGGCTTAACGTACGTAAATAGCGGTCCTTCCGTAACTCAAGACGTTTCCAAACTGTTTCGTTTCTCGCTAAAAAAATGACAGTTTTCTTGCATTTCTGCCAAGGCAAAGGAAGTGATTTTGTTGTCATCGCTTTTGATGCTCAGGTATGAAAGGCGAAAGTATACATTGTGGTAAAGTAGGTTTGTTTTACCATGGCTATTTCATTCCATACAATGGTTTCGGTTAGTTGAATACCAACTGTATTCTCCCGAAACTGGGGTTTAACCAGCGGAATTTTGAAGTTGATCCGCAGGGTGACTAAAACGAGAATGCCCTGTTGGTTCACGGATTCTCAGCTGTTTAGGAGTACCGCTGAAAGAGGTGGTAAGAGAAACTTTTAATATTGTCAACAACTGTCGAAAACGGCTCCATTAATTTATTGACTGACACAACATTTCAGAAATGAAAAAAAAACTGTCAAATTTACCACTATTTGTTTACTTATTTGTTCGTTTAATACACAGTGAAGGTGTGGATATTAAAAACGGACAAGCAGTTATACTGCGTAGACTCCTCAAAAACATTTACTGCTTTACCTACACAGTTATGAAAGGAGATCCCTATTGTCTGTGGAATCACAGAGATTCGCACTGAATTTGGAAAATGAAAAAAAAATTACCCGTTAAACTAACTGCTATATCCACGTGCTCCAGAGTGGAGCTAAGTAGCCTCGCTTGGAAAATATCGTTTTTTTTTTCGCCAGCGTTTCAGCTTCTCTAAGCTTGCTTGTTATTTTTTTCTCCTGTTGAAATATAGCAAGACTCTTTCACAGTTTTTTTTCTGATGAACATGTAAACTCACTCGAGTAACAGCATACACTTGTACACTTGTTCCGATTGCATAGGTCCTGGAAAACGGCTGTTCCAAAGTCTGGAGCTTAAAAATTAGAAATCTTAACGGGGGGGGGGGGCAGCGGTTTGCCTGCATGAGTACCTGCGCGCCAAGTGCCTAAGTTTTATAAGGGATTAGTTTGACCATCAGTTTTCATCCTCTACTTCTTGATATTGAAAACACTGGGAGAATTTTATTGTTCTTGTCCATGGAATTCGTTAGAGGATCGTAACAAGCCGAAAGTGTAATTTTTATCGATTTTTACTGCTTGTTCTAGTTCTTTATTATCATAGTTTTTCTATTGACATATTCATGGAATTGCTATAGATAAATACCATCTTGCTTCACGAATAAATCACAATATTGACGAACCCATCGATGGGCTGATGCAACTACGGAAGCTCTAGCAGGTTTACCCTAATTTAACCACATATGTACTCAACCTAGCAGTAATTCCTTGACCTACCATTATGTGGCCGGCTCAAATCATTCTAATTTCTACGGATGTACGTACAATTTTTGAATGAAACTCAGCGATTTCTGTATTTGCGGAACACGTAATCGAGTGTCGTAAGGTTTATGTGTTTCGGCTGTATTTCAACCATGGTCTCGCATTAGTTGTTAAAATCAGTCTCTTCTTTTAATTCAGAAGTGATGGGTATTCCCTTCAGTACTTTTCCTTTGACCTATGATCTTTTCCTCTATTTATGGCGGAATTTTCGAGAATCGCCAGTTTCTTTTGTGGAGTAATGTTTCAGTGGCTATTGCTCTAATGAATAGGCGAATAAACGCAGCGGAAAGTCGTAATTTACGGATAATTTCATGGATAACCACCGGATTCATTAACTGTATTTCCCTTCGTAAGAAAAGGACCACATTCCCTCCGTACCTCCTTGCCCGTTAATTTTTCCGGGAAATTTTCCACGAGCCCTCGTAGACATGAATATTCCCACGGTGCTATTAAGAGTGGAGAATTTTCCTGAATTAACGAATATCCCTGTGTTTCCAATGCATATGTTCCTGAATCCTCAGAGGCTGAGCGTCGCAAGTGGGGGGAACACTGCGAGTCGTGGATCGAAACGCCATAAATCGTGTAGTATCGACAAATGTTCTTAATAAATCAGTGCTATGGTACGGATGCGGCGGCTGCTACATACATGCGTCAGCCGCTAGCCGTCCACGATTTATGGGCCGCTATTCCCATTTTTGCCCAGCAATTTCCGAGTTCTTTCTTATGATATATGTTTGCTTGATAGCAGTGTGATTGCGTAGGTGATAACCGGCAAGAAATCCTTGGAACTGCTGGATTAGGTTATTCTTCAGGAATATAAGATCTACGGGGAAGAATTTTCCTTGAGGAAAGCCTAAGGATTCAGTGAGGAGGCCGTGCTGCAAAAATCGATATTCAACTTGTTTGTCATCCTTATTTACACTTTGTTACGCGGAGAAATCGATAGTTTCCACCGTTTTCATGTCATGTGAAGAAATTAAAACTTGTTTCCTATGGCTACTGGTAACAAACCGCTTTGGAGGGTCATTTGTCTTCGAATTCGTCCTTTGTCTGACTTCTGGCCATGAATTGAGGGCCTTACGCTACGAAACGAGGTTACCACATAGTTAACATGGATAAAGATCAAGGGGTACAGCAAATTTTATTTTAATAATTATGAGAGGTGGCAAATAGTAGGTAATTTATGTAGTTTTGACCAAATAAAAATCGAATAAATCAAATCAATAGATCGAACATTTCAAAAACACGAAGCTTCACAGCCCTTATTTTCTTCCATCAAAAGGTATAGGGTTATCCCTTTTCTGAACATTTCAACTTGCCGATTTATTCGAAATCGAATGCTCGAATATCGAATGTATCTAAAGCATTATTTGATCAACCCACTAGTAATTTATAAACGGAAAATGACTTTTGAAATTTTGACCACATTGGATAAAAATTCCCGTTTCATTCTGAGTTGAAAGATAAGTCGGGAGTCCTCCGTACGTTCGAAGCATCTCGATGTCTTCCTGCGGATCAAAAGACGGGTTTTCGTGGCCGGGAGTCCTTCATGGTGCTCTTGTCATTCAACAATATCCTATTATTACTAGTAATTATTAGCCTGAGTGTTCTTTAGGGATCATATCCGAGTTACCTGTCCCTGCCCCGGGAGGTCTCGATGGTTTATTGATGTCTTGACCTACCCTTTCATCCAGTTTAGCTTTCCCCTACCCAGGTGCTCTTTCTATGACGAATAGGTGCTACACCGGTGAGGAACAATGGTCCCCTCCTATCCACAAAGCGGTGCCTCCTCTCCGCACCAGCAACGGTCAAGAGGTTAATGCGGCGCTGTTTATCCGAATTTTCTGCATAAACAACTTCATAGTGGGAATGCCTATCCGAATTTGTTTGGTAGTCGAAATTATGATGTTTAATCTCGATTTTATGGGACCAACATCTTTGAGAGCTATTATTTTTGGGCCAGTAGAAAATAAAGAGAAATTTTCTGCGAATTTCCCCAAGGAAGTCATTCTTCTATGCCGTAGTAAGCAATATAAGTCCAAGGCCGTATCCAGTATACTTTATCCAGTCTGATAAATGCTCTCTAGTGGATATATTGGTGTATTGGGTTGGGCAATAAGTTCGTGCGGTTTTTTCATCTTAAATTTTTACTAGGAACCAAATTTTGTTTGATTGCGTATTAGTAACTATTTTGTAGCACTTCATCTACACTTTCTAAATATTCAAGCCGATTTCCTCAATTCCTACCGCACCTCATTTTCTGTCGCCTGGATTGTGAAGCACTATTCCGACTAGGATGACAATCTCCGATCACTCTTACTGTTTGACTTCTATGATGGATCGAATGCAACTCAAAAGGCAACAGATATCGAAGACATGTGAGGGGAAACAATTACTGTTGAAAAGAAGGCGCAGAAATGGATGCCCGTCCCACAGAGGTTAATTTTAGCCCGGAGGATGTCGATCTTTCAAAATTGGAGTTTGAAAAACAGTGAGACGTTTACGCGCCAGGTTTTCCTCCAGATTTAAAAAAGAACCACTAAGAATTTTGAATTCTAGCAAAAACTAAGTTCAACTAATTCATTTCGCGAAAAAACTTCGAGGAGCTCCATACGAGGCCCCCCTCTCACTGAGAGGGAGCGCTGCTTTTGGAGAAATGCCACTAAAACGGTATCCTACGTTCTAGAATGGAAGATAAACTCACTCATACAACCTCTACAAGCCTGAAGCAGTTTCTAACTACTCCTTTTGGTTACTTTGTTGGGCAGTTTCTAGAGTTCCACTTAGAGGTTGCAGTTGAGAGTTACAATTTGAGTTGTCCCAAACAATGTGACTTTTCATGGAAAGGAAACCGAGGAGCTGCTCGGCCACTGATAACATTAATAGCGGAAGAAAGGGGCGACATAAATCACTAAATGTGATTTATGTAGCCCCTTTCTTTTGTGAAAAGCAGTCATTCCAGTGCCACTGAAAAACCGCACGAACTTATTGCCCAACCCAATATTTTAGAAAATCTGCTATCCACCAAAAACATCCGCGGATATGCCAATCCACTCGTTTCACTGTCGGATAGCTTTATCCGGTCGATTTCCACTCGATAACAATTCATGATCTACTCCACCTCCACTTCGCGTTGTTTCTCGTCAAGACAACGCACTTGCGCCAGGAAATGAACACTGGATGGATGAATTATGTATATTGGATAGCAGAGTGGATAAAAATCAGTGGGAGTGGATATATACCCGCGATGTTTTTGGTTCAATGGTTAACTGTATTGGAGACGGGTCCAGATTCTTTTACAATGCTTTTAAAATTTTTTAGGGCAAGCTAGTAAAGTATAGCAGTTTTTTTGGAATGTAGCTATTTATTCGGTTGTCTAATACGTCGAAATAGGTAAAATTCCTGGAACCCATTCGGGTAAAATTAATATCTCACAAATTTACTCATTGTTAACAAGGGCTTCAGCACATTTACCCAGGGTAATCTGATGCATATCGGGCCTGTTTATCCAGTAATGTAGCTGTTGGCCGGCTATGGGATGATTTATCCGGTGGTGTAGCGGCTGTTTATCCGTACATAGCGGAAAATAGCTCATCCTTCATCGAGTAGTAGTAAAAGCAGATATGATAAGATTGTGATAAATAGCGGTAGACAAGCAGTAATCCTGGAAAAACCTGGGAATTTTCCATATTTCACCAGTAGGAAGGAACTTGCTCCTTTGTTTGTCCTCTCAGAAGGTTTTCCTTCTATCAGATTCCTTCCAGAATAAGCTGATACCTTACATCCTTGAAAACCGTCCCAAAAGTCCCTTCACGTCCCAAGCCTGGCTACGGCAGCACACCTTGCAAATTACACGTTCGAGAACGTAATCGCTACATTTTGAATGAGGCCATATGTTATTTTTCGCGACGACAATCGCTTGGTATAAATCACACAAACTGGAGCGACGCACGCCGACGTGGCGGCTGGCCGCCGGCGTCACATTCGCCGATTTATCGCCGCCGTTTTGTGCGTTGCGTGGTGCGTTTCCGTTTTAAATTCAATGAACGCTTTCATGAAGAACAGTAGGGACAAATATGGGGCGTGGGGATGCCATGACAATGTGGTGGCATCTTGGGAAGTGGGGGCTGGTTAAGGAGCTTTTAGGAAGTGGGGGTGGAATTCTCAGAGAACAGGACAACTAGCACTTTTTTACTCAGTCTCTCGGCCTCTAAATAACAAGCAAATTACAAAAATTACACTGGAGAGGTCATTTATAGCAGCTGGGGACGACTCCACACCATCGTGGTCCCCATTTCCCTCCATGTCTCTTATAACTCCCTACAAGGCCCCCTCCCTTCCAATTAGTCGTCCCCGATAGGAACAGTTGTCCCAACCAACGTCACAAAGTCATGTGACTTCCAGATTCCCCCACCACTTCCCTCTGTGCCCCGAACCACATGCTCACCGTCTTATTTGCCCCTGTCGCACGTCGATTAGCCTACCACGCCCCGCCCCTCCGCCGCTGATTGGTCGGCAGCCAATTACCGTAATCGATTCGGCGCCGTCCTAGCAACCTGGCCATGCGCTGGCGCGACAATGCACTAGGAGTTGTTTACGAGGTATTTATGAGCTTATTCAGCTGAAAACACCTTCTTTCAAAGTTTTGTTCCTTGTTGGGATTCTTATTCCCGTTCAGGGAGGTTTCTGGGGTACTGTTACTACTTGTGTTCAGCTGAGGCCACAAACTGTTCATTATTTTCACTGTTAAAGCAATTTTAGTGCTTGTAGGGTGTTTCATAGCCCCGGAATTGTTTACAACACCTGGATTGTACAAGATTTCTCCCCCAACATCGAGTATCCGTCGATCGCTACTGTAATAATTTATGAGCGACACAATCAGCAGGTGTCCTTCAACTAGTCGGGCTGAGAAGACGATCGACGGGTTATCGGAAATTCTTAATGGCTGTTTTTCAAGTGGCTCTCTTGTTGCGAAATGGTGAAATGTTTTAGAGAGCATTCTCAGAGTGAGGGCTTGTTATAATACCTTCTGATGAACTGAGGGCCAGAATACCGGATTTTGTGGCACTTCTCTGAGAAAATTGAGAGGTTATTCCATTTTTCTGCAACTGCATAACTAAGCCTCTTCAATTTCTTTATTTGTTAGCTTTCAACAAAGAGAATTGATTGCAGAAATGAAGGAAAATTAACATATGAAGCTCAGACCACGGAGTAATTTTGAATTTCATCCCTTAAAAATATTAGTGAGTACTTGCGGGGTGTTCACAGTGTTCCTGGATAGTTATAGTCGACTGAATAAAGTCGACTAGACTACTCTTTTGAGTATTCTTGTCTGTTTCCTGTTGTTGACTCGAGATGAACATGAAAACCTCGTTTCTTTGAATTATAAGCTGTAGCTGAATTCGACAGAAAAAGTGTGCGGATGGGAGTCTTCGGACATTTTTCTGTCCAGCAAATTTTCCAAATGTTAGTCAAATGTGCGCTGAATATTTTCGCTATTATATAACAGAGATAATGACTTTTTGAGGGAAATAGCTTTCACAAAGCGAATCCCACTGGAATTGTCACAGCCAGGAAACTTTGGTATCCATCTCTCTCTTTCCAGCTGACTTGCTAGGATGCTTTGACACAAGTTTGCACTCAAGACGGGTCTAATAGTCACGTTTCGGATTTATGAGCCTGGAGAAGCTCTATTAACTGCTTGCACATTGGTTAAGATGGGAATTAGTTAACAAGGAGGGCCAGATTTAGGGAAGAGCCCCTAATCTGATTAGGTCTGCATGAAATACGTCATGGGCCTGTATGCACCATTGGAAAGATGGAAACATAATTCGATACCTATAGGTTTGATTACCTATGGGTAGAAGTTGATATGGACAACGTTACATATGGGTAAACTTGTTGATGAATGGCAAGTAAATGGTAAATTTGGGCACTTTAACACGTCTACCATGGATAATCTCGAATTCGCATCCTCTGGTGGAATCCATGCACGTTTTCGGGAAAGTTCCGGGATTCCGGCATCTAGCACCAGCACTGCTGCTTCTAAAAATGTGAAATATTTCACATTTTTCATTATTACTAGTTGCTTCTGACAGAGGCGAGTTGTTCTTACTAGAAACCCCTTTTTTATCCAGTGAACTCGTCCGCATTGGAACGGCCGGTAGATTAGTACCCTTGCGGGAATGTTCATGAATTCCACCACAGTCTCCCGTTGTATCTCATCTACAAATTCGGGTAAACCCTAGAGAAGAGAATCTGAGGAGAAAGGAGCACAACGACATTGATTAAATGACATATTAGACATTCAGTGCTTCAAGAGCAGAACACATTATTGAGATCACCCAGGGTAAACGTGCTAACACTAACATGGGCGTCGACTCTGGGTAAGCTAATGGGGGGGGTCACATCTAGGTCCATCACTCGAGCCTGAAAAGTCTTTTCTCCCTCTGTTTTGAAGATGTTTTCATGTACACTGCTTGTGAGTAACCCAGTCCTCGCCTTTACATATTAAGGATTAGAAATAAATAGGCTGGAAAGCTTCAAAACACCTCATGGAAGAATAGAATGTTACAAATTTGAGCGCGCTCTTCACCCCTATAGTTTCTCGGAATTCCTAGCGGAACAGTTACTGTACTTGTTGAAAAAACTGTTGCCAGACAGTTTCTTATGTGACAGTAACCGATGGCTAGTTCATAGGTAAAAACATTCACGTGAACGTGTTCCTGAACTTATCTCTGCTGAAGAGGTGATGTTAGGTGGCTTAGATGAGGGGTTGGTTGTGGACGTGTCTTATGGGACGTGGAACGATATGTAGAAAAAACTGCTCAAATTTTATACTGGTATATAATGTCTAGTCTTCAAGGTAAACAATGATTCAGAACTGATAACGATCCAAGGAATGTTCCCCTATTCCGTGGAGATGTTGCAGCGAGGGTCACGGATACAGCTGTTTAACACATTCGCGACAATGTGCTGAACCGGTTGACATGCATGCTGCGAGGCGTCGGACAGCGTGCTCAACCGGTTGAGCACAAGTGCGTACTTAAGGGACCGCTCGTGTCCCACGCAGCGCACCATGCAGAGAGTGTAAGGTCGCGAATGTGTTAACATGTGGTGGCAGCTAGACGATGCGCCAGATTACAGGTTCGTAAAAGTTTAAAGAACGCGCAGCATGTGCAATATCGTGACGGGACCCACAAATCATCTTCACATTTTCAAATGAGTGTCCCTCAAACTTGGAGATATGGGAAAATTCAAATGCGATTTTTCCATTGGTGCTTGAAATTTATAGATTACTTCAAAATAAAGCCAGAAGTAGCGGGAAGTCACGACAAATCAGTTTTCCTCCGTGTTTCTGCACAGCAGGCCCGCTACCTCGGTGCAGCAGACAACCAGAGTGCCCGCGTCGCGGTTCTGCCCCTTGTCTACGGCCGTTTGGAGTTTACTGTATCTTCAATGATGAGGTGCTAATTACTGTTTAAAAATTTATAAGAAACCCCAGGTTGTTGACAAAATCAAACTTTGAAAAGTCTAACATTTTCGAAATCAAATCAAAGAAAAAAGATTGTGAGATTCTGATTTCAAATACCTATATAAAAATATGTATGAGTCCAAAATTTTCTAAATGGATAGTGCAAACGGCATTACTCCATACCATCTTCAGGAGAAAACATCAAATTTTCAGTAGATATTGAAATCGGAAGCTCGGAAGCTGTCGATAAGTGATTCCAGAGTCCAGTTACCCTAGTCGAATCCTAGAAATCCTGGTTTCCGACGGATCTTGGGACAACATTTAGGAGCAATACTGTATACGACACCTTCCTGAATACGATGGCTGACCAATGGAACTGACCTAGTGCTAGAAGGTTTAGCACTGACAACAACATTCATTTTCTGGTCAATATTTTACATTGTGCGGCACCGTCATGGATCAATTTGTTTCGCATCGGTTTGAATTAACGAACCTCGCTGCGACCAGAAAATTCTTGATCATTCGTTTGTTGGTAATCCTGTTCGCTGATGTAGATGCTATAATCCTCTTGAGTTTGATGTTCAGTTCTCAAATAAAAAAACATGTTCGTTCAAAATTGAAGCATCAGATGTACTGGAACTATCTAGCAAGAACTATTAGCCGTCAGAATAGTGCCAACTTCGAGACCAACTGCAGTTTCTGAGGGTGCTTCCTGGGCTAGGATTCGATAACCAACTAAACCAACAATGCCTAAGGTGATTGGTTATCGCATGGACTACGCAATGGCAGGAGGCGCTGGACGAAGAAGTTGGTTTGCTGGCCAGGTTTTGCTTGGCTATGCGTTCATAAATCCTAGCAGTAGTGAAAGGGTGTCTTACATAAAGCTGGATGAATTGAATATGATTGAACGGGGCTCGGATCATAAGCCGATCCACGGCCTCATGGATCGAGAATTGGTGACGAATGAAAGGATAAAACGCGCTCAAGATGATCGACCGCTCACCAAAGGTAAACTAGCAATGGTCTGAAACTACACCTTTAGCATTAGTGACGGGTGATGAGCCCGGAATTGTATTATAAATATGGTCTGAACAGGGTTCAGAGGATGCGGAACCAGCAGGGTTCAGAGGACACGGAAAAGGCACAAAATCATTCCAGAAAGACAAATAGGAAAGCTGTAAAAAATACATTATTACTAATAAACAAAGTGGTAACGAAGAGAAACAACCCGGCAGATTGTATGGCGCCTACATTCCACAACAGGAATTGCAGGAATCGAAGTAGATCAAAACTAGATCAAAATAACAGGTCAAAGAGAACAACTTCAGCGTTGGTGAAACACACGTTCATGATAAAATGGAAATAACTCAAATAGAACTACTACGGATTAACATTTAACGACTCTTTGAGAAGTTTGGAGACTTGATGCATTATGTATGTCGTTTACTGCACTACTAGCTACATAGGTGGAATTCCACACGCCAGAAAGGATTTAATCCACCATATATACCATGCTGACGAATGAATGTGGACATTTTCCACAACTGCGATTTAAATAGAACGAATCACATCGATTTACAAGGTAATTTACTAGATACTGGATTACCAAATATGCTAGGGACATTTTTGAGAGGCGACTCTTCCTGAGAAGCTGGGCATTTCCCGATGACAGGTAGAAAAGTATGGAAATTTCATCCCTTTCCCGAAAACGAAGAACAAATTCTGGTCCAAATAATCCATAAATGTCCAGGAACTAGTACACAACTTAACCATAAGACCTTAAACATCCACATATTTGCTGGTCACTGGAAAAGGCATGTTCAAGCGTTCAGACTCCGTGTAAGTATCATATACAGAACGGAATCTGAAGGTATCCTATCGGATACTAATCGACCTATCGATGTGACAGTGTTACACAATTTTCTTAGCGTACAGTCCGCTATGGTATGGAATATATGCGTATCGATCGAGGTGTGTGGGATGAAGTTGCTTCAATTTATATCCTTGGGGCCTAAAACGTTTTTTTATTGATGATCTATTAGAATTTGCTTGCAAAATGGCAGAATGCTGCCTAAAGTGCAATCGGAGTATAAGCTTCCAACCTAAATTGGCCAGATTTTCAGCACCCGGATACACAACTAGGATTACCCATGGTAAACGTGTTAATGCACCTGAACTCACCCTTTACCTGCACACACGAAGGGTAAATTTTGGGGCACGTTGGGTGAATTTTGGGGCGTTGACATGGTAACCTTCATGATGCATGCGGGCTATACACGTGGCGTTTTCTATACCCAGTTGCTGCTCATGGGTAGGTGAAGATTACCCATTCCTTTGGTTGAATTTCCAGGGCCCGGATGCATAAGTGAGATTACCCATGGTAAACATGTTGGCTTACCCAAACTAACCCTTTACCTGGCACACATCAACATGCTTACTTGGGCCTGTATGCTTCACTGAGATCAACCAGGGCCAATGTGATGGCGCTCCTGTTGACTGGGGATAAATCCATATGATGTCAGCAAGTTTACCCTGGGTAACTTCAATGATGCATGCGGCCCTCTTACACGACGGTTTCTATACCCAGTTAGTACTCGCGGGTAATTTATGGGTATAAGGTCACCACTCTCTTCAGCGCCTGGGGTGGCATACATCATTGGGGTTACCCAGGGTAGCTGTGTTAACATTACGCAGGCTTACCCTTCGTTAGCATACCTACATAGGGTAGACGTGTTAACACCTCACAAGCTTACCTTTCATCAACATAAACGTCGACATGTTTACCCAAGGTAATCTCAATCATGCATACGAGCCCTGAATATATCAATAAGATCATCATTAAGATTACTTAGGGCAAACATCTTGACACCTCAAAAGTTTACCCTTTGTTAGTAAAGACGTCGATACGTTTACCCAGAATGATCCCAGTGATGCATACAAACCCTGGATATACCAATAAGATTACCCATAGCAAATATGTTGACGCCCATGTTGACTGCACGTTAATTTGTGTGGTGTTAGCAAGTTTACCCTGGGTAACCACAATGATGCATGCGACGCTAGCTGGCCAGGAGTTTTTGACCTCCAATGTTTTTTGGGGTATCCCTGAACATCCATTATTATTTGAGATCAATAATTCAATGCATCAGTGAGCGCTCTCTGCACGCGCTGCTTTCCATACCCAATTTTTCAGAGATTATTTTTTTTTGGAAAAATTCGGGAGATTATCCCCACGCCGTTGGATTCCAGTTTGTTCACCATGTAAATCCAGAAGAATCTTCATATTTTATTCTCTGATACATTGACGAAACGATAGAAACAATCACAATATCAAATGAAATGTGACGGGGGCCTGTTCATTATTTTCACTGTTA
>JARK01001361.1:218811-297052 GCA_000688135.1 Ancylostoma ceylanicum | reverse complement strand
GGGGGGGCGAGGTGGGGTGGGGTGAGCTGGTTTCACCCATGGGTAATCAATGAACGCGACGCACGTGTGAAAATATTGATTGATTGATAGCCTGTTCCGTTATTGCGGACTTTCGCTAAATCATCTGCAAGCGTTTGCAGAACGATGGATCGTTTGCTGTTAGTTCTGCTTCTAGGTCAGCTGACCTTACCGGTAACGGCCAGCTGAGTTGAGTGCACAAAAATAGGGGTACCGTAAGCGGAAAAGGGGGAAAAACTACGGTATAAGGTATAAGGTAAAGAAAAATTTTTAAAAAATGGTAGGAAAAAAGGATGACCATGCCTTGACTCCCTTGTGTAATACCCGTTCTTCCATTTCCATGAAATTTCTCACACTTTCTTTGCTTCCCGAAATTCTCACGAAACAGCTCTACCCAACCCGCATAGTGACAGACAACGGTCTATAAGTCAAGTAAAAAATCGATAGCCATCAGTTTCACGTGGGAGGACTCTGAAGGTCCCTAGTCAGCTCGAAGGAGGAAAAGCTATGGCAAAAGGGCTTTGTCCAGGTGAAATTTTGAAATTTTTTAAAATATTTTCCCACAAAATACTGGAAAAACTTGATGCATAGTGGAAAAATCCTGTAGAAAATCCACGAGAAATTTCTGGTTACCAGAGAGTTCTGAGAAAAACCTCAAATTAATGGCTGAGACGTGACGCTTTGCTAAGCGACTCCAGTAATTTCTGTTGATTTCACGCTTCCAAATATAGTCATCTTCCCATTGTATCAATCGATACCTATCAAATCAATGGGTTACTAAATTATTTGTCCCAGCCTGAGAACCCTGTTCATCTCCTACTTTTTTTGGACCATCACTCAAACAGGTCTTTTAGGGCATTTTTGGTAGTGTTACGTTAAAGGACCACTAGGGAGTAACGAGTAATGGATACGGTAGTTCCCTGAAAATCAATGAAAATGCCAAATATACTTTCTATATAAAAAAACCTGAATTTTCAGCTACGAAACCGCGTCACCCGCCAATAAAATGCGCCAGCGTTTCGGACGAGCTTCCTAGTCCGTGGATCACTCCATTCCCCAACAACCAAAAATCAATAAACCCCACTATCGATCGATTCTGCAAAACAACGTGCTTTGTCTATTTATCACACGCACTCCACACCCTCACCCTCACACTCACACATACACACAGGGAGACAGAGAAGTTTGCGTGGCGCCTTGATTGATTAGGCTCAATGCGTCGCGAAGAAGACGAAAGCACCACAGTACGACGCTGGTTACTGTAGCCGCATGAGATCAAAAAATCCTTTGAAGTAAGAATTTGCAGTGAAACTCGCGCGAAAAAGCCAGATGGAAGAAAAATCAATAAAGAAAATTATCTGGCACTCTCATCTTTTCAGTTGGCAGTCGCGGCGACGGCGAGTGAATTTCGCGGATTACGGTAGGTGAGGGTGAGGCGCGGGATATTTTGGGGAATCAATGGCGCTAGGAGAATTTGAGGTTTATTTCGGAAAAGTGCAATAGAAGTGTGCAATTGCACAAATAGAGAAAATAATAAAAAATAGTATGGATCCCAAAAATAATATTTTAGTGAAGAAATTCCTGTTTCATTCGAATTATGAATAATTACTGTAGATCAGTGAACCTTCAGAACTGTCGTGGAGCCTTGGAATGCGTGGATTAGTCGAAATGTAGGGGAAGTTGTCCGTAATTGCACAAATTCACCAAAATTCTCAGAGATGTGATTTTATTAGCCTCGGTGGTACCCCTGGATTTATAGAAAATGATTTCTGGAAAGAACCTTAAACCAGTGACATCATAGTCTTGACTACTTTGAAAATTCAAGGAAGTCCAAGAAAAATGAACAAAATCCAGAAAAAAAATCGGGTAATTTAAACAAGGATTTTAAGGGTAGGAAAAAACCGGGATTTTCAGGATTACGTTTTCATTTTTACTCTTCCCAAGCTAACCAAGGTAGGCTATTTCCTCCCCCCCCCTCTTTAACCCCTTAAATCCTAGAATATCCTAGAACCTCAAGTGCCATGCCAAAAATACCAGGCCCTTCTTATCTCTGGAAAATTATTTTCCCATCTTTCCCAGCATTCCCCCGAGAAATTCTTAGAACATGGGAAAACCACGCGGATCATTGTGCAAACCAAGAAATAACCTTCACCGGAGCTTGAGTGCACCCGGGTCATCCAGGGATAGACAGCTGCAACACCCGGCTTCTCTTCGTCACCGTCTTTTTTCTCATCTTTGTCGTCTTTTGACGTCCAATCGACTGATTGTTGTGGATAGCAGAGGCTCTGGAAGAGGATGCGAATACTTTTCCGGAAAAAATTGGGAAAATTGAGGAAAAATGGAAAATTTGCGGTTTCGGGTGATGGATAAAGAGGCGATGGGAGGAGAAATGGTGTTTAATCGACAAAAAATGGGAGACTCTATTCATGATCACAGTATAAGATGGATAGGTAAGGAATAGCTATACAGGTTAGTCCTAAGGAGTAGATTTTCATGAAATTCTTTTACTGACGGATAACCCCAGGATGGCCAATACAAGAAAATACAAGAAATGGAAAGAAAAATCCAGAGTATTTTTTGTTTTCCAGTGGCTACCAAAGTTTCTTTTCTGACTTTCGATGAACTAGTTACCACTTAAGTGCGTAATCCTTTGGAAAACGCTTCTTAGAGTGGAATTTAAGACAGGGAAACCCGTTTTCGAGGTGCAGGATATTTTCCACATGTGGTGAAAGCAGCTGCTGCCTAGTGGACATCTAAAATAGTTTCGAAACATAGAAATCCTTGAAAACCCGTGCTTCTGAGACTATTGGTTACCTAGCTAGCAATTCTTGGGTAATCATCACATGTAAGCAGGAAGAAGGTCAGTCTTAAGGGGTAACCAAAGGAAGGAGCAGGTTCCAGGTGGTAACTAGTGCGTCGAAATCTACCCTTAGGTGAGGAATGGATCAAACTCGTGATTGTGGGTGTTTTCCATAAAAAGAAATCAATAAATCCTTTTTAGGAGAATTGTCCAGAACAATGAAACGTGAGTAGCACTGGCGGGATATGGTAGTCCCCCTTAGAAAAGAAGGTTACTGTAGCAGTGTCCTATGTTAGTAAAATCGCCAGAAAAGAAGTAGCTACGAAGAGAAAGCAAACTGGCCACCCAGGATCGATATCGGATTAGACGAAAAAAAAAAGCGACAACGGACAGCGGCGCGACAAGTCGCCTGCTGCTCGTCAGCGATTCGCCGGCGAATCGCCAGCGACTAGCGAACGTCGCCGGCGATCGCAGACGCATCGTTCGCACGAACGGAGTGTGCGCGCCGGTCGGTCGTGGTGGTGGTGGTGTTGGCGCTGGAAGAGTCGTAAATCTAGGAGCAGCGCGGCCCGGTGATTAATACGCTGTGCTGCGCGCTGGCATCACCATCTGATCGTCGTCGCCGGCCGGCCGGCCGTCCGTCCGGCCGACCGACCGAGCGACGGCTGCGGTGCTGCCGTCGCTGCTCCCCGTCGCGACGTGATCGTATATCATGCGCCACAATCTGCGCTATTGAATTGACTTCGTTCGATATTTAGTATGTGCATGGGGAAATTCGAATAACAGTTGGGAGGAGTTCCTGGAAGAGGTTCGAAAATTGAGGACATGTGCCAGCCCATGAAGGATAAGGCGGCTATGAAGAGACCGTCATGTTTTTCCGGAGACTTCGAAGAAAGTATAATGATAATATAGCCATCATAACGCAGAAAAAAATTGGTTGGGGCCCAAAGAGGCCACTGAGACAAGGAATAGTAAGGCATGAAGTTACAAGTCTGCACTGCTCCTTACTTTATATGTTTTTGGGCCATAGAATAAAGTTCAGAGAATTTTCTTGAAGCGGCAATTTTTTCCAAATCGTGACTGACATTGAGAGAACTGCAAAACTTTAGCGCAGCTCAGGAAATCCAGGGTCATCGAGGATCGGGTATAACCACTTATTTCTTTTAGTCGAAGAAGATAATACAATTTTAGTGGAGCAGGATGGCCCCAGGATAACAGCAGAAATGAAGAATTCATTGAAAAATCTCTATGATATTGCTTCTGGAAAGTTTCATGGGAAAATCACGGAATGGAAAGGCCAGCAAGAGAAGGCAATTCAAGCCATTATCCCGGTTAGTAAATGTCAGGAAAACCAAAATCCAAAAGTAAGCAAAAATCGAAATGATCGAATCTGGTTGGATTCTAATAGGAATTGATCTACAAGGACTCTTGGAAGAGGTTTGCCAGGCCAAGGTAGGGCAGTAGCTTCTGAAGCAACTTCTGTGGAAATGGGAAAACTGGCCCGAGGAAATTTTCCTTGTTGGGTTTCGTGAAGAGGAATGATCTAGTGAACAAGCTTTCTGGAAGGCTTCCTGGAAGAGCAAGAGCCCATGCCTTCTTCGAAAAAAATGCGAGAAGGTCAGAAACACCTAGAGAGCAGCTCGAAAAGACGAGAACATCAGCACGTGCAGTTTTTAACCAAAATTCGAGGACAACATAGGATTTTCGAAATTGTTCGTGGACGTTTACCCATGGAGGTAAGTGCGAACTCTACGTACAGCTATGGCAATTTAAGCACTAAATCAAGAAGCACGTCGTCTCCACCACACACACACGTACACAACGATAGCGATCTCGTCTTCCACACACAGCCAGCCACTCTCCAAAATGGCCACCACGTTTTTCCTCCCCACTCCAGGACCAGTGTACACTTGAACAATGAAAACCCAAACACAACTATTTCATCACACCACATCCACATCATCATCAAACTGTTTCAGCAGTAATAACCAGTTATCGATCGGGAAAACTCTCGATAATGAGGCCATGTAGAGAGAGGATTTGTGCAAATTAACGTTTTTTTCTCTCGCAAAGGTACACGCAGTAAATTTCGCCTCATTGTTGAGCCTCGCGGTGTTTTTCGCGTTGATTAACGAGGCTGCGCTGAAAAACGTTGGTAGTTTTCGATTGATTGGAACTAGATGCAGCTGGTGGCGTCTCGTCATTACAACACATACACCGAGGTGTGATTGAAAGTGATTCAGTGAGGAAATGAGGAAAAAAGCGATGAGATCTTGGGAATGACGGGGATTTGGGGAGTGTGTTGCTTTATATGGTGATGAGAAGGCAAAAATGGCCGGGATTTCAACAAAAGGGTGGATTAAAAGGGCGATAGAGTGGAAAACACTGGATAAGGTTTGGAAAATCCACTCACCGGATCCTGTGCACTGGCCGCTGACGGATTCGCAAAGCTGGGCGTCGGTCCGACCGTCGCCGCGGCCGTTTGCTGGAAATACGCGGCCGGTGTGGATTGAGGCGTCTGCGAATCGTAGTAGAAAGCGCCGAGGCCGTTTAGGCCTTGCGCAGGCCCACCAGCAAACTCCGATGACGTCATAGGCGCACACTTAACAAATCGCAGCTCATTAAGCGGACTGTCGGCTAGCATCGCCGTGGGCGTGGTCAGCGCGCGGTTTCCGCCGCCGCCGATTGGCCGGTGGCGAGGGGGGCGGAGGCGTGGCTTCGCGCCACCGCACTCGCGGCCGCGGCGGCGACTGCGGTGGCCCGCCGCGACGTCTCTGATACGAAATGATAGGTGATACGGTAGCGATAGCGATGGGAACGGCATGGACGACGAACGGGAGGGGAGGAGAATGAAAAATATGAAAAGATAAGGAGAAAAGATGAAAAATAATGAGTTCCACATGGAAAAGATAGGTACACAGCATCACAACCCAAAAAATCCAAAATGCCTATCTCAGCCATCACTATACCGACGTCTGGAATAGACGATCAATGACATTTTTGAGCATCTAGGCAGGATAAGAACTGGTTCAGGCAACAGGTTCGACGACAAAGGGAAAATTTCAGAAGAAATCTAGAAAAGTGGGAAAAATCCAAGGTATTAACGCAGAAGTACTGTAGAGAATAGTATTAGTTGAAAATTTCATGGATTCGCTCCAGAAAAAAAAACAGAAAATGAAGAAAGTGGACGAGTTTCCCTTGCAAGCCGTGCATAGTAATCCAGAGTGTTGGAGCAGCAGATGTAATGCCAGTATTTCTGGATAGAATAATAAAGGTAACTTAGAGACGCCTTGGTTAACTACAAGCCCCGCCCGCTCCGTTCTTTTGCTCGTAATCTTAAAACGAGTTCTTAGCGAGAGCAGTACTGCCAACCTTAAGCTCAACCCACTTTGGATAGATTGTTATCATCCATGAACTATGCAGAACGAGTGAATAGTATAAACTTAGGTGTGCTTGGGTGGATTCTACTGTTAGCACAAGGATTACGATGCCAAATACAGGGTGAACAGGATGTTCCACCCATTTTCGGGAAAAATAATTCAATCTTCTTTTACTTGATTAGAATACAGTTTAAGGGCGAAAACTTGGGATAGCTAAATTCCATTTCCTAGAGAAATAACTGTGATAGTTGACCGCAGTTTTATAGGCCCCATCCACTATAACTAAGACGGGATACTCCATTGGATGTATTCGAATTCGAAAAATTGATTTCGAACAAGTTGAAATTTCGGATTTCCGATAAGGATCGAGATGTACCCTTTGAGGAGGATAACGGAATGGTTCAGGGTTTTCTCTTTTTTCAATATTCGAAATTCTTGGATCGGCTCCTGAATTTATATTTATACTCGATAGGTTATTCGATTTTTATTAGATCCTAGGTATACCGCCCACTTAAATCACTTTTTGAAAAAAGAATAAAGTCAAGCAAAGGGTAGATATCAAAGAGTGATCCAACTTGCTCTGTGATCTAATTGCTTCAAAACTATTTATTTATTTATTTATTTATTTATTTATTTATTTATTCAATGCACTCGTGAAATCAAAAATTATCAATAGCTATTAAGCTACTGATTTTAAGCTGAATTTAACTGGGCTATTTTAAGATTTTTTTGAGAGTTAAAATTTTTTAAGAGTGTGAGCAAGAGGTTTAAGAGTTTGAAAGTTAAAATTTTTTAAGAGTTAAAATTTATGAATGCTGTATAAATACATGAACAAATAATAAAATAAATATGCAACTAAATGAATAAATAAATAAGAACAAGTAAACAAGTTATCAGGTAGGCAAGCGAATAGAGCAAATATACGGCTGTGAGTGCCCCTATCTTCCTCTTATCTCGAGGATAACCTCCACCAGAGAAGTAAAAAACAAATTTTATTCCATAAACATGAAAGGAGAAGTCGAGAAGAAGTCATTTATGCATATGGTGTTGTGGCAGTTAACCGAAAATTTCTGGTTTTTTGGGGCATCAAGTGGTTTTGTGCCTCGTTGGTCCAATGTGGTCCTTCAATAGCTCCGCTACAATATCCCAACAGTAGCCCGAACATGGTGAGGAAATATTTTTCCGTCTCATCTAATTATTCATAAACAATGCGAATTAGTCTGAGATTTATCTGGATATGTATGCGCAAGAGCTAGCGCATCGTCGACGTCCTGCAACACCATCCCTACGCCTCGTCCTGCAATAGCTCAGCTGCATCATCAGCTGAGAGTTCTTCGATAACCTGTCAGGTCTGACTGTACATGCGAGTAAATATTCCAATAAATATTATATATTATCACTCTTAAGAACAATACATTATCTGCGTGGCCATTCTACAAATAGGGTGAATAGGCGAGCAAGTCATCCACACCTTAGTATGTCCAGGAAAGGACAAAATAGATTGGCTTTTTGCGGTTATTTTAACAAGCTAATTAATGGCCAATCTGCGAAAAATTCGAATATTCGAGAAAAGAAATGTCTTCCAAATCATCTTTCCACTCTCCTTTCCTTCTTTCAAAGCCTTACCGTTCTTTTCGCTGCTCTTTTTTTGAACATCCAAAATTTCGAATTATTCGGTATCGAATATTCAAGTACATCTATTCGAAAATTTGAATATTCTACTATATTCCCTTTTTCCCAATTGTAGCTCCTAATAGACTTAGTTGGCTGGCAGGGTTTTGAAATTACCCCAGGAAAGAAGAATTTTAGTAGATAGCATTGATCTCAAATAGTATTCCCTAGTATCTCCCCTATAAGACCAAGCCATCTGCTTCCCGCTCCAAGTCTCCCCACCCCTCGGGCTGGTTCGACGTTCGTTCGAAGTCCGCACCAATCCGAGCCCTCTAATCTGGCTTTAGTCATGGCGAATCCGTGTAGTTTGCGTGGCGAGTTGGTTATCTTGGCCTTTGGCGGCGCCCAGATCAAAGGTGCCGCCGCGCGCTCCGGCTATCCATCGTCGAAGTCAGCCGCGGCCTCGCAGCCGCCACCCGTCCGCGGCCGCCGAGATTTCGCCTCGGCGACCGCGTGCGTGCGCCGCCGTCGGCGCTGCAGGGCCGCGGCGGACCCTCCGAGTGTCATCCATCAAAGCGCTATGAACATACGCCGCCTGCCTCTCAACTAGACATACAGCAGCCAGCAAGAACCTACCGTAGACCCGGTGGTTTTATGAGCCGCTCCGGCAAAGTTTAAGGAGTTTCAAGTGGTTTCTTATGACAAGCACAGTTCTCGTGGAATTCGTGACAGTTCAGTACAGGACGGGGTCTGGATTGCTCCTTGTTTTTCCCAAAAGGATTACTGTAGTGGAAATTTTCGCATAACTTTTCTTCTACACTTTCGCACTTGTTCTCCATGACTATTAATAAAACAATTGGATGTAATTGAGTGTCAATCTGTCAACTATTCCTGAAACTGAAGGAATCAGGAACAGGTATCAGTCGTTACCAAGTAAAATGAAGGTAAGTAGCCAACCCTAACTAACTGGACAATGACCAAAGATAAATAGGATATTCGCCACAAAACATCCACCAAAAGGTCTGTCTCTCCTTCCAGGAAAAGGAGCTTTCACTCATCCAGAAGTGGATCGTATCCTTCTCGTATAGCGGTCTATTCAGATGAACAGGCCTGGATGAATCGCTGATATTACCCAGGGCAATCGTGTCGACGCTCTTGTTAACTGCGCGTAAATTTCGAGGGTGTTAGCACTTTTACCCTGAGCAGCCTCAATGATGCATGGGGTGCCAGGTTGGCTAAGGCATCTCTTCCCCCTCCCCTTTCCATGGAGTCAACCGACGTTAGGAAAAGCTGGAGGGGACTATTGTTACCGTTACTGATTGCGATATCGGAAAGAGTAGCGTAGACCGCTCTAAGTAGGGTTGATAAAAAGTTACACGGGAGAGAGTTACGGTTACAACTTTCCAGACTGTCTCGAAATATTTGGTATTAGCCAATGCGAACATATTCTTAGGGTATGATTTTATTACCTCAGGTAGGCACCCTGCATGCTTTATGGATGTTAGAGATGATGCAAGGATGATGAGATGCCTTTTAGTAAAGCAAACAACAGCACTATAATAGCTACTATATAGCAAAGTTTGAAATATGTATGATTATGTTTGAAATATGTACATGCAGAATGCACGCAAAACACATGCAGAGTACATGCAAAGTCATTTTTGATGAAAGTCTAAGGATGAAAATAAGTTGAATATGAAGTAAATAGAAAAATAAATGAATAAGTACATAAATGAATTGTCATCTGTAAACCTTGGCAAGATGCAATCAGCATACTCACAAAATCCTCACATGAAATCATCCACTATAAATGCAGAACTAAAACATTCAGGAATACATCTAGAAAACCCGTTGTATCCCAATTTTGGGCATGAACAGAAATGGGTACACAAAAGTTTTCAGTCAGCTGGTATCACCCCGCTCTATTCTTTTTGGTATATTCTAATAAAAACCCATGACAACTGGTTCGTGGGATAAGAAAAGAAGCTAATGTTGGAGTAAGGGAGAACTGTTCCTGCATCCTTTACATCGTTCAAACGTATGGCAAAAGCGACCATACTTAGGTCGAACGAAAACACTTAACGGCGCTTCTTCCACGTTTCAAACCCTTTATTTTTATTTTATTTGTAGTATCTAGGTGATCATTGTTTAGGTATTATCGTTGTTTGTCAGTATTTTATAACGTCTGTCTTATGCAGCGTAATAAATGAATGAATGAATGTCTGCTGCTTTCCGAAGGCACCCCTCTAGTTACTCGGGGGATTCCGTCATAAATGCTCATCCTTGTGGGGATATGAGTGGGGCCTACAGGTATAACTTTTAGTAAAGTGAAACAGGTGAATCGTTCCTTTGGTTTCATAGCCAAAAAGCCCTATGGTCGCTGCGAAAAGTGCTGCAAGGTTAAAACGTTCGGATATATGGTAGTGTTGAGTAGGTTTAGGCTCGGAGCTATTCTTCTGGATCAAAAGCTACGTTTGTTGCAAAAAATAGAGATTTAGAATAAAAGTTCAGATTCATACTTCTGAGCAGCAATTTGTAATCCATCAACAGGGCCGGCCTTCATAGTGGCGTCGCAGAGGGAGTGAAATTATCCTAGACTCAGGTGTAGTTGCTACCACAATAATCTCTCAAATCCTGGGCCTGGATACATCGTCGAGATTACCCAGGGTAAACCTGTTCACGTCCCTGTTAACTACGGGTAAATGTGTGTGGTGTTAACACACAAATTTTATGTACCTGGAATCATCTCATTACGATTAGCATTCGGCTCCTGAGGCTGACTAGTTGGAGACTTGATATTTTTCAAATTTTGCCCTGTAAGGCCAGGGGGATATATTCTTCGGATATTATTGCTATGGGGCATTTAGTAGGCAAAATAGGTAACCAAGTCGTAGTTTCTGCTGTGAGTTACTGGGATGGTTTACGAAACGTCCATTAAAGGCTGCGTTTAGCAGTAACAGTAGGTTCACATTGAAACTTCGGACACAGCTTGTTCATTCGAAAATATGATAATTATGCTCTACATAGATTCAATCCACATATTTTTGGAATCGTAGAGCTCGTAAAGGTCTGACCAATCAGAAATGAGATCAGTCAGCCAATCAGAAAAAAGATGTGTGCTTAAGTCTCAGAAATTTGGGAGATAAACATTTTGAAAACACGTGCACATACGTATGAGTCGAATTTAGATAAAGACATAACCAGTTATATATAGTTTAGTAGGATTCCTTCATATCGCTGATGACTGCAGGAAGAAACCTATTCCTATATTTAATTGAGTGCAAACTTCATGCGCGAAACGAAAAGTGAACAATCGATAAAAACATGGATAGTAAGTATGTATCCAGAATTCATAAGCCTTGAGAGAATCTTAAAGTTGCAGATTTTAGTTGAAGGATTTCCCTGCAATACGATAGGCCCATCCGATACCCTCTTCACTGCAGAGTCGTGGGGCAATGGGTGATCCTTTCAGGAAACGTTAAAGCTCGAATCCACCTATGAAGACTGTCCTAACTAAAATTTGGTCTTAGTCTCCTGGAGAGGCCCACACAGCCACTATTTTGACTAGTTACTCTCTGAGCACAATTATATGAAACTTTTGCTGCACAATGATATGTTCTAGGAGCTGATACAGTGAAACTTGGAGAAGAATGGTCTTCGTTCCAAAAGAGGTCAGGCGTGGATAGATCTTTTAGAAGCATCAAAGACTACGTGAAAAGTCGGGCGAATTTGCACTCTTGTGAGAAATATGGCCAATTTTTGTTCTCTAAAAAGTGTCAACGGAGCATCGCGAGGAGTGTACAACCGGTCACCTTCCCGATATAACCTGAACACTCGCACATATTCCGATTTGTGGCTCAAAAATAGCGTGCAGTACAAAATAAAGGCAGAGGGGTGACAGGTGTCTGGGCCCTCAAATTTAACATGGTGAAAATCCAGGAATCGCACTGTCGAAATGTCCGTGTGAACAGCGATAACAGCAAAAATATGACTACGGCCCATGGTGGCACATAGCCTTTGTTTCGGGTTTCGGAGCCAGCCGGTGCTGCTTGGTATATCAAAAAAATATAATTCAAACCAATTCGCTGTTTTACCACTGGGGAGAAAAAGAGCAGAGTAGATTTTCCTCGGTCATATTTTTTGAAATCATTTTAGGAAGAAGTAGTTTTTATTGAAAGCATGGATGGGAGTGCAGTCCTGCTGTAAATGAATACTGAATATGATATGCTCAAAAGCACTAGATGATAAAACAAGAAACACTATCTAACCAGACACACTAACTAGACCAGGGAACCCTTCCTGGTCTAGGATTCACGAAACGTTAAGTAGCAAACCAGCGATAGTCAGCATGACAGGTTATTTCATAAACAAAGTAACGTTGAGAGACGCTGAGAACTAAAGTTGGTTTGCTAACCGGGTTTCGCGTAGTTTTGCCGTGGAATAATGAGGAACTACTCAAAGGAAAGCTGAATGATGCTTTGAAAGTATTCAATCTCGAAGAACTTTTTTTCGCTTCTTTGTTCTCCTTCTTACATTTGGTTAGCGAGCGATTTCAGTGATAACATCAGTGCAACAGCATCCGGAAAAGAGCAGAATAGCAGCAAGGTGTCCTCCATTCAATTTTCTCCAGAAATTCCTTCAACATGCCTCTTAAACCCAAGAAGTTTGGATGAATAGAGGGTTGCTCTTACCAGCAGGTATTGTACTTCCTTGGGTCTGAGGATTGCCCTTGAAATTTACCCTTTGATTCAAAGCCAAACTGATGGACTAATAACGGATCTTACTGCTTGTTGACTTTTTATGGCACTAATGGATATTCCATCAGCTTACCATTTCCAAGAAGAGAACTTGTCCAAGGTAAGAAAGATTACAGAGAGATAAGGAAAAATCTATTAAAAAAACTGGACAAGAAAGATGCTCAGCGAGGAACCGGGACGTGGATGGTCCAAAAATTTTCGACGAAAGATGCTGGAAATTCATTGATAGAGAAGAAAACGATATTATGAGCTAATCCAGAAATGCCTGGAGGTGCCTAAGTATCTCGGGGAGTCTATGAAATTTAACAAACTGTTACTACAGGATGTTAGGGGTAAATTTCCTCTGATGCAACGATTTCTTCTCGAAGGAGATCCTGCTTCATCCAGAGAAGAAATCCAGAAATAAAAAAATTCATCCAGAAATAGAGTGTTGACCGAATAAAAATTGAATAATTCGATTGATTCAACTATCAATTCAAAGATTCATCCAAACAGAGGAATACTGCAAGAACACAAAGCGTAACAGCCCTTATTTTCGTCCACTCGGAGGAGTAGGGCTCTCCTTCCTGAGCAATTCATTTTTTCGGCTAATTCGAAATCGAATATTCGAATATCGATTGTTTTTAATACATTATTCGATCAACACACTGCATACAAGTCATGGAGGGTGTCTGCTGTTCTTGGTAGAGCCAGAATTTCTTGTTCTCATTGGCTTTCGCGCCATTTTTGAAGGGAAAGATACAAGCAATAAAATAAAGGTGTAAAATTATAAAAATTCAAAGATAGCAAGGTTTTTAGGGTCTTAACATCGCTAATTAGAACTAAAAAGTAGAGTTTGAAGCGTGAAACTATAAGAGGCAAAACATTGAGGTTACCTATCAGCTCACAGGTAACTATTTCGTTTTGTTCCGGTAGAAAGTCTTCAATTGATCAAAGCTCGAGGAATTAACATTATTACTGATACAATGAGTACTACTATTACTGCCAGCATCACCACTAAGCACAAGAAAGCCGATCCAGTCAAAGTTAGGAAACGGTAAGTCGTGCTGGCAGTTGAAATGGTGTCGGATGATGGTGCCAGCTGTTCGCAGCCGAACTAACTTCACAACGGATGTTTTATGAGGTATCCACGACAGCTACCTAATTGCTACTAATTTTTAGTTTACTGTAGGATATATTTCAGGAAATTCTGATTGAAAGGATCACACCATTTTTTTTTCAGGGAAAAATTTATCAAAAGTGTGTTGTTTGTTTTCAAATGAACTCGACGCTGCGGTATTGCCAGAATTATCCAGAGACTCCAAGGATTTTTCCAGAATTAGAGCCCTGTTTCCGTTTAACCAAACCTGAAGTATTCTGCTATCCTGGAAGCTCTCTAGTTACAGTACCGATTACTTGCGCGGCCTCGTGATTCATTGAAATTACCCAGGGTAAACGGGCTAACATAATGAAATTTTCTTTCATTTCTATTTAGTTAGATTTTCCCTGAACACAAGAGTCCCTACTCTACTGGTGCATCACTGGAATTACCCATACTAAACGTACTAGTGCCATGTTAACTATGGTTAAGCTTTGTGGTGCCAGCCCGTTTACCCTGGGTAATTTCGGTGATGCATGAGGCCGCGCAAGTGAACGGTGCTATAAGGGAAGAGCTTTCGGGCTACCGCATACCTTATGTTAGATCAGGTTAAACGAAAACAGGGCTTTAATTCTGGAAAAATCCACGTAGTCTCTGGATAATTCTGGTATGAACGCACAACGTCGAGTTTATGCTACAGTCCTACTAGGGTAATATTTGCTATTTACTATTCAAACATGAATTTTTTGAAATTTTAAACACGAGCAGAAAATAATTAAGGTGTAAAATAAAAAGTAAATGTCATTCTTCTGGCAAATTCTACCATTTTTTTCCGGAGATTACCTCTGTTTCCAAAAGCTACTAATATTAGTGTTATATGGCAAAGTATCATCTACAAGCACAATTTTGACGTGAAATCCTACTGAAATAATTAAAAAATATTAAAAAAATTAAAAAAATAAAAAATTAAATTAAAATAATATGGTAAAAATTGAATAACTATGTAAGAGTTAACCACTCAGTATTGGTACCTGTGCAGATTTATGCACTTATAGGACAGTGGAGTGTCTCAAAAGTCGGATGAACCGTTTAATACTGAAATAACTACGGTGAGATAAGTGCTATCCTAGACGGATACTGCTCTATCAAGTGGTCCGAAAGTGATGGGACTTGTACTTTGTCGTACGTTATCCTCACATCAAAGTGCACATTCGAATGTCTGAATGATTATTCGAACATCATTCGATTGTGTCAGTATTCTATGAGGCAAGGACAAGAAGTGATCACTAAGGGTTTGCAAGAGAAAAAGTTTGGAAAAAAAAAGAAAAATAAACAAGAGAAAATGGATAGAAACGGAAAAAATAAGAGAAAAATTATCTGCTTTGCCCCTGTCTTCGAATGAATCACATTTTATCCTAGTCACCCTCAGGCAAAGTCAGAAATTTTCCAGAAGATGTGGTAAAATTTTACCTAGTGATCGTTGTTTTATGCAAATTTATGTATTTCTCCGCATTTATGCAGTTGAAGTAAAATATCTGGAGTTTAATGTCACCAAAATACAGGGCGGGCCAAAATTATTTATACTGCTCGCTGGTACCCATAATTTTGGCCCATCCTGTAGAAAGAAAAACAAAATAGAAATTTTTCATACCAAGTTTTGCTAGGCTTTTGGACGCTGGTCGACTGAGCAGTAGATGTACACCTTCTTTTGAGTCAGGTCTCTCCAAAATAATAAAGAGTAGCTCATGAAGCGCTCACAATTTATTCTCACAATATATTGTATAGAATTTCAATCGATATTGTTCCTACTGTCCCTAAATATTGATTTTTTACGCAGGACACTTTCTCCTAACTTTATGGGCTTCGCTGACCTACCAAGATATTAATCTATGATAGCCTACTTGGAAGGATGGGTTGTGGGATGTTGTACCCGGAATGCGATAGCAGCCATTGCTCAGATGGGTATTGATTGATTAACAGCAAGTATTCCGTGATAGAGTGCGTCTTCGAGCACTAATTATAGTGTTTAGCTTGATATGATTGCACTGTGTGGGGTGTGGGGAGCTGTATTCGGAATGGGCGGCGCGGACGGGCTCCATGATTGGCTAATTGGATAAATTGACCATTCGCAAAGCACAGCTACACCGCCCTTGCCAGGTATAACGCTTCACACCCAGTAGGATGCAATCTGGTTCAAATCGCGGGAAATTTTTGCCAGACAGTAAGGTGATCCGGGCAAATGTTCCCAGATGATTTCAGGGCAAGGACAATGCTGTGGCTCGCGAGCAGCATTGCACCACACGTACTTTCCTTGGGAAATATTTCCATGGAAATTTCCGGGAACATGGTGGGCGTTCTCTGAGTATGGTGTCTTATAAGGGAAGTTAAGCAGGATTCCTTAGGAATTTTCCGGAATACCTCAACATTGAGCCAGAATCATTTCGAATATCCAAGGAATTGCTGGTGAGCTTGGTAAACTAATGACCTTTTAAAGATGGGAAATTAATTTCTAGAAATTCTCAAGAAGGCTAGAAGTAGGAAATACGTAGGTAGAAGAGTACTGCAAAATGTCCTCATTTCCTATCTGGGATGGAAAATCCGTGGATCGGTGGACACAGAAGGAATACAGAATTGTTGAGGAATCAATTCTAGTAGCTTCTGGAAATGTACGTGGATAGATTCTACAAGGTACATATCGAGGAATTCTGCTGGGAAAATTCCAGAAAACATGGAAAATGCGAGCAATCTTGGATGGTGTTGAGCCACATTGCGACAAACAAACGTAGTCAGCTGATCAGGAAATCCAGAGAAAGTGGATGGGAGGAGTGAAGTATTCTGGATCTCTCTTAGATGCCGTAATTCCTCTGAGGTAGTATCATTTCTATTTCCCAGGATTTTTAAGGCTAAATTAACTAACAAATGGTCAAGTAGCTACCAGTAAAGCCTTAGTAATGTACTAGCTAGCCCAAAACTAACGGAGTGCTGGGTGTTTTTGCCCTGCCTCGTGGTAACCTAAGAGTTTCCGCGTGCATTCGTAATTATCTACGACATAGAGGTCCGCCGAGGTGATGAGGAATAGCGCTCTTCCCAAAGTAATAAAGATTTCGATCTGGATCGTTATTTTTAGGTTGACAGATTGACGCTAATAGACTATTGCACAACGGCAACCGATTAGGCGTCGACGCCAGTTCGACGGCCGGCGGCGCGGCTGCGAGGGGCCCGCGCCCACCCCCGTCGTCGCAGGCCCCGCCCATCGCGGACCCTCGCCGCGGACTCGCCGGTAACCACTTTTTACCTGTGTTTTTTGCAACTATTCTGTTTCTTGGACCCCATGGCCGAGGTATGGACCATAAGGATCCTAGACAACTGTCACAAACCGTGTATCTCTGCATTCGCTACCTGGACTCCTGAGCTAGGATTCATGAACGCAAAAATAGGCGAAGCCAGATTAGCAAACCAACTTTTGCGTCTTGCGTCTCTCAACATTCCATATTCTATGTATAGGGTAAGCTGCCGCGCTATCCAGCGTTGGTTTGGGTGGCTAAGGTTTCATGAATCCCAGCACTGGCTATCCGGTAAATCCCGGAGCCAGTAAATACTCTTTGTTGATCTGTCAATAACTTTTCCGTGGCTTACAGTGCAGGACCATAACCGCGAATACCTTCCTCAGTGATTTGGGAGAAGGGACCAGTTTGCGGGCAACTTATCCTGTGCTGAGATTCTTGAAAGTTCCCGGGAGCGTGAGTGGGCGAGCTTCTCCCAGGAAAAACGTAGTGCCATCTCCTGGTTTGACTACCAGTTGTCATCCTAGTGCACCCTTTTTTGCGCGGACAACAAGTCCAGTTTAGGAGAGCGGGTAGGTCACCACCTTCCTGGAAACATTTATGAATTCCGCCATTGACCTTCCCTCTGTAGATAGGACTGAGATATCCAGGAAATGTGGTAAAAGTTCTTAGAGCTCATTGGCACTGAAAAATAGTGCTTCAGTTCTTGCGAGAATAAGTTCTCTGGCTTTCAAGCCGAAAAATCATGGATAACCTGATAGTTCCTGTAGACAGAAGATCCCTGCATCTGCGGATTCTCATGTTATAAACGTGCTAGACGTCAAAAGGAGGAAGCGTTCAGGGCAATAGGTTGAGGGGAAGACTTGTTCAGGGATTTTTTTCATGCCAGGAACAAAAAAACTGAGCATCGGATGCGGGCGCGATTTCCGGAAAGACTTGTTCTGTCCAGAAAACAGGTAATCCTGTATTTCCACCACAGGTCGCCTCGCTGTCATATTCTTTGATTGCCAAGCCATTTCGAAGAAAATACGTCTATGGAGGTTGCGCCAGACTTCAGAATTTTTCTAGCACACGTCGCTGTTAGCCCTTTGAGTACGTGATTATTAGGCGATTGGCCCGGGCACTGTAGGCAGATTTTACTGAAAACCACTAAGCAGTAGCCATTCTTCCTCGTATCTGAGAAATCCTTGGTTGAAGAGAGGGGTGCTATGGCTCTGTTTATACAAGAGTATAAATATTTCAGCATTTTCAGTGCTCTTTGGAATTCAATTAATTTAGTGCCATAAATTGGCATGTCACGATTTGTGCATTATCAGAGCCTCCAGAGGAAGTTGTCTGATCTCATATGAAACTTGCTCGACATAATGCTTGTTGACAACTTGCTTTCGTCCCTTGTGGTAGACATGTTGTCGTCTCAAAACTTGTCGAAAACTCGTAAACATTGCGGCTGTTAGCTCTGCAAGTTGTCAACGAGCATTGGCCCGACAACTTGCCAAAAAGAAAGGACGAGAGCAAAATGTCAACAAGCTTTGGATCGAACAAGTTTCAGACGCGATCCGACAACATGTTCTAGGTGTTCTGAGTGGATACAGAGGCACTAAGGGGTCTTCTATGTATGTACGTATGTTTGTCCACGATCAATAAAATCGATCAATTGATACTTCGTACAGAACGGTTAAATTATTATTATGTTCAGCGCACTCGAAAGCCATATTAATATGACGTTGCCCGTCCCCGCGCGAAAATGGAAAAATATCGATAAAACCAATAAATCGATTTTTCATGCAAAATGGTTCACATATTCTTGTGCAATGTATTGAGGAGCTCCAATAGACATGTCTCCACTGTTCACTGGGCGGAAATTACGAAAAAGCAATAAGATCGATATATGCACACGATGAATCGATTGATATGTTCTATCAAAGGCGCGCCTAGAACCACCGCCAGCCCATATGGGGATATGCGCGCAAAGTTTGGTCCCGATCGGTCAATCTTCCACGAATTCCATCCACCGCCAGCCCATATGGGGATATGCGTGCAAAGTTTGGTCCCGATCGGTCAATCTTCCACGAATTCCTTAAGGATCATACATATATACATACACATACAATGGGCGTCGATGGCGATGGCCTTTCTGCGGTTTCGAAATACACGCGACGCAAGCGCGCCGCTCGAGCCGTAGCCCTCTCCGGGACAACAAATTATGGAGTTTTTCTGATAGTTACTTAGTTTTCATATTAGTTAACATCAAATGCAACGGACAGTTATCAAGAAAGCGAAGATTCGCCGCAGCGGCGATGATTCCATGATGAGCGGCGCGGTCGCGCAGCTTGCCTTGCGAGGCCGCGGAAGGGCCACCGCCATCGACGGCCACTGTAGTTCGAGCCAGATGGGTTACTTACCAAAAAGCTGAACTAATTCAGCACCGACCACTTTGTCGAAAAATGGAGAAAAAAACTTTCAAAGGTTCACTCATTTCAATTTTTCATTCAAATACCATGGAATTTGCTTGCTAATACTTTGAATATTCGATTTTCTATTTTTGCCGCTTTTCTTTGATCGTGTCAGCCAGTTTGCGGACCTGCAGTGTCTAGATGGTGACTGTGGCTGTTCTTACTGGCGGCGGCAGCAACTTGGATCACAGCATTCATTCCACGTTACAACATAGGGTCATGTGAGGTATGACCTCTGATGGAAGCCGACTGGGCCGGTCAAAGTCTGCTTTCTTGACAACACCTCCTTGAATGCGGGCGTTTTGCACCAGGAAAGGGGGGCTAATCCGTATCAGGTTATCCGTTTAACCGTTATCCGTAGATTTTGGCCAATTCGTTAACCGGACCATCATGGGGGTAATGGAATCTCCCGTATCCGTTCATCCACCCTCGTGCTTGTAACTTTGCCCAGCAGCACCATCATATTCATGGGCACCCTCTAACACCTGAGGCTACAGGTGCAGCAGCTACTAGTTGCTCTGGCTCTTTTTAGCCCAAGGGTAATGTTTCGGGAAAGTCCTAGCTGAGCACTGAAAAATCCAAAATGTATGTAATCTTCTGGAAAATGAAGGCATTTACACATTCGAAAGCTCTGGAATAGTAATTATAGTTGTCAAAAGTCCAGGATGTCTTATTTTTATTCCGTCATTACTTGTTGGTTTCCAAATCAATAGTGTTTCCTCTTTGGTGTGAGGTTGTGAACAAATAGAAGAACCTCTAAATATATGAAATGGTTCCAAGGGTAAACGAGGTGTCTAGTAGTTGAAACCGAAACTGAATGAAGAACTGAAGAATTGCATTTTTTTAACCCACGCCTATACTATTTTTAGTATAGGCGTGGGTTAAAAAATATATCTATTAGTATACTATATCTATTAGCCGAACAAAAAGAAAGAAAAATGGAAGAAACAGTTTATGAGGAGAAAATCATAAATAGGCACACAATGGATTTTTTATTCAGACAGGTTGGTATGCTAGTATGTATTTTGAAAGCTATAACTTCATTGAGTAGTTGCGGGAATTTTCAATCAGAATTCTATGAAATTCAATATCGGGAAACATGGTGCAAAATTCGAGATGATCAGCACTATGGAAAATTTCCTGAAATTTTTGAACACTTTCTCAGACTTTCCCATTGAAATCAATAAAAATCAAGGCTCTGGGCGATATCAGCCATTGCTCGGATGGGTATTGATTGATTTGCAGCAAGTTCTTTGGGATCTAGTGCCTTTTCGAGCATTAATTATAGTGTTTGGCCTGATTTGATTGTACTACAAGAGGTTCAAGGCTTTATACCTGAATTAGGCGCGCGGACGGGCTCTGTGATTGGCTAATTGGGTGGACTGACCATTCACAGAGTTCAGACGCACCGCCCTTTCCAGATATAGCGCTCCACTCGCTACCATAGCGGAAACAGCTGCTCACACTTATTGATTTAATGTGTTTATAGGCCCGTGTACTGCAGCGCTGCAGTTCAAATCGCAACCTTCTCTGCACACACCGCAACCACCATTGTCCTTTAATGGCATCCCGCAGCGAAGCTACAGTAATGCCGCGCCATTTCAGCCACGAAAAAACGCCGGTTTTCAGAAGTAATTAAGCCACGACTCGCTTATGAACGCTCAATTTCACGGGTTCTTAGGCGCTGCTGACCGAGGCGATGGAAAGCAAAAAAAAAATTAAGCAACGAAGAAGGATTGCACTCTCAGAAGGTGACTGACGATATATATTTATGGATTCTGAGCGAACGTGTCAGACGGCCAGCCACGGCCCCACCAGCCACGCACGGATTACGGTATCGTTCATGCAAATGGCGCATTAATCAACGTGTACGAAATGAGCTCGACGCTTTCAGGTTAGCCGGCCGGCCTATCGATTCAGTTCTGGGTAAGGCCTGGAGGGGGGTGGGGGCCTAAGCCACTAGGTTAGACCATATAGTGGAAGAAGTTATTTTTCTTCTGGAAAAATAATTGATTTCGTGCCTCCCACACAACTGGGGTGGTAATCATCATAGAGTTTACCCGTGGTGAGCGCGATTACCCCCCGGAGTTCACCTTCTTAATGGCATTCATCAAAAAGTTTACCCTCCCCCCAGACAACGGGGTAAAGTGCGAGGTAATCTATACCTGTGTACTACTGGCAGGTAAACATTACTACTGACCTTCACCCCCATTAAATAATATGACCCGGTAATACTAGCGGTCTCTAAGCACACATCACTGATGCCCGTGTTTACTCCGGAGTTTACCTCAGGGTCTCATTCCCCGTGGTAAACGTTTACCGCCATCTTCAATGATGAATGCCATCTCTGGTACTGGAAAATTTACGAAACCTCGCCAAATATCAATCGTTAGGATATCGTCGATCGATTATCGATTGAGACTTGGGCATGGAATTAGGGCGATCCACACTGGTATTTATTTTGCCTGGATTTCAACCAATGTGTTGTCTTCGTACAAAAAAACACATCTACAGAGAAATTTAAGGAGAATCGACGTGTGCCGTCCTGTGAATTCTCACGGTATGTGTGGGTCACCGTCGGGTACTGTAGGTTACTGTACCGTGAAAATAATTAGTTGCATGGAACACAACTACAGATGCTCAAGCAAACTCCAGAGGAGCAGCATAGAAAATACATTAGGTTGGATCATATACGGAAAGAAGTGATTTTTTCTTTGAAATATCGTCGATCGATTATCGATTGAGACTTGGGCATGGAGTTAGAGCGATCCACATTGGTATCTTGGTATAATACCGTCTGGAGGACTCATAGAACCAAGTTGAGATAGGATTTCTGGCATAGTTTTCTTGCAATTATTACAGTAACTCTTATAATTCGGGTCACTGTAAGAATTCTGCTTGATCCCGCCCATTGCACATGTAATCTCAGCCCCATTTTTTTACATGAAGACAGACTTGATGTGAATGAGATTGAAGGTGGGTCCAGCATTAAAGACTGAGGTGAAACACGAAAATCCTCGAACTTTTTAAACATTTTCTTTTTATTTCTTAATTTTTAAAAAATTTTCCAAAGTGCCAGATCACAGGCTCACGAGTTTTATCTCATATTCATATTCATCCGTGGTTTAGAAATTTAACAAACTGTCATCACGAAAATAGTTAAGATAGTTAAGATATTATAGATTGTTTACACGTAGCCCGTCTCAAGTTCGCAGCACTTGTTTATCTATTTATTTATTTATTTGTACGTGACTATACCACACTGATGTGCAGATACGCAAATCTTAAGAATACAAGTACACTGTATAGAAATATTGGCGTGTTAAATTGGGATTGCGCGTTTTTGCATGAAATAAATTATTTTTAAAGACACAGCTACAACACTCCAGTCCAAGTTCAATGCAGAATTAGTAATGCTGAATCTTCAACATCTTCCACATAGAGAGCGAGCGCTCTCCTCTGGAATGTCGCAGTGCCGTGATTTAAAACAGCGGCTCACTCGAATTTTGGTTTCGTCCCAGTTTTGGAATTTTTCTCTTTAATGTAAAGCCTGAACGACGCAAGCAAGTGGTTGCCTGATAGCGCAGAGTTGGGCTATTAGGCGGTCCCCAGTGCGACTCCGAAATCAAGATTTGAAGAACAGAGCAGTCGAGGAATCGATTTGCAATCAGAAGTTCGGTTCAGTTACCCAAGTTCGGGGCCATTTAGCATAGATTTAGCCAAGTAATAGAGGGAAAAATTCTCTCAATTCTACTCTGGTGCTTGTACACCGGCGGTTTCCGCCTGAATTCCTGGGAAACTCCGCGTAAATAGTGTATTTTCGCGAAGTTCCGCCGGTTTCCGGGTAAATTCCGGCTAAATCTCGTTTAAATCGTGCATTGTCAGAACCACCGGCGGAGCTTCCCTAAATTCCCGGTAAATTCCTGTGAAATTTGGTCCACCGCCGGTTTCCGCCTAAACTCCGCTTAAATTCCGGGTAAAATGGAAACTTACTAGATCATGCGGAAATTCTTCCTACTTTTTGCTAGGTCTCTCCAAAGCTGTATTTGTACTACTTCGCGAGTCGACAACGTTGCGACGATGAACACAACATGTGCAGCGCCAGCTGAAGCTGTATTTATATTTAGTCGCGACTCTATCGTCGCGTAGAAGTGAACTGTTCAAGAGCCCCGGGTCCCGCGTGGATGCATACACAAGTTGTTGTCGCGCAGTAGTGGCTGGCGTTTATTTTCACGATGCTACGTCGTGAATTGCCATCGTTTCCTGTCTATACTTTTTCCTCCAAAAACGACGCTACCGACCGAAGCGTTGCGTCTGCTAGCATGCGCGACACGGATTCGGCTCAGACCGTGTTTTTAAAGGAACAAGAATGAACAGAACCCGACGAAAAACATAAAATAAAAATAAATGCAAAAAATGTTAGAGAAATTCCACGCTCTATTGCACTTTCACTGGTATCGCTTCTTGGATGTACCCCATTAAACTCGTTTGTGCATTATGGCAAAACCGGAGTCAATTTCAAAATTCATTGAATTTACCAATGTTAAGGGCGCAAAAAACCACCTCGCTGTAATACGAAGCAACAGCCCCTACAGATAAGCCAGCTGACTAGGTGGATCAAGATGAGCTCTGATATTGCTGTTGTGCTGTGCAACTCCACTGCAGCTACGTGTTGAACCACGTTGGGCCGATTTTTGTTTGTAACGACAGGAATTCCTGTCGTTACATGTGAGGGTAGGTCTTCCCCATCACCTCTGTCCGTTGAACACGTTTGGTCGCGCATTCGCGCGTTTTCGCCTGTGTTCTTGTAAATTCCGCCTGATTTCCCCCTACATCTCCTGTAAATTCCGCCTAAACTCCTGGAGGATCACTCACACTTTTCCGAGCAATTTAGGCGGAGTTTCCCAGGAAATCAGGCGGAAACCGCCGGTGTACGAGTACCAGAGTATATAGGACTTGTGATGGTGCTCCGCTGCAGTTTTACGCTCTTTAACAACATAAAACCCGGGCACATATCCAATATACTTTATCCAGTCGGATAAACACCCTCTAGCGGATACGTTACAGTGGATTCGAGAATCTGCTATCCAATAAAAACATATCCGTGGATATGCAAGTCCACTTGTTTCACTGAAGGTTATCTTTATCCGGTCGATTTCCGCTTGATAAAGGTTTATGATCTTCTCCATCTACATTTCCCGTTGTTTCTCGTCAAGACACCGCATTTTGCGTCAAGAAATGAACACGTGGATGGATAAGCTGTATTGGATAGCAAAATGGATAAAAATCAGTGGGAACGGATATATACCCGCTGTGTTTTCCCCCCGCGGTCAAATATATTGGATACGGCTCTTGGAAACGGAAATTCTGAAACTTTGGTTCGTCTCCTTAAAAATTCCTATGAAAAACAAAGAATGAAGAATGAAGAAACGCTTGAAATCCCGCATGTGAAAAAATTCTACATTAATTGCCCTTTCATAAGTTATCAAATGTTTGACAAAAAATATTTGGTAACACTTTCACAAAGACGTCAAACTTCAGCGCGCATTCCCAATTTGACACCTTAATAGAATACAGCATATGTATTAACAGAAACCCACATCGAACAGTAGGAGGGACTGGCATACTCGCTTTGCTTACGTACAAGAGGATAACGACTATGATTAGACGTTGAGTAAAACGTGGGTTCTGCTACAACCCTCTGGAACAGGCGCGATTCTGCCATTAGTCGGCTCTACGGACAACTTTTCTCGTTCCTTATTATGACATGCCGTAAAAATTCACAAAAATATAGCAACGCAAATGGGCCGATTATTGATGTGCAATTTCACGCACTTAAAGCACTCCCCCTAAGTCTACGATAGCTTAGGCTGCTTCATCTCTCATTTTTTTTTCCAAAAATCCTCTATAAAATAAAAAAATTATGTGTAGACGATTTGTTGACTTCTCAATTCTATCATACTTATATTGGTAATTTTTACTATGGTTTTCATTCAGAATTGTTTTACTTTCTCAAGAAACAAACGAATAAGGCATTCAGGTCAGAAGAAACCCTAGTTTCTCTTACCACTTTCATCGCCCCATCTGCCTCCGTTTTTTTTTTCAAAAAAAATCCAAAACTGCAAGAAGAAGCAGAGTAAAAGTATCCTGTAGCAGATTTCGCTAAGGGATCGATAAATCGGAGCTTAATGAGCAGCAGCTGGTGACTATGTGCTGCTGAATCAGTAATTTGTTTCTAGCGGCAGATGCTGAACATTTCGTGCTGAGTCGACAAAAATTCGGCTACTGTAGTGAGTTGTTGCGGTTTTTTAAAGGAAATGAGCTTCCCCACCCTTAGCAATATTTTCCAGGCTGGCTTTCCATTCTATAGAAAATATTGGTGCACTTTTGGGCATCTAAGGATAAATCAGTTTGATCTATTGGAAGCCAGACGTGGGAACACTGTCGAAGCTAAAAAAAAACAGGAGGAAAATAGCATAAACTTGTCCTGCGCTGTATTTCTGAAGCAGTAATTGATCGATGATTTTACTACCACAGTGGTAAAGTATGAAATTTAGTTACTTAATAGGGCTAACCTAAGGCAATAAGCACCATTGTCGACGGATTACAGTAATCGTACAAGAACAGTGATGTGCAACACACACACACACTCAGAGAATATGCAAATGTGTTACCGTAAGCAACTGTTCTGCCCTCTGTCGCATAATTAATGAGGCGCCATTAATTATGGGGCAAGGAGACGTGCGTCGCAACTTGAATATGCCAAAAACGCAGCGACAACGCGACATCACCGCGCTCGCGTTGTAAGACGCCGGCAAAAGAACCACGATCTCGTATGATGAATGCTGGGAAAGTTTTCTGCCATAAATATTCGAGTTAATGGCGGATTCGAGACGAAAGCGTTGGAAGGCAGAGGAGTTAGACTGGTAAAATGACGTCATAGGGCACGAGTTGGGCTCAAATAGGGCTAATTCTAGCATTAGAATTGGAGAACAAAGGCACCGTGGCTTGTTTTGGATGATTTTCTTCTATTCTTTCTTTCATTTATACTCTGGTTCTCTGATGACATCACCACGACATAAGTCGCGCGTGAATGGAGAGTCCGGCGGATTTCTTGCACCATCAATGATTTTCAGCGGCCGGAGACGATATTCCTTCTTCGTTATTTATTTATTTATTTATTTATCCATGCACTCGGCGTGCTCCTACAATCAGACATATCATAGAAAAAAACTTTTGAAATCCACGGCTAAGTGAGAAACCAATTCAACAGGAAGAGCGTAGCTAACGATGCTTCGGTCTAGTACAAAATATATACGCGTTGATTAAATTCAAGATATGCCACCCACTTGACATCTGCTTACCCAGATTAAGTACACCACCAACGGCGTCTTTGAGATATTCACGTCTAGGCTACGCCATCGGACTACTTTATGCCTTGATTTGACTTGATTTGATTTATTGCGTCATATTTGCAAAGCCATGAATACACAGTTCAGACATATCACACGTTCAGACTGAGCAGTTACCATCGAGAGAATAATGTATAATAATCAAATTGATCTATGCTACACATATCTCGGACTTGACAGTACGTTCGAAAGAGGCACTAGAGCATTTGGTGGTGATTCTCCCGCTCATTTTAACGTATGCAAACCTAGCCCTGACTGCAAAACCTTTTGCCCTTTTTCACGTTTTGGTTTAGGGAACGAGATCTTGAAGGATTCACCCCTTGTCATTGAGGGTGCCAGGCTAAAAAATTCAAGAACATTGGTACTGGTTTTGTTGTTGAGCAGTTTATGTACCATGCAAATTTAAACATGGAGCTCCTAGATTCAAGAGTAGCTACGCCAAGATGAGCGTCTCTGATGCTGGAGTTGGTAATGTCAGAATAGAAGTGCTTACTTGTTCTAAGGAACAATTTCCTGGTATGATTGTTTTGTACTCTCCATCAAAATTCTCCCGCTCCTTCAGTTGAGAAAACATTATGATGGAGATGTTCATTTAATCCAGTTTTTTGTAGTTTCTCCTATTAACCTAGCATTTTCCCATCAAAAAAATGTTCAATATAAACTCACAGCAGGGTTGCCAGTCATCAGAGAGTTAATTATTCATTTATGGATGTCAACTTTGGCGTGTGAAATCGGTTGAAATATTAGCTAAATGCTAGGAATCTCAAACATAAAATTACTTTGGTTCACGGCAATTGTACGAACTGCAGTTAAGGCTAATGTTACTGGCCCCACTAAAGGATATTTCTGCACAGGTAATGAATGAGTAATTTTGTCAATGTGTTCTCAATTCTCTTTGCTGTGCTTAGGCATTTATTCCGTTCGGCATTCTGGATAACCCCTGTGGACATCTCCCCATCTTACTGGATTAAAACGCACAGAAAACTTATAAAATCAGTCGTGCCAAATGGACGCCAGATTCGTGATCTGCGTGCTGGAAAACAACTGCTTCCACCATACCTGGAGCAAAAATCGCGTAAACTTTACTGAATCAGTAAATTAATAACCACGTCGAGCTAAAAGGCCAACGCATTCGTGATCAGCGTGATGGATTGACCCAGTAGGCAGATTCCTATCTAGATTGGAGCAAAAAAGAGAAAAATCGATAAAATCGATAAATAAATCGACATATCCGCATCGATAATATCCGGCGGGAAGTATTCTAGGCCTTCCTTCGAGTTTGGGTGTGGTACCATGTTTCCCAGCTGGTTTCTTCGTCACTTCGATTCCAGATGCTCCTCACTGCTTGAATTTGGCGCCCACACGCGTCACTCAGATTTTTGAAAAAAAATTGTCGTAAGCGTTGCTATGTTTTGTATATTACTCATTACACCACAGAGGTGTGCCATCAGAAGTCGTATAGGACCATATAAAAATGAAGCAGCTAAACCTAAAGACAAAAAGCTAAATAGTACCTAATAGCTCAACCGTTAAACAATAAGATCTAATACTGAAAAAAACATGATGAGGGTACAGTTACCAAGCCCTTAGTTATATAACTACGCCGAAAAAAAGTCGAACATAATTTGAAAAGACAGAAAATACGTGCAAAATCCATGATAGAAAGTGTGAGGTGAATTTCGCATAGATTAGATGAGTTATCTAAATTTTTCATATAGAAATAGGAATAGTACTTATTGAGCAAAACACCAAGATTGTTATTCACTTTTATTCGGCTAACGTTTCAGAGTCGTCGCCTTCATCAGAGCCTGGAAAGTCAAGAACACAAGCAATCTATCCCCTCAAACGCATTATCCCGCTACTAGATACGATTAAACAGAAAGATAAATCAAAAACAGTTCCAGAAAAAAGCAAAACTACTAGCGCTGACTAGTATAGCCATAGTTAACCAGTACTATTCATTTACTGCTCAATATGCCAAGATTCAACGATACTCGAACTTGGAAGCTACTTTTCATACAGAATTCTTCACTGATCCGATGAATAGGTTGCACTGGTGTTGACATTCATAGGGTCTAATATAGATGTCTTGGAGCTCGTCAACAGAAGAGTTGGAAATTTCTTGCTTTTATCAGTGATACTCAGACCCTCAGTTACGATTTACGATTTACGACGATTTTGGAAAATTTACGATTTACGAGAATCAGATTTTTTGTTACGCACATCCCTGGTACGTACCTATAGCGCATCCTATTTCTGTGACATCTTCTTGAAGCTTGCGTGCAAGTGAATTGTGCATTTTGAACAAATCATTTGTATTGTGACCAGTGACGTCGTTCAGCTATCGGTGTGGTCCTGGGAAGATTTCGTTACTTTTCCTTTGACAGCGGGATCGGTGGGTTGAAAAATCCATCAGTTTGTCGCTTATTAGACAAATCTTGCCCGAAGTTCTCATCCTATGCTGAAAACGGAATTGCTTTCAAATGAGACTTTGGGACAGCAGCGTAATACAGTGAATTCTGTAACACAAAAACCTGAATTCATTCTTTTTGGGAGCAAATCCCGTAGATAATAATTTGGCGGACATTTTCAGTTTGTTTCTTGTCCATATGCAGTGGTGCAGCATGCCCTAGTACACACGGATTTTTCCAGATACATATAGGCGTAGAGCCCAATTTCTTGGATTGACTTTCAAAAACTTCATTAATTTGGGACGGAACTTTTTTCAACAAAATCTACCCCATGTTCCGACAGATAAACTGCGCTGGCAGGATTTCACCACTAACGTGTACATTTAGAATGGAACTAGACTCCGGATCTTGTGAGAGTAAATTTGTTAACTTTTGCTTGGAGTTGCTCTGGATTCGCAATTAAGAGCAGAGTTGTTGGGTAACAAGGCTGCGTGACAAGACGTACGCTGCTGAGCCGTGATTGGTCGATTCATGTGCGCGTCGCGGCTGCAGCTTTTAAACGTACGAGCAACGCCGAGGAGAAATAGACAAGCTTTCTGGCTACGGTGGGACAGATGAATGCCATCGCAGCCGAAAAAGTGTGAGGGGTGTCCACCAGAGTCACTCAATGCGTCGACTTCGGAAGAAGAGCCTAAATCCACGGTGCATACGCGTGCGGCGCGGTCGCGTTGCGGCGTACATACGTCTTGACCGCCTCCCGTGTAACAATTCGTCAGGTTCCAATGAAGAGAGAGTTGCTGGTATGCTCACAAGGAAATTTTCGATGAAATGCCTCAATAGGTAGTCCAGGCCAGGACAGGTGTAAGCATTTCAAGGGAAAGCGATACATGAGATGCAACAGCATGAATAAAATCACTTTAAAAGCAATTTCAAAGGAAGAAGTGCGAAGATGAGACGGTCTTTGTTGATTTCCCTGTTTGGGATGTGTCCTCCCTTTGATTCCAATCCATAGACAGTTGAGGGATTTGAATGCGCATGTGGTCTCTGTACAATAAGGGAGGCAGGGTGATGATTCAGAGGGAATCATATCTTGGCAGCGTATCATTGTCGGACAACTGATCCAATCGTGTGGCAGAACAACTAGTCCAACTGTTTTTTCAAACAATAACCTGGTTCGGATCATGGTGAGGAAAAAAGGGGCGGGTCATCTTCGTATGATTGGTTCTTTTTTAAAATTACCCAATCACAGTGGCATGTCCCGCCTCGTTTCGCCCCATTATGACTCATACCCTAACAACATACAGTCTCGTGTTGGGGATATGTACGGATTTCATCGCTGCTGTACTTCGAAATACATTCAAAATACAAATAAAAATACAATAGAAATACACTGAAATACATTGAAAATTAATAAATAAATAATATTTTAATAATAAATATATTCCCTGAGGCTTACACATACGTAAGGCCCAGTGTTGTGCCTTTAGGCCTTTAGGCTCATTACAGTTTATTTGTGGTACACCCACGTACTGTCCTTTAATAGGGTCCTAAGAATTAGGGCTTTTCGCGTAGCCCAGTACCTAGCATTTCGTCGCCCTACAGGGAAATGATACCAATTTCCAGCTCTTTGCCCGTGTTCACGAATGTTTCCGGGAAGGTCTTAAGCATCCCGTTCACCCACAATGGGCGAGTTTCCCCAGCAAAACATGTTATATCCCGTTATATTAACAATTGCCTTTCAATGGTGACTGAAACTAGTCATTTTTACAAAACTCAGCCATTTTAACCCGGAAAACTCGTCCACGTCCTATGGAATTCCTTATGTTAGATGTATGGGCTTTAGTATAAGGAAAAGACGCAGTGATTTTGCAGAACTGCAGCGAAGTAGCGAAATTTGAGATGAATAAAAACTTCCTTAAACGAAAATTCAGTAAACGGAAAAGTAAGTGAGAAAAATGGTTGCAGAGCGAATAAATAGCCTAAACAAATATTGCCGTAGGAAAAGTTGGGCTCAAACTAATAGCCCTGCAGGCTCGCTTGGGCCCTTCGCTGAAAACACTACTTGCGACTTACTAAAGCTAGCCTTTGGACGAAAAATCCTATTTTCTCTACATTACATAAGCGCGGATATCTAGATTATCCGGGTAATTTTGCTTGAAATCCAGAAATTTCTCCATCTTCATTGGCAACATGTCACCAATAAGGCATCATAGCGCGGCATTGATTCTGTGACACAGCGCATTTACTACCGTAGTACATACACGAGTTATTGATTCTAGAGTGGTCTGAAGAAGAGGTCTGGAGTGCAGGAAAAATAGGAGTGGGTGTCAATTTCTAAGTTAGTAACGTCGATAGAAGAGAATGGAAGAGAAATCTGGGCAAAAGTGGAAAAAAAATTTGGGAATAGCGAGAGGAAGGAAAAACTCGGAAAGATGGAATAGCAAGGATTTGGCTAGAATCGGACGAAATGCTTACAAAAATGCAGAACTTACAAATAGAGTATGCTCGATAAAAAAACGCAGTGGAGGGAAGGAAAGCAGTAGAGCAAATTTTAGGAAGGAAATGAAAACAATTCCCTGGATCAAGAGCGAATCAGTGAAGCTGACGTCTTCTGGATATAATCGCCAAGAACAAGTGAGAAAGCTGCTGAAAAATTGCACAAATCTGATCTAGGGGATTATTTATGGACACAGGAAGACATATTTTCGCTCTTATTTGAGTATGTATATTTGAAAGCGACACTACTCGGAAGTTCCGCTAAAGGTTAACTTCACAGTTCACGAAAGGGGAGCAGTAGCCATTTTTATTCTCAGTTTTTGGATATTCAGCATATTGGACGGGTTCCAGGAAGGATGAGGCCCGATTTCAAAGATCAGAGCGGTGAGTACCACCGTCCGATTCACGTCCCTAGTGATAAAGAACGTGAAACTGTGTGCAGTAAGGAACTGGACCCGTATCCAACATATTTAGCAGTGGGAGGGAAAGCACAGCGGGTATATACCCATTCCCGTTGATTTTTATCCAATTTGCTATCCAATCTAACTTATCCGTCCACGTGTTCATTTCTTGACGCAAATGCGGTGTGTTGACGAGAAACAACGCGAATTGGAGATGGTATAAATCATGGATCGTTATCAAGTGGAAATCTACCGGATAAAAATAACCCACAGTGAAAGGAGTGGATTCGCATATCCACGGATATGCTGTTATTGAATAGCAGATTCTCAAAACCACTGTAACATATCCGCTAGAACGTGTTTATCCAGCTGGATAAAGTTTATTGGATACGGGCCCTGGTCCTACCCTAACACCTAGTGCGTAAAATCACTATGACTTTTGGAACCGACAATACTTCTAAGAGTATGTTTAGTTTGGGAAGTTATAAAACCTTGGAAAAATTGCGCGAAAAATTACTAAATCGACCGAAATTTTCCAATGCTTCGAAGAATGAGAATAAAAGTTGGAGGGTGCAAAATCTCTGCGACGCAAACACTATGATAATCTATGGAAATCAGACAACAATATTTAGAATCTAAAGAAAATTCCAGAAACCTGAGAAAAGTCCCAAACTGGAGATGGAATTATGGGATAACATGGAAAAGCTCCCGGAAAACTCATTTCCTGGGATTATCACACTAAAAACGGGTGTTTTGCTCTCTCGGAAGCCGGGCCAGTGACCGTGTAATCGCGCAGATCGTTGAGTGGCTGTCATGTCGCCGATTTACATAACAAAGAGGTCGTCGTGCATCGAGAAGCGACGCACTCGAGTTGTGCCAGCGGCGCGCCACTGGCGCGCACCCTCTGCCGTGTCAACGTGCGTCGTCATTCGTAAATCGCTGCTGTTTTCTGCTGCTTGGCCGGATTAGGGGTAGAGCTATCACCTTATAGTTGAACTCATCTGATTGTGTATCCGCTGGTAAGCGCTTATATCTCACAATCCAACCGACAAACACACATGAGACCTATACCGTTCGGCTCAGAATTGTGCCACAGTGAAACCTCGGGGTTCTTTGCCATTTTCAAAAAACCTATGACGTTTTATCGCTTTCCGGGTGCTCGGACTCGCCTTCGGGGGCCTCGCTACTGTTGACTTCATCCGCTTCTGGATTTAACACATTCGCGAAAATGTGCTCAACCGGTTGAGACGCATGATGCGACGCGTAGGACCGCGTGCTCAACCGGGTGAGCACGCCCATTTTAGAGTTAAATTTTTGTGAAGTAATCATAATTAGCAAACTCCTATGTAGTGGTATACTAACAAATGTTCAAGCGTTATATACAGTGGCGGCCACATATTTAGCACACCCACGATTTTGGCCGACAGAATTTTTTTGCATTTCTCAGCCTTATGATGAGCAATCAAAACCAAGTTCAAGTATGTGTTGAGGCACTATGGGGACTTCCTTTCTGTTGCTTACCACGGGCACAGAGTCCGTTCAAGCTCGATTGAAAAAATAAAAGTTCAATTTTGTCGGTTTTCCTGAATTCTGCATAAAATTCATGTACCTCACTATGGAAGGAAATGAAGTGGTGATTCAGATTGAGCATGTTTTTCTTCAACATTTCCCTACGAACGCTTTTACTGGACTCCACACAACGGCTGGAGCCAGAGACAGAAACAAACCGTCAATTTCGTCAAAAATTTCATTTTTATGAATATTGCTAATGAAGCAAGCCCCGGAATCTTCCTTTTAGCACCTGATTGTCTGTTAGCAACACAAATCGGAAAAAAATTCGCGGCCGGAAATGCACGGTTTATCCTTGGAATCACCGTGAATCCTTTTTTCACCATTTTTTTTACTCCAGTTGACAATTTCCGTTCTCCCCTTAAGTGAGAAACTGCTCATTGAGACTACTATAGCGAAACACGCAATTATATCGAGTTTAAAATCACATTTTACCCGGATCCAATAAAGTCGTTTAGGAGAGAAACTGAAACATTTCCAAAAGCACTGCATTTTGAGCTCTAAATGCGTGCAATCCCATCCAGAAGCATTTTCCGGAGCAACAAAGTTGAGGCGGGAAGGAGAACACTATGCCTTATCACATTCTCGAGTATCGTCCTGATAGCTCATTCCAGTACTAAGATACAGATTTTATATGTTCATCACTTGATCGCCCGAAATTGGCAGCGTGCTAAATGTGTGGCTGCCACTGTACATGCGATGGGCAGAACAGACATTCTCTCGTGCTTCTTTGATGCGTGGTTGAAATTTACAACTAAAAGAACAATACATATAAAGGTCAACGTACTTACTCACTAACTCTTATGCAGGTGTACTTCTTGGATTAGTTTTAAGCTCGTACATATTTGTGTTTGGATGGTCTCAAATTTCTACATTTTCGGAGTACTATGCAGTATAGGAAACATTCCTTCCACGTGGGACCAAGTGCTCAAGCGGTTGAGCACGAGTCCTAGTTGTGCAGAATCGCGTGTGTCCAACGTGACAAACCACGCCAAAAGCGTAAGGTCGTGAATGTGTTAATGGATTTTATAGTCTCGTCATTCGGACATTCATTCTTCTCAGGTTTTTCCACTGTGTGAAACCTGTCGGCAGTACAGTTTCATACACATGCAACATCAAAAGTTCTAATAATATTTTTCGGTGCATTTTTGAACTCTTGAAACTGTTTAGCAGCTCAGAACGGCTCCCTCTTGTCTAGCCCTGCGTGCTTTCCACTTAATCGTGCCAGGAACCAAATACAGCCGTCTAATCCAAATATTAATATGCTTTAGAACTCCATGGGCACTTTCCAACGGCACAGCAGCATTAGCACAGACTCAATTAATGCGGATTGTCGATCTCAAAGTTCAACTTTCCCGGATTTCGTGGATTTCATTCAGCATTGGTAGAAAGTGTTGATATTTATTAGTTCTAACAATATCAACCCTTTTCGATATGTATTCCTAACCTGTCCATGAAATATATTGTTCTGTCATGGACAGATACCGTTGTTCACGATAGGTACTTGTAAACCGCCAGGTCATGCTTATGATAGCACTTGTGTAGATACCCCTGGCGGTTATTACTTTGAAGTAGGTATCTGTTGTGCAGATATGAGCATCTAGGGCAACTCCGCCCACATCTTCCGCATAAAAGGCCCTGGATGCTCAGATCTATGTTCGTCTCATTCGTCAGGATCGTCAGCGTCGTACATAGCTGTGGTCTGAGTCAGGGAACCCTTCGTGGCGTGAACTGACCAGACGTAAACCGGCTTCGACCTATTCGTGACTGCTATCCAAATCAGGGAACCCTTCGTGGCGTGAACTGAGCAGGATTTTAACTGTGTGCAATAAACAGTTATAACCAGTCACTCTATAAAACCCAGTGGTCCCACCAAAGAAAGGAAGACTTGATGAAGATTGAGCACATATTTGTCTACTATTCCCACAGCAATATTATCGCTGCCCTTCCTTTGCTGCTCAAACGGGAGGACAAAATATATTAATCGAAATCACCAGAAAATCGGTTTAATTATATCTTAAGCCTATGAATGGCAATAGAGTTCTTATGGAAATATCACAATAGTTGCTAGTAGCAGATATCATAGGAATATTTCCCATCGAGACCGATATTTTTTCTTTAAAATTATAGAAAACTCTTTTTTCTCACTTTTACACTTTTTAACAAGCCCACTCTTTTATGGAAAGAGAAGGAACGTGTAACGCAATTTATACGGTGAACTGCGCTTTTACGACACGATTTAGAATAATTTCTTTCGAAGTTGAGATGTCGCGATACAGTCGAAAGAGCATAATGTTGATAAAACAGTAAATTTGCATTTGGACCGGGTAAATTTGCTTGTGTGCCGTTTACGCCAACATCATGCAGCGGGAAGAAGAACATTTTGACTCCTATCATATCCTCAAATTTCCTCTGAACAGCTCAATCCATGGTTGAGTTATTGTTCAAAATTCTGTATTCAACACAGTGCCTCTGATCATATCTCATTGACCGCCACTGTATTATGTAGGTTGCCAGAAAAGTCCTCTCCGATATTTTCTTCTGTCATCACTTTATTCATTGGTTGGTTGAATCGGCTGTATAATCACCATCGCTAGTAGGAACCATAATTCATTCTTGAGGTCCGATTTACAAACCTGTCTTAAATCGCATTATGGTGCTGTCCCGGAGTCTCATCTCTTAATGTTTCTGTTCAGTACACGTTGAGAGCTCCTTTTATTCTCTACAATACTATTGTAATTGTATATTAAGATCCGACGAAGGCGCTAAGCGCCGAAAGCTCATCAAGTAGAGAATAAAAGGAGCTCTCAACGTGTACTAAACAGAAACATTAAACCTGTCTTAGTTGAACAGTAGCCATGACTGTGCTGCTACAAAGAGCAATTCGAGCTGCAGAATTACTTCATACTTCGGGACTAGGGTCGTCCGAAACGCCTACTATTAGGTTGTCCCAAAAATAATGGCCGTTTTGGAGGTGCGCATTCCAATGTGCGTAACTCCGTTCAAACTTGAGCATTTCCTCTGAAATAAGAAGTATTATGATCAGAATTTCCAGCAGACTTTCGCAGTATGGAAAAATTTGTAGAAAGAGAAAAGCTTAAATCACTGGAGTCAAGGAAGTGCGAAAGGTCAATTTTCAGTACGCATTGATTCACATGAATTTTCTAGAAGGAAAGCGGTTTTACTGCAGATTTAAAAGGATATCTTATTAGGCAAAGGTGTGGCCAACACAATTCTACAAGGAGAGATCCAGATCTTGGCTCAGAAAAATTTTGCTTGGTTGGGTATGAACCTGTGTGGACTTGCCCATCCCGCTGCCAGTGGGAGTGCACTTATTCGGCTCACCAAAACTAAGGCGTCCTCTACCGAATCTAGCGATAGAGGCCAAAATGGTAACGGGCAAGGTATTCGGTAATTCTACTCTTGGCCTGGTCCAGCTCCTGTCAAACACCTCGAGCAGAAATTCATCCATCAGGAAAAGTTACCCTTTTCTGGAATGTCGAGATTTTTTGGATATATCCAGACCTCCCCCACCGATTGAAACAGAACCGAAACTCCATTTTATTAGGCAATGTCCACTCATCACTGAAATTAGCCCACTATTCCTTCAAATTCCATAAGTGTTTACTAGAGAGATTAAAATAGATGGTGCTGCAAGTTAAGCACTGACCGGCGATGCTTTTGTTCAAAATCGACTTCGCCTGTACTTTCGTCATATTTATTTGCCAAGAAGACTGCATGCTACTGATATAGTTACATCCAACCTAGCTATTAACATTTTTACGGAGTGTCTCAGGATTCTTGTCTCGCCTCCAGTGCCAACACCAAATCCGGCTTTTGTCCTAATAGGGCGGAAAAATAGTTTAAAAAATGGGAGAACCCAAAAACCATGTTTTGCCTCATCGCACAATGTCGTCTGCAGAAACCATAAACAAAAGTAATTGAGAGAGCTTCTTTGGAGTACAGATAGAGGAGGACTTCCTCTTTATAATATTTCAAAGTGTGCCTATCTAGCTCCTAAAATAATGGTTTCATGAACTTCCAAACATTCATTACTAGATTGCGGCCGTTTATTTTGGGACAATCAAGTACGTTAGTGGTGGCGGTCAGGAAGAACGATAGGGCGTGACAGCTGGCAGCTGTACCGCGCACCCCATGCAAAGGTCGCCACGCCCAACTCGCATCGGACACATAGTAGTCTACTTTGTTTAAAGGCAGCACCCGCGGAAATTTTCATTTTTGAGATTTCGCCGAATTTTGAGGTTCTCAGAGACGATGAATTCATAGGCAATGATGAAACAACGTGAAACACCCCGGAAGACGGGAAATGAAGGCGCTGTTTTTCATGCGTTCACAGCGCGGACGAGTTTTCCGCTGAGGGTATACGCACGCAACACCACGAAATCCTGTGGATATTGTGTGTTTCATACACTACACTACATATACTGCTTTACGCCATGCGCCGCAATAGCTCTAGTTGGCGCTTCGAACCGGGGAAAACTCGTACAGGCGTGAACACGGCCAGGCGGGTTCACGACGTCAGTTCGATTTTCTCTGCAGGTAAGCCATTTTTTGTTTGTGTTCATTTCACATTTATGATGTGCTGAATCTGTACTTTACCACACGCACATCAGCTCCGAGTCGAGGATTTCCGCGGGTGCTGCCTTTAAAGGAATTAAGGTTTATAATGACTCGTAGTGAATACCTGTCAGATTTCAATGAAGATTGAGCTTTCTCTACTTTAATCCTGCCGGATTTTGTTTGCTTAGGTCATAAGCATCTTCAGGGAAGGAAGATAATGGACCCTCATATAACTGTAATGTACGTAAATCTCTGTCACCTAACTAGGGACGGGGCTACAAATGCATGGGATATTGACACACGGGTTCACTGCAACCAACTATTGCCAGCTATCGTTCTTACTGGCATACACCCCTACGTTGTAAGCTCCGCTGATGGCCAAGGTGTCCCACATGCGCTCTAAATCATGATCAAGGATGTTCCGATAAACTATAAAGAAGAAGTTGTATGGGGTGGTAAAAAAAAAGGGGGGGGGGTTGTATATGGGTGTCCTTTGTTGGTCATACCTGTGCACATATCCTATCAGTCCTGCTCACTGCTGAAAGCCCACAAGAAGTCCTTATATGGAGTTCATCCAACTGTGTTCTACTGCTAAGTCCCAGCTTGGTATGTTCAGTAGGAAAGATTACTCACGTGAATTACTTAAGTAATTCAGGTCACTTAGTGAGGTCACTTGCTTACTTAGGATGCTTAGGCGACCCTTTTCTCAGCAAGGCGGTTGGCCTTGCACGGGTTCCAACTTCTCTTCCGCATTGCTCGGTCTTGAGCCTTAGTTGACCAGTGGACCGTCACGGAATCGGAAGCACAGCCGTTGTTTCTGTAAGCCAACGAGTCATACCACCTTAGATGAGGTTGGCCGCGCGGTCGCTTTTTGTCGCGACGATACCATTGCAAAGCCTCTGAACCCCATCGTCTATCCTTGCATCTAGTAAGATGTCTGCTTACCGATTACCGATACCGATACCGATTACCGGTACTGCTTACCGGGGTTTTCGACATTGCTCTGAAATCTGAGTTGTGCAGACGATGCTCTCGTTGTTGACGCAGGGAGGAAGCATGTGACATTCAATTGAGATCTGAATTGAAAGAAACTGGGTTTTGTCAATGCCCATGTCTCACTGTTATAACACAGGGCAGGGAGCACGGTCGAGTTGAAGAGATCTGCGCGCAGCGTCTGACCCTCGGTTTCTTCGAGTACGCTTTCGATCGAAGTATCAGAAGTGAGGCTTCGTCGATAGAAGTGGCCTTTGTTACGTGTTTTTATCGACGGAGTTCAATCACGACGGAGGCAACTGTGGGGAAAAGAGCTATATGGCCTGAAAGCGCAAACCTTCGACTCTTCGAAACTGAAAAAAAAGCCGGTACGTCAAAGTTTAGATCCAGCGGAATGTGGGGCCGACGTTTGGAGATTCGGGACACTGATGCAGTATCCGATTCTCAACGAAGACAACTTAGCTTGGATGAGGCGCTTAGCGCATACATACATCTGGCACAACTTGGCCCTTGTGGGAGTAGCATTCCGCCTAGATGGTCACTATCTAGAAAGACCTACTCTGCCTGCTCAGGCATTCGTGGGGGTCGACTGCAGGTAGAAAAGGGGTTCACCCCCAATCACGGGGCACCTACCCCCCACAATGGCTGACCTCCCCCCACGTGCCCCCGCCGCGCTTACCCCCCACGTCCAGCTNGTCTGATTCGTCTATATGTCCCTGATTTCCATATTCTTGGATACGAATTTTGATTTAAAAGGTGGCGTTTTGATTTTCCTTAATCGCTTTTACAATGCGCGCTGTTGCTGGAAGTATAGCACTTCTGAAACGCTTATCAAGTAAACCTCGTAGGCCAGAACAGTCTTGCACACCATGACCTACAATTGTGTTCCAAAATAGAGGCCTCTATGATGTTGCATGTTCTTGTCCTTGAAACATATCGGAAAGGCCTGTCCTAGAGAGGAGCAGTTTTGCGATATATAAAAGTGTTCTCTGTAAAGATTCGCAAGTGGTTGCAAAAATAACACGCATGCTCTTATGCAGGAGGATTAGTACTAGCCATTCCACATATTTTTTTTCGGCGGAGACACGTGGGACGTTTTTTAGATCTAACGGAAAACACAAAAAAGTCACATACAAAATCGCCCACATCTCAAGCAAATTTGGTTCCGCTATCTATGCCTGAGAAATGAGGTTACTAGGAAATATGAAAGTCCGTTTCTAGTTCTATCGGAATTATTCCGAGTGTGAAATTCAGAAGTTTAAATATACGACAGACACAACCGATGAAATAGTCATCTGTTTTTTCTTTGGCGGTGTTTGAATGAAACAGCGTCTTTTCGATATCTAATCATGCGTTTGTCTGGTCTTGGTAAGACAGTGTGTAGAAACCAGCTATTCCCGGATATTTCCAAGGATGTACAGTTCTGCTTTGATCTAAGAGGTTTAGTAAGGTGCTGTTAGGGCACCTTTTGAACCATTTTCAGCTCTTTTTTTAAGATGAAAAAAGCGAAACGGCCTGACGCTAAATGCATGGGTGGTAAGTGTCCGTAGACCCCATGGATCGTACTGCAACCTCGTGCAAAACGTGTTTCTGAACATCTTGGACGCTGAAAACTTGGGATTACTTGACGGCTGGACACGAGTTTCACATCCATTTTGCCCCATGACATCACCTTCTGCGTCTATGGCAGGTGCACTATGAACTGTACTTCTCAGAACCACATGAAATTTTGCAAAAATGGGATAACCCATGTGGTGATTTAGACATTGACTTTTCATTACACCCCACTGGCACAGGTGTGTTGTATATGTTGACGCTGGTACTAAGTTCCCCTAAATCTGTCCAACTCCTACTAAGTCCTGTTGGTCAATGACCATCTCGTGCTGCGCCCTGGTGCAGGTGCAGGTTCTGGCGCAGGCGTCGCCGACGTCATTCCAAAAAGACAACGACTTCAGATCAATTCCCGCCCTGCGTGATCGCCGATCACCTCNGTGCTGGTAGAGTCATCCGTGGTTATAGGTGAACACAACCAGTACACCGGATTTGTTTACTTCCAGTTTCATCTTGACTCCTGGCTGTGTCCAGTTCTATTTCTTAGTACAGCCTGACGTCCCCCACGTCCCCTCGCGATTACGAAAATATTATTAACAGTTAGATGCTTAGATGGCCTGTCGTCGCTGGTTCTGCAAGCCGCGGCATGACTTCCATTCGATTCGTTATCTCGCTACCGTGATCTAGGTGCGTCGCAGATGACGTTGACGAGAGGTCTGATTTGTTTCCAAATGAGCGTTTAGTTGGTCCATCCTTTCTCTTGGGATCCACTCCAAAGTTGTTTTTGTTCACGTATCGTCTTCCCTTCTCACAGCATGACCAGTCCATCGGAGTTTTACCTTCGAAACGTATTCCTATGGGTGACGAAGACGAGTTATCTGCCGTAAGTCGGAAGTGCGAAGCCCGGCTCGATGTTGGGTACGTCGGCTGTATCGCAGAAGGGCAACGCTCAACAGCTCTATGCATAGTGTGCAGCATAAAATGCATAGAGCTGTTGACATGGTCGCAGTGTCCGCCCACATCTTCGTAGCGTAACACAGCGCTGAAAGAACTGTAGAGTCGAAAAGGTGAACGCGGAGGTCAGGATCCAACTGGTCTGTGGCTTCCCTGAGAGGCCGAAATGCGGCCCACGCCTGCTCTCCTTCTTCTAACTGGTTCTTCTTTGAGATTGTTCTCCATATTCATTGAGCATACAAAGTTTCTCCTTCGTAGTACACATTATTTTCTGAACTGGGTCTTTGCTCTATTTACTCGCGATCCTATCCTCTTCCTTACTTCATTTAGTTCATTTACCATCACCTCTGCTTCATCGGGTATTTTTCGAGAAAAGGATAATGTCGTCTGCAAAGCGAAAGTTTGAGGGAAATCTCCCATCAATCCGAATTCCTCTTTCCTCCCAGTCAAGTAGCTTCATTGTCCACTGTGGTAAACAATTTCGGCGATACAGTGTCGCCCTGCCCTACTACGTTCGCAATTGGAATCACTAACGGCAGCACTCACGCTCAAAAAAAGTTTCTCTGCGCTTCTGCTAATTTTGAAGCTGCCATCCAATAGAGCGTCGGTGTAAAAGGAAACACTTACAATTCTTTCGGTTACTCGAGTAATGGAGCTCGAACGCATGTACAAAGCGCCCACCATGCTCAATCCCGCCCCATTCCCTCTGATCGGCGGGTGCTAGCTGTATTTATCAACTGATATGGCATCGATCAGGATTTTCCCATAACGGAGATCCGCCGCAACGCCGCGGGCACACGAATCTGCGGTGATAGATCTCGGCCGCGTGGGCTCATCCTGCGATGTACAACTCAGTATTCCTCGAAAACTTTGCCCTTCTTGACGATTTCTTCTCTGTTATGGGTGCAAGTATATCCACTAGAGTAGAATTTCACAAAAAATCGATGTCGTTTTTGAGCGTGAGTGCTGTCTTTAAGGGACGCTGGAATAGCTTCATCGTCGTGGAGTCACGTCGTCGTTAGTCATAGTCGATCACCAACAGCTTTCCCAAGTTTGGCGTTGAAGCCCCTCGTCGTTACGGATGCGATTCTGCGGCTGTTCGGGCGCATTTTTGCCTGCAGGAATACAGCGCATGTCGCATTCCTTTTTTGTGCGGTGCAGGTTCTGGCGCAGGCGTCGCCGACGTCATTCCAAAAAGACAACGACTTCAGATCAATGCCCGCCCTGCGTGATCGCCGATCCCCTCGACATCGGTGTCGGGGATTCCGCGCCTGGCCAGAGTGGGCGCCGGCGCACGGTAGTGGGAAAGAAGTCGCTCAATAGTAGGGATAATGCCCCTGGACGGGTACACACCTGTGAAAGTAGTGCACAGCGCTCAGTGCGAGGGAACATATACACGAATACGAATCNATACTGCAACCTCGTGCAAAACGTGTTTCTGATCATCTTGGACGCTGAAAACTTGGGATTACTTGACGGCTGGACACGAGTTTCACATCCATTTTGCCCCATGACATCACCTTCTGCGTCTATGGCAGGTGCACTATGAACTGTACTTCTCAGAACCACATGAAATTTTGCAAAAATGGGATAACCCATGTGGTGATTTAGACATTGACTTTTCATTACACCCCACTGGCACAGGTGTGTTGTATATGTTGACGCTGGTACTAAGTTCCCCTAAATCTGTCCAACTCCTACTAAGTCCTGTTGGTCAATGACCATCTCGTGCTGCGCCCTGGTGCGGGTGCAGATTCTGGCGCAGGCGTCGCCGACGTCATTCCAGAAAGACAACGACTTCAGATCAATTCCCGCCCTGCGTGATCGCCGATCACCTCGACATCGGTGTCGGGAATTCCGCGCCTGGCCAGAGTGGGCGCCGGCGCACGGTAGTGGGAAAGATGTCGCTCAATAGTGGGGATAATGCCCCTGGACGGGTACACACCTGTGAAAGTAGTGCACAGCGCTCAGCGCGAGTGAACACACGAATAACGAATAGAGGGAGGCGAGCCTCAAAAAAGGCCTGGGAGTCCGGCGTTAGCCGGATGATCAAGCTGGTAAGTCATGATTGCCCTTGCCCTCAAATGAGAACGCAAAAGCTTACCACCGCAGCAGAGAAGTTTAAACGAATTGAAGGCGAGTGAATGTGAATGAATTATGAATACGAATGCTTCATCGCAAAGATGGAATAGACTCCCCCCCCCCTTCACCTTGGACGCCGGTGTATCCTTATCATATCGCTGGACCCGTCACCCTCCACTTTGGACGACGGCGCACCCTTCTCGCTTTGCCCTTGCTCCCAGATGAGAACTCGTAAAAACTCACCACCGCGCCAGAGAAGTTAGATGGAAATGAAGAATGATTGTTAGTTTGTTGATTAGAAAGTGTTATAGGGATCCTGGCGGACTGCAGCACGTCTGGAAGACTGCAGAACGTCGGGGAGTGTAAGCAGCACGTTCTGCTCTTGCAGAAAGTCGAGACTTGCTCCCCCAACTCAAAAAGTGGGCGGGGCGATGGGGGTTCGACCTGCTGTTCAACGGCACAATTGTCTGAGTGTGTGTTCAGAAAGCTGCTTGTTGTATTTTCAGAGGTTAATGATAATGATACATATATCTTCGTGAGAATGCAGATGCAGAGCATGGGTGTGGTAGCATTCATTTCATTGCATCAACGACCACATTAAGTTGCATACACAGCAGAATTGTTCAACGTTCGTTCTTTTCCCATTCCTTTCTTCAGTGATGACACATTTTCAGCAATAGATTGCGGTAAAAGGGAGCTGGTCAGTGAGGCACCCCGAAGAACCTGTCTTAATGACTACCAGAATTCTGGATTCACAAGCCACCAGACGGTTCGTCCGACTGACGCTGGACTCCCAGGCTCCTTTTCTTGCTCGCTTCGCTCGCGTTTCCTCTGTGTGGCATCATCCTCACACCGCGCCGACGTTCTACACTCGTTCTTTGCAACTCCATGCTTTGTGGCTGCAACAATGGTGTGTCGTCTTTCAACTTTGCACAGGACCGTTGGACCTGACTCTAGGCATCTCTCCATTTTTTAACGCCAGTGCACCCTTATCACATTGTTGAGGGTGTCTCGGAGCGTTTTGCCGTTTCTGGACGCCGGCACACCCTTATCACACCGCGGGACCCAAGTCCATTCATCCTTCCCGTCTCCCGCCCTTCTTTTCCCTCTGAGTGTCTCTGAAACATACCCACTCAGGCAATAACACAGGGCGACCCGACGGCGAGTACAGGGTGACCCGACGCGTTATCCTCGGATCGCCTCGTATTCGCCGTCGGGTCACCCGGTATTCGCCGTCGGTTCACCCGCCCATCGAAGTTAACAAATACCGGTTGAAAGCCAAGAACAGCCTTACCTGCGCATCCAGTGCTTGTGACTGCTTCGCGCGAAGAAGATTTCGACCCCAGAGTGCGCCAGAAGGAAAATGCAAACTTTTTGGCTCCTATCCTCAGCTTCGTCGCAGCATTCAGATCCCTTGGGATTCGAACCTACCCTTCTCATCGAACTTCGTCTTGCTAGCCCGCCTTCTTATCCACTTGGCCATTCGTGTCCTCACACCGCGCCTTCTTGATATAGTCTTTGTAAGCACCTCCTTGGCAAATCCGACAATATGAAGGTCCACCTTGCCAGATTTGGCGCTGCACCAGAGGGACCTGTCTAATGCGAGTCTATCGCGGTCCAACGCGTAAAATTTCTTATTTAGAACTTCTGGAGCAATTACTCCGCCTAAGTGACAGTCAAGATCTTTACTGTCCATTTTGCGTTCCCGTTGACTGTACGTACAGGAGCACCCCAACGGTCCTGATTTTCATACCGTCCCCCGAGAATGCGAACGGTGATATCGGTGAAAAACGCGGCTTCGCAGACAGTTAGAGAGCAGAGAGAAATCCCATACAGCACAGCTTCAGACCACTTAACTGATGGCCTTATACCTCCATTTAAAACCACTATCATTATTTTTTTTTGTCTTTTAAACGCCTCGAAAGTCTAAACCACAATGTGCCTAGTTCTTGCTCAAATTTCGCATGCTGATTAGAATTTGCTCTTAGCTCTTTCGTTCCGAAAAACTAGAATAGTGCACCTCCCCACAAGCCCCATGTAAAAACTTTTGAAGGACCGCTGTAAATAAGTGCTTCTGTTCTCCCGGCCGCCCGAAGTCCCGGCAAAATTGTCTAGAGTCGTCTATAAGTTTTTTTTTTGAAATCTACAAATATTCAGAAAAACACATCTGAATTGATGAAAAAGCTACTTAATGTTCTGCTTTTTAAATATATTCAATGTCGCGGCCTTTTCGTCGCCTTCGCATAACATCTTCGTTTTCCAACTCCTGACTGAAAGTGTCTTCTTTACATGGGCCAACTACAGCATAAATAGTCCTCGGGTCGCCCGATAATTCTGCAGTATTCCCTCGGGTGGGCCGGTGGTTCACTATCATGCCTTCGGGTCGCCCGATGCTTCATGCATTCTCTCGGGTCGCCCGGTGGTTCATTTAATTCCCTCGGGTCACCCGATAACTGGCCACGCCCACAAATTAGGCCGTCGGGTGGCCCGGCCGGGCCAATTTGGCCGTCGGGTCGCCCTGTGTTATTGCCTGAGCACCCTCATCTTATCTTGCATATGACCTAATAAATAATAAACGCAGCAATGAACACTATGCTCCTTTCATTTTCATCGTCGTGTAAACAACTGTTGGTCTTCCAAGCGACGGAATATGGACCGAACCACCTGTCAATCAAGGTAAAACTCAGAATTTGCAAACTTTTCGTACATAACTCGACGCGCTGAACACGATGGTGCAGGTTTTTTCCGTTTTTGATGGCTGGTTCTCGTGCACACACACAAACACACACACAAACACACAAACACACATGAAGTGCCAATTAATAAGAAGTAAGATTTGAAGCAAGCACTCACGGAAATTTTCGTTTCCAAGATTTTGATGGTTTTGGACATTTAACAGTGGTGTCAACATTCCTACGAAAGTTGCACCGTCGTAGCTATTGGCGTTCGCAAGAAATGAGAGGCTAGACGTATTTTAACATTTTAACGGGATGAGTTGTAGCATGAAAGGGATATGTGTTTTCATTCGCAATTTCCTCGTTTCCTTATGATAAACTTGCTTTCATTCCATTCTTCTTTCAAATCAAGACCGGGCAATTCGGCCATCTTTTGCACACGAACGGGCTGATGTGGTGGCAATGAAAATCACCTTTCTAGTAGGTTTTGTCAAATGTTTTGTCAAAATCGATCACTGTTTTCGTCTTTGATGCAGGGCAAAACTTAGGAATTCAGTGGAGTCTGTGAGAGCAAACTTTCCGTGGGTGCTGCTTCAACAGGATTAGTCAATCTAGAAGTAATCTACATCAGTCTGATCGCCCGTCTAACGTAGGACTCTCAGGTTTATTATGGAGCTCGCTTCGCTCGCCTTGCATTCTGCCACCGATTCCCTATACCACGTAGTCCACTCTTTACCTTATCAGTTGTTCACTTTTTCGGATCTTCCCCATTTCCAGCGTCAAAGAGCCTACAGGGTGACCCAAAAGTCTTTGGCCGGCGTCCAAGTGCTGTGAAAACTTTATGTGGCAACCAGTGATGGCCATCTTGTGGCAGTGATTTACCAGGACCACTGCCAACATAAATTTCTTATTCAGATCTCAGAAGCATGTTTCTTCCTGATGCAGCAGGGGTGAAAACGTACCAGAGCGGAATAGCTTCTGGACATCAGCGCCTCATCCAAACTTTCCCCCGAGATGCCGTTCAAAGTATGTCCGCAGGGAGGCAGCTGTGTAGTTAACCCCGGCAGGACATTCTCTTCCAAAAACTCTGGACTGCATGGTTAAGGTGATTGAACGTGGGTTGCGAGAGGACTGAAAACGAAGTGGGTAAGGTGAGCGCGCATTCAACTTTGAAGCCAGTTCTAAGGTACGCAACGAATATCCTTCCTGGCAAAACATTCTTCGAACCGATCAGGGAAAATTTTGAGAACTTTGTTAGCATCTAATCTCCTACACCATTCACGGCAAGAGTCCTAGCTCAGAACTCCACTATCACTCAATAAATGCGCGAGAATGCCGTTTTGTTGAGACCACATTTCTCTTTATCACAATGTGACTGCCATTGTGGACGCCATCAGAAATTCTGTACGACTTGTTTCCCTTTTTCATAGGGACATTTATGCTGCAATTAGTTTTCCTCCTTAGCAGATCTTCTCACAGAAAACCTCAGAAAACTTTGGTCGGATGTGATGGTGACGTGCAAATGTCCATGGACACCTCAGCTAGGGGATGTTTCCGGCTCTGCTATACAGCTTCAGGGAACTTCAATCACGATTGCCACTCCCGGGGCCGTAACATCCACGCGGCGCGGCCGAGCGATGTGGATGTTGAGTGTTGTCTCGCCCGCGCCGCGTGGATGTTGCGGCCGCGGTAGTGGCAATCGTGATTGACGTTCCCTATAGCTGTATGCCGGCCCGGTGACGTCATTTCCGTTAGGCCCATGGCATACTACGCAGCATCATCGTCGCTGTGAAGGAACTGAATGAAAATGATGATAGCAAAATGTTACAAGTTCCCATATTTTATCACACGGTTTGCGTCCGATTGCGTGTTGGCGTAGCAACAGTTGCAGTTTTGGTGATGAACGCCCGCAGCGAAAGCGTCGCTGTTAAGCATGCCATATCCCTTATGTATGGAACCCGGAGCGTTCCGCACTCGCTTGTCGACCTCTTCCTCAGCATCGATATTACTTTAGGACGCCGTCGTCCACTTCCAAATTAGTGAGTCTGTTCCTCCAAATTTCCCAACTATCGGGCAGCGTCACATCTCTACCCCACCAGCAAACCTGTTTCTCAGGAATTCACCATCTTTCAGTTAGGATGCACCCGCCACACTACTGCGGGCCCTTCTTGTGATTTCTTCCTCATTTCCGACTGCGCCGACATCCCCCGAAGTGGGTCCACTTCCAGCATCCTCCAACGCAGTGATAGCTCTCTTCTCACCTTTGCTCCTCCCCCTTCCCTCTGTCTCCCATGCTATTCTTGAAGATATACTCACTTTCACCCCGCCCTTCCCATGGCTTGATGAACACAGTCCAACTAAGACATTCCACGGATTGGAGCCGACCCGACTCCGCCCCTTTTTTATCATTGGAAAATCAAAACGCCTACTGTCCCCGCAGCCACATTGGGCACTTTTGAGTTGCTGTTGGGGCCGAATATGGCGGTCATGTCCCATATAGTCTTTGCTACTCAAGTCAGATATGGCGGTCAAGTTTAGATGTGTACAAACGTGTGGACACATATAATATATCATACCATAAACATCATACTATGTCATATCAACAACCCTTCTCCATTTTTACATCTGGCTCCCTCACGTTGCGGCAGAGAAGTCGGGAAGGTGAGTTTTCTTCCCGATTAGGACAACTCATGCTAGTCAGACGCACGCATCCATCTGCAGAGGAATTCCCATGAAGACCAGTCAACGCGGCATGAAATTCTCAATTAATAGAGCACGAGGCCGTCGCAAGACCGTGAACGCATGCATCTGAGCTGCGGCTACGATGAGACTAACCCTGTTCTTTAATACGTAAAGTCTTGGCTTTCGTGTCTGTTCTTGAAACATACGGAGCCGCGTCGGAATGACGTTTTCGCTGGTCCGATCCAACGTTCCTGCTTCTTTGACCTCCTTCCTCAGCAAATTAGAGGCTGTTTGGATGAAGTAGATGCAGTAAGCATCCGATGATAGCCTTCGTCCACTTAGAAATGAGCAGCCGCGGCTCGATTTTCTCGTCCCACTTTGTCTTAAATCCTTTATCTTGTTTAGCTTTGCTAACTATGATTTTGTGCGTTTCACAATTGTTCGTCGGGCGAAGCGAGCCTAAAAGAAGCCTGATCGTCCGGCTGACGCCGGACGATCAGGCTTCTTTTAGGCTCGCTTCGCACGTCTCGCATTCGTGTACATGTACATACAGGGTGGCTGTTAAGTGTGGATCGCTCAATTTTGTAACCTCCTTCTTTAAAGAAGTAAGATATTGCGTTGCCGTATTGACTACCTGTTTCGCACAAGCATTGACCATCACCATGTGAAGGTGCTGCTCAGAAATGCCTGCTTCGAAATCTGTGCAGGCCCTAAGTCGCGCCTCAAGTAAGAGTTCGGTTGGCCGCGACAGGTCGACGTCGTTTTTGCTCCACTCCCTCTCGAATACTGCCTTGTGGGAGTTCATGCTTTTGTAGCTAGTAGCAGACACCTTGGCCTCTACGGAGCTCTAGACAAAGTAGCACAGCGGGTTGAGATCAGGGAGTAGGAGAACCATATATCTTAGCCTCGCCAATTGGGAAAGTAAGGGTCACATAAGGCAGAAGTGAATTTTGTGGCCCGGTGAAGGGCAGACTCTTGCTACGGATTAGCTACTTTGTGCAGCTGTGTCTCTCGATCCGTTGAAAACGCACATATCGTAATATGGTTTTCTGATGAGAACCAGCGTCAATTTTTGGCAATTTTGTCGCGAAAAATCAAGAAGAAGGCCTTCCTTAAGTCAGTTCATCTCAGACCATAGCAGAATGCAGAAACAGGGTTCACTCGTTCACCACCGATTTCTTAAATGTACTGTGATACAATCACAATGGTGGGGCTGGCTCCCACAGAATTTACGCCGTCCTAACAGTGAAAAGTTTTTCGTCTGTATAAACGAGGTTGAGGAGGCGGCCACGAAGATTTCTTTTGAAAACTTTTCTGCCTAATCCAAATGTTCCCTGCTCGCCGAATCTGTCAATTGCGGTTTCGAAACATTCAGTAGATGCGCAGCCTCAGACCAGATTTCGCGATTTTCTGAACAGTGGGTATGGAGATATTTTAGTTGAAAGCTGTGCGATTCAATCTGATAGAATTTTTACATTGGTACCTTTATCGATGTTGCCACGTCAACGTGGTGTACGAATGGATCAAGGTCTCCCTGGTTTCTAGAGTGGAGCAGTATGGCCTTTCTCTTTTTACTGCCCCACAATATTCCCATCTGCTAGTGCAGAGAAATCAGGGCATTTAGCGAATTTAGTAACATGGAGCGTGCACCCGATGAGGTTCACCGATGACAGTACATGACGAAATCTCTTCATAACTTCTGAAGGGATCCTAGCTGGGGAACCAAAATTTTCAAGCTACTTGAAGGCAGCACCCACGGAAATTTTCAGGTCCGAGATTTTGATTGTTTTGGATACTTAGCAATGGTGCCAACAATTCTACGAAAGTTGCATCGTCGTAGGCATCAGCATTCTCAAGATAAAGAGAGATTAAGTTTGTGCTGGCGATCAATTAGGATGAGTTATAGTATGATATGAATAGGTGTTTTTGTTTACAATCGCTCCCTTCCATTATGATAAACTTGCTTTCATTCCCATCTCACTCTGGTATAAGCCCGGGCAACTCGGCCATCTTCTGGAAACGGGCTGAAGTGGTGGCGTCGAGAACCGTCTTCCTAGTAGGATTTGTCAAAGTTGACCACTGCATATGGCTTCACTGTAGTGCTAAACCTGTGAATTCAGTAAAATCTGTGAAGGCGAAATTTCCGTGGGTGCTGCCTTTAAGGTAGCCACTACCTATCGTATTATTATAAGAGATAGGTGATAGAGGCTTCCCTGTTTCCTTTCCAGCTTTTGAAAAGAGCGATCCATACTTAACAGCCACCCTGTATATTCCCCTCTACTGAGCGCCGGCACACAATTCTCACAGTTGTAGACCCATCCTGCGGTGTTTCCCTACAACTGGGCACCAGCGCATCGCTTCCATAGCAGTAGTCCGTCTACTATCATTTCCCCATCGCTCGTGTCGGCGCAACCCCAATCTCTTATTCTTCGTCCGTCTGGCTCATCCTCTTCTTTCTAAAGGCATCATACCCATCTCATCTCTTTTGTACGATCTTACAATCACAGGCCAGTATCTCTCATTCCAACTGGGGTGTAAACAAATTCCGGTTACCAAAAGGACTCATCATATATGAACATGACAAAAGTGGCCCAAAACACCTGCAAATCAAAGTAAAAATTGAAATGTACCACATTTTCATACATAACTCGACGCGCTGGATACGATGATTTGATTATTTTCCGTTTTTGTTGGTGGTTCTCGTGTACACACACACACACACACACACACACACACACACACACACACACACACACACACACACACACACACACACACACACACACTGCAGCGTTGGTAGGTGACACTTGAAAACTTGCTCGCCAATGTTACCAAAAAATACCAGCCACGCGGATATACTTGTCACGCAAACCAACACCAGATAACGATGGCTTTACCTCATACTTGGGTAATTAAACCAAATGGTAGTAACAAAGTTATGGTAACGATAACGGAACATACATGCGAACAATAAATGGAAACACAGATAGGACAAAACTACTTGCTTCAGAAAGAATACTACTTGTCTAAAACAATTGCTACTTGTCGTTCAGAGCTATGGCATTTTTACTCGCACAAGAAGAAATATCTACTTGATCACTATCAAGGGAACTATAATAGTAACCATGAAGAAAACAAGAGAAACTAAAACTTTTTTCTTTCCAAAAACCACGTGCAAAAAGGAGTAGGGAATTTCTACTTGCAAAAATGAGTGAATACTTGAATATCAGAGATAGAAGATTAACATGTACATCGGGAGAGAAACTAGTCGATGAAAACATAGAAATATCGGGAAAGAAACTAGTCGATAAAAACGTACTCAGATATTCAGGCGTTTGGAGCGCCGGCGAACCCGCCCACTCTCAGCCGATGCAGGCTTCCAGCAGGTAGTCCTGGCTGGAGCAGGAATACTTGCTGAAGGTGCGGATGGAGCAGCAAAACCTGCTGTGAGTGCGCATGACGCAGGACTTAAGCAGGTATTCCCGCAGCCTGTTTTTTTCCTCCATTGCCACGTGGCAGTCGAGGTGTATATAAGCCGGTAGACGGCTTTGGAAACTTAGTCTTGCTTCCGCTGCGGCGGAGAGCAGACGAGCCCTACGGGACTTATCTGGCCAACTGAGGCCCGGTTGAAACCGTGACCCAGTGTAACGACTGGCCAGACCAGATGCGTGGGATGCGGTCGCGTGTCGGTGCGGTGCGGGCGGGTAGATCCGTCTTGCCGCAACCGTCCCGCAGACTGCTGGCTCTGGAAGCGCATACGTGTCCAGGGGACTCATTTTTTACTGTTTTTGTAGTCATCCGTTGCTATACGGGTCCGTTGTGTTTTTGTCCTCCATGAGAAGGTTGAAAACTGTTCCAATGCAATCGAACACGAATCCTATTCTGGATTAATACGTCTTTAGTTATGCTTGTGAGGCACCACTATTAAGTCGGCTAGTACTAGCGCTGCAGGATGACCTGCCATCCTCCTGTCATGCCAGCGGCAGGTCTCACGTCAGGTCTCACGCAGGATAAGGCGCGACAACCCCGCCTACTTTTGCGTTCGTCCCGCAAGTGTCATGCCGCGAGAAACGCTGTGGGCCGGCGCGACAAATCCCTGAATGTCTGAGTAATAAGAAACGGAATCACTTGAAGGCCTTTACTTGACGCAGCCAATCGGTCCCGCTTTATGGGGAAACGAGGAACGTTTTTCAATGTTTTTCAAATGTTTTTCACAGGCTTGACGCGCAGCTTCTGATGAACGCGGAGATAACTTGCCTGTAACATTGCTTAACTATTAATCCGATTAACAGAATAATTGTCATTGAGAGAAATGCTTGATAAACTACATTCTAAATCTAAAAGTAATGAAGAAAAAAGGAGTCGATCTTATCGACACACACACGAACTGCCAATTAATGAAAAGTGATATAATCGTGATCAGCATGTGAAATAACCTCTCTGCGCAAAGTTGTGGAGGACCCTGTCGGATACCGTATCTACTGTATACCTACCGTGACCCCGCAAGACGTGGGATTACTGTATAAAATGGATACGATATCCGTGTTCAGCACCTCAAATATCAACCAATAATTTTTTCGAAGAGTTTGAGGTTAGTGAAGTTGACTAGTGCCGCGGAAAATTTCTGTTTGTTTCAAGTTGTCACCCCCCACAGAAGCGAAATGGATGCCAGCATTGGTAGAGGTGATGAGACGAATACGCAAAATCAGCGCTCCAACGCAAATTACTGCGCGAGTTTCTCCCCGAGGGAATCCCCCGGCTCCATATGTCGCTCGTAAATATTCGGTTAGGATCAGGGAGGGGGAGAATGCGGTATACACCTTCTTCATCAGCTTTGCGGAAGCGATACCATGGGCGAGGCTACTGTCGACTCTACTTGGGATGGTTTACTTTTTTCTACCCTCCCCATCCCGTCTCTCCGTTCTGCATTATTTTTCAGCCGTCACGAGTTGTCAGACATCGTTACTGAGGTGTATACATTTCAGAACAATCAAAAGAATGAATAATCGCCTGAGCCGATTCATATGGATTCTTTCTCCGTTGTTATTGTACCACGTGCATAATGCTGCTTCGGATTCAGGTCTTGAAAAAAAAATTGCCATTTGCTTTGTTAATGTAAAAGAATTTGAAAAGTTTTTCAGATACATTTGTTCGTTTCTGCCAAGCGCCTGCTAATTATGGGAAGGGCAAACTTGAGGTATGATTATTAACACATAACGGACAATACGACCCACCGGTGGGTCGTATCCGTTTTAACCATTTTTCTTCAGTGGAATGCCCCCAAAACAGCCCAGTAGGGGTTATTTCACCCGCTGAACACGGATATGGCATCCATTTTGTACCGTAGCGCGATACTGTAGGGTTACTGTAGGAATACTGTAGGTACTGTTGATGTATTTTCTAACAGCATCTACAGCAATTTTGCCTACTGGTGTTGTTTGACATGCTGAATACCAATACGTCATCCATTTTGCATCTTACCGTAGTATTGATTGATACTGTAGCGTTACCGTATGGTTACTGTAGGCATACTGCAGATGCAGTTTATTCACGAAATTCAGCAAAACCTTGCAGAATGGGGTTATTTGACATGCTGAGCATGAACTTGGAACTCGTTTTGTACCGTATTGCAGTACTGTAGAGCTACTGTAGAGTTACTGTACGGTTACTGTTGATCCACCTTCTCAATGAAATCTAGTGAAACTTTGCAAAGTGAGGTTATTTGGCACGCAGAGCACGAATTCGACATCCATTTGATATCAGCCTGTGAAACAACCGCAGTTTCGGCTAAATTCTGACACGAAACCCTTTCCACAGTTTCTACAGTATAATTACAGTAACCTCACAGTAAAGCTCTACAGTAGGAAATGGAAAGTATATTCATGATCGGCATGCAAGATAACGCTCCTATGCAAATTTTGGTAGAGGTTCGAGGGAATATTGGCTACCTACAGTTTTTACAGTGTGCATACAGTAACACTACAGAAGTGTTCTACCGAGCAAAACTGATGTCATATTCGTGATCAGCACCTCGAATATGCCCTAACTGCCACCACGTTGATGAGAAATAAACGGAAACTCGCTCTGGTCCAAAGTGGCCCTGAACGGAAAATCTGCGTTGTCGCGAATGTGTTAAGAGAACATATTTTATCATGTCAAATCTTAACATTTTGGCAGGATCACTATTAAAGGTACACTCTCAAGTTTACTTGTCGTGCAAAAAAATTGACGGAATCTCCATAGATGCTTCATAAGTTAAATTTCGTGAACTTGATTGCGCGGCAAATAGGCTCAGTAGAAACTGAAGGTGTCTCGTGACTGGAAAGTATACAAAATGAGAAAACAAAAAAAAAGAAAACCACAGTTGCGGTGGTGAGCACAAAAGTAGGGTACCACGTTTATTTTAGCTGCTGATCACATTGGTACTCGAGGAACAGCTCCACGATACGAGGGAAAGCTGGGAGGCGAAAAGTTGGGAGTGTCGTATAATTATGAAATGCGATGTCCCAGGACCTCGACTTCTTGTACCTTCGGCAGCTCGGACATGGGATGCGGCCGGCCTGGTCTATATAGTGACTTGGTTGGTCCAGTCGAGCTTCGTGGAATAGGGGTAGATATTAATCAGCCGCTTAAACGGTTGATGTGAGAAGGAGGAAAAAGAGTAAGTTTTATCAAGGGAAAAACAATGCTGCACTAGGCAGGGACAACGGCAAACTGACCGAGACCAGTCGCGCTCACTGCAAGACCTTTTATAGCCCAATCCCCCCCCCCCTCCAACGAACGAATCAACATCGAAGATCAGAATAAGCAGTTACAATGATGGCAATGTTGATCAAATGAACAACCGAAACAATGGCTGAAGGTTAAAAGGTTATATAGTAATAATTTGTTTAACGGCTAGCTAATCTTATAAAGGGAATTGCACTATCATTTCACTACCTCCCGCACGGGGGAAGCGACGCCCTCGTCGCCTGTTAGAAAGATTAATAAGGTGTGAAAATCCATCTTCCTCAAGGTCTCTTCTCTCGATTGTGGTAATCTTCTCGACGATGTCCATAAGTGAAGCAATTGCGTCTTCTCGAACCAGGCGCAAAATGGCCACTGCGTCTTTGTTCCTGCGTAAATTTACTTCTGGTCTTTCCGACGGCCTTAACACTTGACGTGCCTGCTCGGAGCCCATCATTTTCGTCAACTTATAGAATTTTGTGCGGTGCACTGGCTTATCGAAGACTAGAAGAGAAGCTTCTGAAGCACTTTGCACGCTACGTACACCTGCAGCGACACTATGAACCATGTGTCGGAGATCGCGCACTGTTTCTCATTCATGTACCATTAGAAGAATCGCGGATAACTGAATGAAACTTGGAGGAAACCAAATTTCAAGTTTATGAGCTCATCGATCCACAGATTTTATGATTTTTGTCATTTCTGACATGGGTCGCTGAAGACGCGTCAACTACTGTTCTTAAGCACGCTAAACAGCATCCAGCTCGGATAAGACCGCCGATTTATTGATATTATGGATTTTTCCAGTTGCCTGAGGGTCATTGAGAACTCAGCTGCTGTAGTTCTACACTGCGTTTAACACGAATGTGACGACCATTTTGCAAGAAATTATCCATTTGTTGGGTTTATTGTATTATAAAACAGAATCTTTGTACTGGATTATTTTTATTTGTCTCCCTCCAGAAATTTCCTGAATACTTAATCTTATTCATTAATAAAATTGATAAAGTTGTTTATTTCGTACTTTCATTGATAGTCTCTGTGACGGGGCACCATTTCCCCACGCCATATGCCATGTGTGAACATTTCTGCCCCCCCCCAAACAGTCGCCGTCTCATGTCTTCTGTCGATGCCGACACACGCGGTACTCATCAATGGATAATTCGTTTCGTTCGAGCCTTCCGCATTAGCCAGTACATTTCTCAAATTTTCAGGCAACAGTCATGCTACTGGTTGTGTCGACATCCACATGCAAGCGTCGATCCATATCTAGTGTTCTCCGCTGCTCTGCGAGCTGTCGTCAGTGGCGGACGCAGAAAGTGGGCGGGAGGGGAGGCGTGGGAAAAAAACTCTCCGCCGTTTTGGGGTCTCCGCCGTTTTGGGGACCCAGGCGGAAAATAAAATTAATAAAAATATTAATTTTAATAATAAATAATCAATATTTCAAAAATAATAATAAAAATAAACAAAAATAGACTAATATAAGATTTTTATATGTATTGTAAAGTACTTTCAAAAATTTAACGGATAACGGTCCAGTTTTGTGGCAGTGGTGCGAACCAGGTCACTTTGCCAAAAACTAAAAGCACCATCGGGTTCAGCCTTTCGAGTTAAGTACGAAAATGTTGTGAATTTTGTTTTTTACCTCGATTTACAGGTGTTTTGGGCCACTCTAGTCATGTTCGGACATGTTAAGTTCTCTTAGTGGCCGACCGTTGTGTTTCCAACAGTTGGAATAAATGAGAAAAGTCCACACAGTATAAAAGGGATGAGATGGGTAGGATCTCTCTATATTGAAGAGAAGGTGCCAAGAAGGTGAAGAAGAACACGGGTGAGGGGTACGTGTCGGAGTCGCTGTAGGGCTAGGCCGGCGTCCAGGAGAGGTGATAACGGTCCAGTTTTGTGGCGGTGGTGCGACGGCGTCCAAAAATGAGGAGAACCTTGAGAAGTCCAAAGGTGGGATGAGGGTATGCCGGCGTCCGAAAGTGGAGAATTCTGGACACGGGTCCAAATGAGCAATGGCCGGTGTGGTGCGAGGGAGATGCCACATGAAGGCAACGCGTGCGAAGCGAGCGCGAAAAGAAGCCTGGGAGTCCGGCGTTAGCCGGACGATCAGGCTGGTGTTATAGAATTCAACTGCGGTGATGACACATTCGATAACGCACATGCCATCAAGAAGATTTCCAAGCTGCCACTTAAACACTATATTATTAAGGGTACGACGAAGTGTACAGTAACTTATTCTCATAAGCAGACGAAAGATGACACACAGGCGGAAAACTTCTGCACACAAGGTACACCATATCGCATCACAAGTTTTACGAAAGGAAAACCAACAATTTGTGTTTACGGTAAGTTCATGTTTGATACTTCGTGACTTTCTCACTGATTTTTGGTCGTGACTCGATTCTACATTTACTGAGCGATTAATATCGCCTTAATAACTGCGTTTGAAGACGGGCATTAGGTGCATGTGTATTTTTATGTATTTTTTTCGGTTGTGGCACAGAAACCACATTCCATGGAATGCTCACCTCCACACAGGTCAGGGAAGTTGAAGTTGTTCGTCCAGTCTACCCCTTAAAGGGGTCCAGCTCATCTATTACATAATCATCAGCTCACACATACACCCACGTACACATTAACACACAGATACACAATACATGGGTCACTGACAAGAGATACCCAAGCTAATTAGCGCTAGATGAGCTCAGCGAAAGCGCGAGACCTTGTGGCTAGCCGCATGGTGCCTGTAGCAAGACCAGTGCGCTATGCTGCTAGACGAACCGCATGCCACGCACACGGATCAAAGATGAGATCTAGTAGGTTAGACCTGTATTGATATACATTTGAATTTTTCTGCAAGGAATTACTTTGGTTTGGAGTTTCGTAACACTGCAGACGCATACTGAATTTCATAACAGCAGTAGTTCTTCAGTGAGAAAGGGTCAAACTAAAATCATCCTATATTTCTTTTTTTTTCGAATTTCGCGATTTCCAGGACTTAGATTATTCGTCTCTCCAGCATTCAGATTTTTGACTATCTGGAGGCGATTATCAGCTAGGTTTTGTAATGTAGCGTAAGCTCATTATGAGTGTCGAAATAGGAGGGACTCAGGCTGCAACTGTACTCCTCGAGGAGTATTGCGGTTTCGGTCGCTGCTATCGTCGTCGACAACAGCGACCGAGGGTCGGGATTTAAGACAGTGGCGATGACTACGGCTACAAAGTAGGTTTTGCATTTCCTCGAACAAAAGGCAACGGAAAACTGAATCGAAACTCATAGAGTGTTCTGAAAACAGCTATTAAAGCCACAACTCAGGCTCTGATCTTCCCAAAGGAATAGCTGCATTCGTTCACGTATTTTTCTGATTTTCTCCACTCCAGCCGGTTCTTCCGTCGTCGATCCTGGGCCCTACCCAAAATGAATATACAAAATCAACGGAACTACTAAAAAATGTAAGCAAAACAAAGAGCAGAAACCACTACCCAATACCACTACAAAGCTGCACATCGAATAGTTGGAAACACATAAATACATTGTCAATTTAAAAACAAGGGTACAGATACATTGAAAATAATTTGAGAATGCAAAATCTACGTTTTTCGCGGCGGTCGTCGCCGCTGCCTTCGATCGGGATCGACGACGCTGTGTCGACGACAGCGGCGACGGCCGGTCGCTGTTGTGAACAACAGCGGCGACGGTTGCAACTATCGGTCGCTGTTGTCGTCGACAGCGGCGAATCACGTTATCGACGCGCCGCCCACAATTAGTACGCACATCGGCCAGTGTCGCCACGGCGCAGCGACCGAAACCGCAACACTCCTTGAGGAATGCAGCTTCAGAGCAGATGCAGCGCGAGAACCCTCGGATGCTGTCATGTACCCACACAACACGGTTATGGTAAGTAACTGCGAGCTGTCAAATCTCTGCGTGGGTAGTGCTAATTAGGTCAGGTATCTCTTGACCGTCCCCCACAATCTGTATATGCAGGGGGTATAGGTTATTGTACAACGTTTGCTCTCTTATTCCTTTGCAAGGACCCATGGTTAATCCCGCTTCTTCTCTTCTGAGTAGAGAAGGTTCAAAATATTTTTTTAGTCAAGACCCTGTTTTCTGACAGTGTTTTGCTTTTGAGCAATTGGCTTTGAAACATATTTAAAATAGTGAAATGTTGTGGCATTTTCTCCTTCAAAATCTTTGAAAAGCACCGATGCCTCTCAAAACGCAAGGAATGCTCTTTTCAGAGATACCTAGAACAAGCAAGAGCACTTCTACTTTGAAAGTTCAGAAGATAAAAAATGTTTTGCTAAAACATGCCTAGAGGGATTACTTGATGCTAAATATAAATACCATGTCTATTTTGTGTCATGACTCCCATTTTCGTGGGTGATCCTCCGAAAACGAGGTTACAATGCAAAACAATATGGAAGTTCTGACCAACATAATAAGCTGATCCTGTAGGCAAAATCTCAAGAGATTTTGTAATGCACCATATTAGTAGCACACCGTGTCTATACAAAAATAAGATTGCGATGCTGAATTGGACAGATTGTCATAATTGGTTTTTCACCTCAACTGACACTTCTGGGCATGTTTTCGAGGAGAATTTTTTGTGTTCGTAAAGTTCTAGAGTGGAAGTGCTCTTGCTTATTTTTGGAAATTGCACTCCTAACTATTGTCAGCAGTCTTTTCCATTTTGCGGTGTCGGATTTCGGGGTAGACCCAAAGTAGGAAACATGGCAGCAATGGAAATTGAAGAAAATTGCGAGACACGTTAGCAAGAAAAAGTAGGAACACAGGAACACAGAAGAAACAATGCAAGGAATAGAACAACACAAACAAATATCATCACAATACTCACTGTGAAGTATGCAAGCGAAGCCAGCATTAACACAAGTCTGGAAGTCCGGCGTTAGCCGGACGGCCAGACAGGTACTAACATACTCAAACATTCTAAGGTTATTCTCGATATTCTAAAGTAACTTGGGACAAGACACACGTTTTGTTCCCTATTCCTGTTAAATTTCATAGCAAAAGAACATCGTAACAATGCCTGGAAAGTTGGTAGTTTCAGAAAAAGATTATTCCTGTGAGGCTCACGAAGAAGACATTGGTGAAAATTGTTTCCTGGTGCACGAAAAAGAAGGACCATTCGACCCTGATGCATGTCCAGATGGCTATGATTTACATGTTTTCGAAGACAGAGGGGAGTTAAAATGGTGTACTGGTAAGCATTGTACTTCATTTCAGTTTTTGTTGGCTTACTCTTCATCATCTTCGTCACTAGTAACTCTATCTTCATATGTAGGATTTGGACCTGAAACTAACATAAGGAACACCCCTAGTTGCGCCAATCAGGCTAGAGTTCCCTCGAACGATTCATCGTGACTAGCTGTGCCTCGATTACTTCTTGAACCAAAAAAGCAGGAACCTGATGTACCATAGCCAACTCCAACCTTTCCAGCGCTCTTCACGTTTCTCTTCTTTTCCCCGTAGAGATAGTAATTCTTGAACAACAATTACGGCCGATTTAGCGTTCCAAGCGCAGCTCGAAATCTTTTCCAGCAGCGGCACAACAAATGCAAAAGTGGGTGGAGTTCGCACCCTATTCCACCGATAGATGCGCGTATCGCTTCTTCCGGCCGAGCATGATTCTGCGAAGGAGTGATAGGAATAAGGCAGGTGATCCTCTATTGCCACTTTCTTCTTCTTTATCCTCTCCTTAGCTTCTCTTCCGCGCATTCACGGAATCCGCTGTTTTGGTTCTCGTTCGCCTCAATCCTGAGCGTCGTCCTTGATGATTCCAAGGTCCCTCAAATCCTAGCCTACAGTGTTCTTCCACCGTTTTTTGTGTGTCTCTTAGGCTCTTGCCGCTAATCTCCATATCCATGGCCTTCTGAGTAGGGTGTAGTGGTTATCAGCCACGGGTATACTCACAGCGACGTGATTTGCTCGCCGCGACTGAGTTTTGCACGAGCGATTCAGTCGCCGCGACTGGATCGCGTGCTAGGACACACTTAATCTTATGATTGGCGATGGCATTGAATGATTCGTTAGGCTTCACTGCACTTTCGATATTCATGCTATATTCACACTTGTTTCTCGTATCTAGCGGTAATAAGCCGTGATAAAAAGCTTTCCAGTTGGAATTACGGCTTCTAGTTAGTTTTCGAAGACACTTCAAAAGCACTTCAAACTGGTTCCAACTCGCTATTCAACCCAATGAGCACTATTGTTTGTCGTCTTTTTGAAATTTCTAGTGAAAGATCCGCAATTCCAAAGAATGCGGATTTGGTTAATAAGAAAGAATAGAAAACAATTTAAAATACTGCAGTTTGGGAACAAATTGAGAGGACACAGCTTGAAAAAGGAAATGCAGCGCTGGTAGGTGACACTTGAAAACTTGCTCGCCAATGGTACCAAAAAATACCAAAAATACCATGTTTTTTTCACAAGCTTGACGCGCAGCTTCTGATGAACGCGGAGATAACTTGCCTGCAACATTCCTTAACTATTGATCCGATTAACAGAATGATTGGCATTGAGAAAATACTTGATGAACTACATTCTAATTCTAAAAGTAATGAAGAAAAAAGTAGTCGGTCTTATCGAAAGGAAAGGTTTACCTATATTCTCATTAAAACTCAAGCAAGTAAGCTGTTATAGCAAGAAACCTATAGAAATGAATCGAAATAAAAAAGTTTTTACGAGAAAGAGGTAAGGAACTGAGTGATTCAGCCGCGTCGCTACGTCTAGACGCGACTGCATGAGAAATGAGGAAAATCGCTGGTGATTCACAAGACAAAGTATGCCCAGAGCACGACTGGCTCGTGATTTGGGGTCGCCACGCGTTTTCTCATGAGAAGTGGTCAAAATCGGCCGTTCGATCTTGTGCTGCTCTCGAAAATGAATGCGCGTGGGATGACCGCGGCAGCTTTTGTGACGTTTGCAAGTTAAATCGCGTGGCGACCAGACCGTCGTCGCTGCTAGTATGCCCAGGCTATCCTCTCGTATCATGTGCGAGCCACAGCAGGTCTGTGTGCGCAGTTTTTGCTGCATGGGGGCCGTCTACATCAGTGCTCTTATGTCTTCATTGTGCACCTTATCACGTCGCGTTAGTCCCCATGCCCATTTAAGCATGCGTCTCTCCGCCGTGTTCAATATTCTTTCGTGCGACTACGACACCGGCCAGCACTCACTGCCGTACATCATTGCCGGCCTCATAACGGTGCGGTAGATCTTCCCTTCCAACACCTTCGATTCCTTGAAATTCCGCTTGATTCAATCCACTTCAACCATGCGCAGGCAATTCGTCCTCAAACTTCTGCAACAACTGTTCCGTCAGCACTCAGGATTCTTCCCAAATACTGGACTTCTTCGGTTTATGTGAAAGCAGTCCCGTTTTCGTCTAACACGGCGTCGCCTCTCCCTATACTGCTCATGACCTCAATTTTCTTCATATTCAACCTAAGACCCGAGTCTGCAAGAGCTGTCTTTCACTTCTGGATCTTGAGCTGGAGTTCTTCTCTCGAATCTGCGATTAACGTGACATCATCAGCACAGAGCAGTGTAAATGGCGGGCCTTCCAAGAGATTTTGTACAACTATGTCAAGCGTCATAATGAAGAGGAATGGGCTCATTGCTGATCCTTGGTGCAACCCCTGTTATATCTAACTCTGATGTTGTTCCAAGTGATGTGCGCACCCTTGCTGTTGATCCTTCATACATGACTCGGGCTGTCCTCACCATGCACTCCGAGAAACCTCGTTCTCTCATCACTTTCCAAATCACTGTGCGCGGTAACCTGTCTTATGCTTTTTCCAAATCGAGAAATGTGACATGACATGGCTTGTTCTTTTCACGGTACTTTTCCACCACTTGACGGACAATAAAGATGGCATCAATTGTCGACCGCTTTGGTACGAATCCAAATTGATATGATGCAATTTCTAACATATCTCTCAGTCGCCTATCTAGAAGGCGTCCGTAGATCTTCATCGTATGTGCGATGAGCTTGATACCCCTGTAGTTTGCACAGTTCATTAAATCTCCTATCTTCTGAAGATCGGAGCCATGATGCTGCCTTTCCACGCTTCTGGAATTTTCGCGGACGTTGTAATATTAATGAAAAACTTAATCAGCTTCTGCAAGCGAAGTTTGCGGAGTGACCTTTATGCCCTCGATGTACTGGCCCAGCTACTGGTTCCGCGGAGAAATTTTCCTTTGTTGGAAACTCCTCTTTCAAAAGATGCGCAAAATAGGCTCTCCATCGCTCCTTGACTACCACATGGTCTCTTGAAATATCACCTACTTTGCTCTTGATTGCTTTAAACTCGGTCACATCTAAGGAGGCCTTGTGGAGTGCTATCGCTAGCCGGTACACGTGCTTTTCGGCCTGCGAGCCTTCTAGCTTATCGTAGAGGTTTCGCACGCATCGCAGCCTTTTTTGCGCGAGCTGCTGCAGCCTTCGCCTCCCTTTTCTTAAGTTGTACTCACTCAGTGCTGAGAACGACTTTGTTTTCTGCCAGTCTTGGTCCTCATTCCAAAACCACGTTGCCTTATATCCTCTCCTTCCACCTCTAGTTTCTCGTAAGACAACAATAGTTGTTGTAGGTGCGACAGAAGGAGCAAAAGTAGCTGCGAGAGCGCATATGGCAAAATGTAGGCTGGCTTTCATACATTTATTTCTCCACTGCCACGCGGGGATTCGCCCACTGCAAAGTGGTTAGAGTGGGCAGATTGGTTTGATGACCAGTAGAATATATCACACTAAAACCTATGATGTATTACCTATGATCATACTCTATATATATTGCAGAAAATTTGTGACTCTGTGCGTGCGTGCACACCATTGATTGGGCGCAAAAATCGATGAGCGGNTTGAATGTAACCGATGCTACGCAAATGACCATGTGGAATGACATTTATCTGGCTGTTGTGGTAGCTAAAGTGATATGGATCTACTGGTGTATATAAGCAGGGAGGGATTAGGAGGTCCATTCAGACACGAATGGAAAGGGCAGAGTGGGGGAAGAAATAATGAGGAAGTAGGTGTAGGGAAGGTAGGGAAGCATGAAGGAGAGAAAGCCGCAATGTTTGGCAATACATTTGATGGGGTTCATTTGCCTGGCTAGTTTGCAAGCTCGTCTGCGAGGTTGCCAAACAAACCTCGCCAAATGTATTGCCATTCAACATCAGAGATTATTTCACAGATATTCTTGTCTATTTTTAGTCATGTTGGTTTGCTTGCAAGACTTACAACTGTTCACACCACAACAAAAATGAGTGAGACCGACCTGTGATTATCAAGCGCTGACTCAGGCTATAGCACAGGGCGACCCGGCGGCCAAAACGGCCCGACTGGATCACACGACTGCATGATTTGTGGGCGTGGCCATTTACAGGGTGACCCGAGGGTATTAAATGAACTATCGGGCTACCCGAGGGCATGATAGTGAACCACCGGCCGACCCAAGGGAATGCTGCAGAATTACCGGGTTACCCGAGGACTATTCATGCCGGAGTTGGCCCATGAAAAGAAGACATCTTCAATCAGGTGTTAGGAAACGAAGATGTTATGCGAAGGCGACGAAAAGGCCGTGACATTGAATATGTTCCAGAGGCAAAACAAAATGTAGCTTTTCACTCCTTCAGTAGCGTTTTCCTAAATATTTGTAGATTTCACAGTTATGGACATTCTTACGACTCTAGTCAATTTTGCAGGGAATTCGGACGAACGGAAGAACAAATGCACTTCTTTATAGCAGTTCTTCAAAAGTTCTTAACACATTCGCGACAATGTGCTCAACCGGTTGGCACGCATGTTGCGATGCGTAGGACCGCGTGCTCAACCGGGTGAGCACGCCCTTTTCACAGTTATATTTTTGGGAAGCAATCTTAATGAGCAAACTCCTATACAATGGTATACTAACAAATGTTCAAGCAATCTATACATGCGATGGGCAGAGCAGACATCTTCTCGTACTTCTTTAATGCGTGGTTGAAAGTCACAAGTAAAAAAACAATTTATATGAAGACTAACTTACTTACTTACTCCCTCTTATGCAGGTGTACTTCTCGAATTAGCTTCAAGCTCGTGCATATTTGCGTTTTGGGTGTCTCAAATTCGCGCAAATTCGTTTCTTGTGTAAGCTTGATGTATTGTGACTGTTGATTGAGGATGTTGAAACACTCGTCCATCTCGGACTGTGTCGATGTAACAATGCAACAGTCATCAATAGCGACGGCGTTAGGGAAACATAGGCATGACGAACACGATGGTGCGGATTTCGATGTGATGTGTACGATTCTAGCCTATGAGCCCCGAAATCTCGGCAAGGAAGCTCTTAGAAGCGTTTTGGATTTCAGTTCGAAATCCTAAGATGAACATTCGGAATGAGTGCTCGGCGATTACGAATGACTTCCTGCCCTTCATGCCTCTCTGCGAGCTGTAGATTGTTACTGTATCTGAGGTCCGTATATACCATCTTGGGTCCTAATGACACTCACTCGTCCAGAGTGTCATACAGCAGTGCGGAGGAAAACCGCTAAACCGGTGGAGTTCATGATACGTTGTGAGACTCTGCTGAGGGATTTCCAGATGCGTTTGGGAGAATGTCGGTGACTACCGGAGAAAGATGAGGCGTTTGGCCGTTCAGGTCACAAATAGCATTGATACCACTTTCAGGCCTCTGACGAGGACATTACTGTCGAAACGTCGGGCCGATTTCAATAAAGAATTACATCTACCAACCTGAACGGCGCAGAAGAAGTGTTATCAAATATCACATGTATGCCCAGGTTTAAAGAACGAAGGACATGGAAATTGTTTCTAAATGAGGAATTTTACGCCTTGGACCGCGATAGGCCCGCATTAGATAGATCCGTGTGGCGGACCGCCAAATCTGGCGAGGTGGACCTCCACATTCTCGGTATTTGCCACAGAGGTGCTCACAAAAACTACATGAAAAGGCCGTGGTGTGAGGACGCAAATGGCCGAACGGATAAAGAAGCGGTCTTGCAAGACGAAGTTCGAAGAGATGGGTGGGTTCGAACCCCAAACTCCCTGAATGTGTGACGAAGCTGAGGATGAGAGCTAAAACTTTGCATTTTCCTTCTCGCGCACTCTACTCTGATGTTAAATGACAATATATTTGGCAAGAGAATGTGTTTGGCAAGACAGTTTACGGGATAAAATTTTGCTTGGCGATACATTTTACGGGAGAATGAGTGAAGAGCCTGTTTGGAAATACAAATGGCAAGAGAATGTGTTTGGCGATACATTTCACGGGTGTTTGGCGATACAAATGGCAAGAGATTCTGTTGGCAAGACAGTTTACGGGACTTCTTGTTTGGCGATACAGTTAACGGGTTAATATGTTCATTTCATTCTTAGCGGGTGATTCAGCCATCATCGGTGTCGACTCGGATGACGCAATTGGTAAGGCAGCGGACTCCCAATATCAGAACCACGGTACGATTCCCGATGTTACCAGAATTGTTGCGCGTTCAAGTTTGTTTGGCGAATGAAAAGGCAAGGTTGGCATGGCGATACATTTTGCGGGACTTCTTGTTTGGCAACACATTTTACGGGATTCCTTGTTTGGCAATACATTTTACGGGACTTCTTGTTTGGCAATACATTTGACGGGGTTCGTTTGCCTGGCTAGTTTGCAAGCTCGTCGCGAGGTTGCCAAACAAATCTCGCTAAATGTATTGCCATTCAACATCAGAGCAGGGTCGAAGTCTTGTTTGCACGGAGCAGTCACAGGCACTGTATGCGCAGGTGACGCTAATTTTGGCTCTTAACTACTAATTGTTAAATTTGATGAGCGGCTGACCCGACGTCGAATAGGAGGCCACCCGAGGATAACGCGTCGGGTCGTCACCTCGTAATTGCCGTTGGGTCGCCCTGTATTATTGCCTGAGGAGTGAAGAAAAGGGAATGTTGTTACATTGTTACAGAGGGGCACATGAGCCAGTTGGATGGAATTAACAAGGGTGAGAGTTCCGTTAGCGAGTAGTTTAGCTGAGAGCAGTTGAAACGGATTCACAGCGCGCACATAGCCAGTAGTGGGGAAGACGACATCCAGCGGACCAGCAGAGGTGTCATGGGTGAAGAAATGGTGAAAAGTCTGGAAACGAACCCACTTATACGTAGGAGGCTCATAAGCGCTGTGATGTGGAAAATGCCAATCAATGGGTCCACTGGGGGGTGAGAAGATTGTCGGCGTCCCGTGTTGTTGAAAAGGCAGACAAACGGGTTCATCGGCGAAGATGAGGACTACGACGACATATAGTGTGAAGGATGCTGAAGAAGACGGCCACAAATAGGTGAAGACTGCTCCCGCGTACATGCTTATTTGTTTGTAAATACGCATATGGAATCGAATTTATGTGCCGCGGCTACTGCGGAAAACTTCTTTCTTGCAATGGACAGTGCGTCATCGTCACATTCCCACATCATCTGCACATATTCGGGCTGCTGTGCACATAAGTGTACTTTAAATTCCAAAAACACGAAAAACTCGAAAATACGGGATTCTTCTTTTTGGAATTTCAAAATCCTCGGCCAGTTGTACGAAAGGCTTCATTCCGCAATGGAAGCTTAGTGAGGGTACGGCATCGTTTTCCAACACGTAAATGCTTCTTGTATCTATAATTGCTGCTGCTGATATGTTCATTTCGGTAAACACTCTCAATTTCTCGCCGCTTCATCCCTGTTTGCGGTCGTCCATGTCGAGATCACATTTTCCCTCAAAAGTAGGAATTTTTGACCGTTTTTTCGGATTCAAAGTACATCATTGGAATCAGCGCGTCGAGAGGAGTCAGATTCTGTTGACATCTCGATGTCTAAAACGAGCTAACACACTGCCTTTAAAGGCAGCACCTACGATAATTTTGCCTCCACAGATTTCTATGGATTACTAGGTTTAGCACTACAGTGAAGACATACACAGTGATCAACTTTGACAAATCCTACTAGAAAGACGGTTCTCGTCGCCACCACTTCAGCCCGTTTGCAGAAGATGGCCGAGTTGCTTGGGCTTAAACCGGAGTGAGATGGGAATGGAAGCAAGTCCATCATAATGAAGGAAAGTGATTGTAAACAAAGACACCCATTCACATCATACTCTATATATATTGCAGAAAATTTGTGACTCTGTGCGTGCGTGCACACCATTGATTGGGCGCAAAAATCGATGAGCGGTGGAATCACTGATTCCACAGGGATAAGCCGGCATTCGAAAGTGAGGAAACCCATGGAGACGGGTCCTGCGATATGATAAGGTGTGCGCCCGCGTCCAAAGTGGGAGGAAACGGGTCCAGCGATATGATAAGGGTGCGCCGTCGTCCAAAGTAGGGGGAGACGGGTACATGGGCAGCGATCAGAGGTGTGGAACTGCCTTGGGAAATGAAGAATTGCACGGAGCAGGATCTTATCCTACACAGGGAGTGACGCCGGTATTCATGGCGGCTTTCTCCCCTACATACATTCTTTCCTTCATAGCACCTACTTGCTCATTATTTCCTTACCCACTCTCTGTCATTTCTATTCGTGTCTGAATGCACCATCTCCCCCTTTCTGTTTATATACACCAGTGGACCCTTATCGCATTAGTTACCACAACAGCCAGATAAACATATGCCATTTTAAACGATCAGTCGGTTACCTCCTAATATTGATAGCTCACAGGGGCAACAAAGGAGAATCACTATGCGGAGATGGGAGAAGGCTANTGGGCAGCGATCAGAGGTGTGGAACCGCCTGGGAAATGAAGAATTGCACGGAGCAGTATCTTATCCTACACAGGGGGTGACGCCGGTATTCATGGCGGCTTTCTCCCCTACATACATTCTTTCCTTCATAGCACCTGCTTGCTCATTATTTCCTTACCCACTCTCTGTCATTTCTATTCGTGTCTGAATGCACCATCTCCCCCTTTCTGCTTATATACACCAGTGGACCCTTATCACATTAGTTACCACAACAACCAGATAAACATATCATAGTTAATATTAATTGGCATTTTATGTGTGTATGTGTGTGTGTGCAAGAGAACCGGCCCCTGCCGGAAAAATCTAATTACNGTCTCCCCCTTTCTGCTTATATACACCAGTGGACCCTTATCACATTAGTTACCACAACAGCCAGATAAACATATGCCATTCAAAACGATCAGTCGGTTACCTCCTAATATTGATAGCTCACAGGGGCAACAAAGGAGAATCACTATGCGGAGATGGGAGAAGGCTACCTCTAACGGATTTGAGCATCTTTCAGGAAATTGTTGACACTACATGGGAGAATATTAATAAGTCTCCTTCAAAGGGTTCTCTCGGAGTTTTTTTTTTTAATATACGGTGAAGTACGCGAGCGAAGCGAGCACCATTAGAAGTATGGGAGTCCGGCGTTAGCCGGACGGACAGACTGGTCCTATGATAGAGCACATAGGCCGACTCGTTCCATTCAACATGACCGTGCGAATCAGCTAAGAGCACATGGATGCGTGATTTGCAACGCGTTTTGGGGAAAAATTTCCCGAACAGAGGCCTCTGTGATAAAACTACATATGTAGCGTTGCAAGGATGAAACGAAGTAAAAACCAGTTAGGCGAGGAGGAAAGCTTGAGTTGTTCCGGAATTTTTCATGGATATGCTTGATTGGCTTCTAACCAACACTACTTTAGCGTGATTTCTGTAACTTTTTCTAAGTTCCATCCTCCAAAAGTCACATGAAAGCGCCAAAATTGACAATTTATTATTGGAGCAGCTTTTGTCCTTGGAGCGCGTTTTGAATAAAGTGCATTTCGCAATTCGTGCTGATATGACAGCGAAATCTATGAATAGTATATCAAACTAAACAAATTATTGTATTGTAAATATTATATTAATCGAAAGAAACTCGTGGAGCTCCGGCACGACCGCAGAGATGTAGCGTAGCTTCCTGATTCCCCATGGAAAAAAGGTCTTGGAGTGAGGCGATAAGAAACAAGGAGAAGCAGATTTATAGATGGGAGCAATTTATTTAGTATTTTCCAATAAAATGAAAGTAATTAAAATTATTTGGTAACTTTATGGTTATTAATAGTAGTAATTTCGAAGCCTAATTCCATCCAGAGTAATTGGCAGATGGTGCTGCTATTGTGCTGCTGTCAGCATGTGAGGATAAAATAGGCCAAGAGATCACAAAACGGCTAACTGGTAGCAAAGAGAAGCAGGAGCATGCTCGGGCATTAATAAAGCTTGAAAGAAATCATTTTTTGGGTGGGGCAGGAGTTCGGGAAGTGCGCAGTACAGGCAAAGAATATTTCGAACTGTGGCAGCAGCTGCTGAAATTGTGCTGCTAATTTTTTTTCGGAAAACAAAGCAGTCTGGTAGAAATGAAAGTGAAGATAAGCCGTTAGAGATGAGAAAATCTGCGGGTTTACCTGTACACTTCGGATCAATATGATTGGGTAAAAATGCTGAGGTCAACGGAAAAATCGATGGAAAAATGGCAACCAGGAAATAATAGCCATGAGTCAACTGCCTTTCCTTAATAGAAACCTGTTCGTCCATCTCTGAGATTATAGCTACTTTTCTGGACACAGCATCATTAGAAGCCTGCATTAGTGGACGACTTATCCTGTGACGTAATTCACGAACAAAGGCTTCAACGGCTAATCACCTGCAAAACCAGGAGCACAGACATTTTCTGTGAGAACTCAATGAAAACTATAACTTCATCGTGCCACAGTGTCACCTAATTCCTGGAATTTTCCCAGGAAAACAGGAGATTGCCCTGAAAGGGCAAGAAATCATGTGATTCGCACAGGGCAGCGGCGAGTCCGCTGGGGAGCCTTGAAACCATCTGAAAGGCCCGATTCGAGGCGCTAAAGGAGGCTGGGTGCGGAGGAGGAGGAGGAGACGTCGCGCGTGATGCTTAGCCAGCAACCAACTCGACATTGATTCACGCGAATATGTTGCGTTCTGAGGCTGAAGAAGTTTGGCGCGTTTAGCGATGATAGGGGACGAATCGATATATCGATTAGTTGCGTCGCGTGCGGTTGGGGTGGTTTACCGCTTGAAAATTGTACATTAGGGTAAGATTTCATATCGTTTTTTAGAGGAAATGCTGCTTTTGAGTTTTTTGAAGGGAAGACTGCTCTCCTCAAGGGAGTCGTAGAAGAGTACCATCGGTGCAATTAACGACCCAGTACTAAGGCTGCGGGGAAATTACTTAAAGACACTCTTATATGGCCATTGAACTAAGGATTCGAACTGTTGGAATGGATCTGCTCGCGCGCGTATCTGCAACGCGATGCTCACTGGGGGTGAATCCCCCGTAGACGTCGCTTTTTCGAGGAAAATTATAACGTGCTCCAGCGCTAACTGCTGACCTAGTTCAGATTGTGACGTCGTAGTGTTTATAGGTGAAAAAGAGCTTTTTTGTGGAAATGTATAGTGGAAATTTAGAAGTGCGAGTGCGAGGCAAAATAGTACGTTGCTTCCCTCAGTTTCGATTGCAGATAGTTTGCAATCGATAAATCGATTGGCTAGATAGAAAAAAAAGCGACCAAATGAAAATGGTATCCATCATTAGGCTATCAAAAGATGAAAGCTTCTCATTTGACATGACATAGTCCGGGTGTATATCACCGTGAGGCAAAAAGGGGCGTGGCCAAGCGAATCTGATTGGCGCACTCGGGCCGCCCGTCACGCTCATCTGTTTGATCTCGAACGGCGTTAATCCCATGATACGTTGTATATTTATGCTAAGCGCCATACGAGTCAGCCACATAAGCGTGACGGGCGGTCCGAATGTGCCAATCAGAGTCGCCTGGTTACGCCCCTTCTTCAGTCACGATGATACACACCCACATATTCTAGATGAGAAGCGCTCTAAGACCAGTAACTGACCCAGATCATTGCTATGACGTCACATCGGCTTGGAATGTCCCACCGATATTCTATAGCATGAGAAGCGAAGAAATGGTAGTACCAGGCAAAAAAGCAGTCGATCTGATTCCCGGGAAATTTTCCCCGGATCTGTCGACATGCCCCAGGAAAACTTACTATTCAAGAATCCCACAACGACTGAATCCTGGACCTGGACGAGTTTCGCCAACCGGAATGAGGGTCCGCGTGCGTGTGTAATCTTCAGCCGCGGCAGTTGCAGTGAGTGTGTGCCGCGCGAACGCCATCACATAACTTATGGATGAACTTCGCACGCGAGCCTCCCATCAAAATGCCGGCGTCCATAATCCAGCAGTGGCCGGTCCGCGGGCCACTGCCACCGACGACATTAAGGAATCTTTGCCCTGTTTATGGAGCATTTCTTCTGATCCGTTCTGAGGATTCTGGACTTTGTTTGGATTGGGAGGTGTATGGACACTTCCACTAAGTGTTTTGTCCTCAATGGGATGGCAGTTAAGAAGGATAAGATCTTATAGATTATAAAAGGCGTACTAATGGTGAAAATCCTGAATAGAAATGTCATGCCTTCAAAGTTCGGCATTCCTTCTGGAAAAGCTAGCTGGATGTGCTCTATTTCAAATATTCTGACCCAAAGCAAAGCGAAAATATTGTCCATGGACACTTACCACCCGCGCGCGTAGCGTCAGGCCGTTTTGCTTCATTGGATCTGTGAAAAAATGCCAATTATGTCGTTCAAAAAGTGCCCTAACTTATACCTACGCTTTATTGATTGTCTTAGATCAAAGCCGAATTGTCCATATTTGTGAAGTTCGGGAAGGGCTGTTTCCTGTACTCTGTTCTACCGAGGCCTAACGGGTGCTAAGTGTCCGGTAATCCAAAAATAGAGCTGGTTTGATCTACCACGACTTTTTTGTGGTTCTTAGACTCTGTAATGTTATAAATATGCCTAAATATACACGACATCAGCAGTTGCTGCTATGCTCCTGCGAAAAACCCTAGCAAAAAAAACAACAAAGAATGAGCGCAGTACATTATCAGCACAAAGCCAGGATGTGCTGCTGAGGATTGCTGGGCCGAAAAATATGAGATGTAAACACGGAAAAATACTATGGCTCTATTTCCGCTTGTTGTTATTTTTCAATACGTAACGACTAGTGGCTGGCGCCGGGGAGAGAGTGGGCGGTGCCTCTCCCTTTAGAATGGGTCACCGAATTTATGAAACTACGTACATCACAAATCAAACAGAAAATTTGTGTTAGTTTATATTTATTTATTTGTTTTTACCAATTTTTCAAGAAAATAATCATTACAAAATATTTAATGTTATAATTGATTTTTTAAAATTATTTTTATTTTCCCTCCGAGTCCCCTAAATATCTAAGACCCCATTCCCCCCCCCCCNTCAGGCTGGTGCCATTCTAAAGGGGTTTTTACACTTTTGACGCGTCGCGCCGCATCCTATGCTTAAGCATAGAGCGCGGCAACGCAGTGCGAGCTGGCGCGAGCTCGCTGCGCCAAATGCCGCAAGAGGGTCCTTGTACACTTTTTCTCGCGGCGCGTCATTTTGCGAGCTCGCACTGCGGGCTGCGGCAAGGAATGCTCGGGGGCATTCTTTGCCGCTGCGGCAACGCGGCAAATCAGTTGTTCTTCGCAGTTGCATGCATTTTGAACGTTTTTATTGTTTGATGTTTGTTTTTTCTAAGTGATTTCTCTCGTAAAACTTGTGCTCACCTCTCGTGACAGTTATTTCGCTGTTTTACTTAGGTTTTACTAACTATTTCGCTGCATTTCCAGTCCTTTAATTGCGGCAACCTGCGACGTTTGCCGCAACCCTAGCGCGAGTTGAAATGCGAGAACTAAGCTCGCAGCGAGTGGTTTCTCGCGTCGCGCCGCGCCGCAACTTGCTAGAAACTGTAAAAACCCCTTAAACGATCAGTCGGTTACCTCCTAATATTGATAGCTCACAGGGGCAACAAAGGGGAATCACTATGCGGAGATGGGAGAAGGCTACCTCCAACGGATTTGAGCATCTTTCAGGAAATTGTTGACACTACATGGGAGAATATTAATAAGTCTCCTTCAAAGGGTTCTCTCGGAGTTTTTTTTAATATACGGTGAAGCACGCGAGCGGAGCGAGCACCATTAGAAGTCTGGGAGTCCGGCGTTAGCCGGACGGACAGACTGGTCTTACTATAACTCATCCTAATTGATGGCCAGCACAAACTCAATCCCTCTTTATCTTAAGGATGCTTATGCCTACAACGATGCAACTTTCGTAGAATTGTTGGCATCGTTACTAAGCATCTAAAACAATAAAAATCTCGGTAATTTCCGTGGGTGCTGCCTTTGGAAGAAGCTTCTTTTCAAAATTGACCAAATTGCTCTCTGTGATGAGTTATGCTCATTTTTGCTATCCGTCTGCGAGTCCTGAGATCATTGTACAAAAGCCTGTAATTCTAAAAATGAGTCTCTCCTCTTCCAGACAGGCACAGGTTCCGAATCTTCCAAAATACAATACACAGTAGCCGAATATTGGAGTTTGTCGAAATGAGATCGTTCAGTGGAAAAAAGTCACTTCACAACCGCGATATTCACAACACCAAAAATGGCGCCCCCCCTGTCGAGAATGGGTTGCCAAATTTTTGAAAATAGTTTACAATACATATAAAATTCTTTCATTAGTTTACTCTATTTGTTTATTTTTATTATCTTTATATTATATATTATTTTTTTACATGTGCATTACTTATTATTTACTTTTGAAATTAATATTTTTTCAAATTTTATTCTCCGTCTGGGTCCCCAGAACGGCGGGGACCCCAACTTTTTCCCACGCCTCCCCCCTCCCGCCCACTTTCTACGTCCCTCACTGCAATATACACCTCTCTATGAATAACCACGCTGATCCAGTATCCTTCCCTTGTTGGTGTGTGAGTATTACACTCTCATGCTCTGCTTCCTGAAGTAGTAGGAATTACACTAGACCTTTGGCTTCCGTGGAATGACGAGTGCATAGAAGTAACAGACTAGGTGGAGCATGCATACCAAAAAGTGAAAGAAATTATCCACTAGTTTCCAGAAATTAAAGGCAGTGTGTCAGCTCGTCACAATCTCACATCATCTGAACATATTCGGGCTGCTGAGCACATAAATGTGCTTTAAATTCCAAAGAGACGTCGAAAACACCGTAAAATATGGGATTCTTTGGCCGAGAATTTCAAAATTTTCGGCCAGTTGTATGAGAGGCTTCATCCCGCAATGGAAGCTTACTAAGGGTACGGCGTTGTTTTCCAACACGGAAATACTTGTTCTGTCTATAATAGCTGCTGCTGAGAAGTTCATTTCGATAAACATTCTCAATTTCTCGCCGCCTCCTCCTTGCTTGCGGTCAGGGCAACTCGTCCATGTCAAGATTACATTTTGCCTCAAAGGTAAGGGTTTTTGACCGTTTCTTCGGATTTGAAGCACATCACTGGAAACAGCGCGTCGAGAAGAATTTGGATTCCGATGACATCTCGATACCGAAAACGACCTGACACACTGCCTTTAATTTTTGAGCGGCTAGATGTTCGAAATTGCACACTCAGGCAATTCGAGCGGGCCTCTGGCAAGCGAGTTCTGACCTTGCGAGCTTATTTGTGGGCGTAGCTTCTTAGCGAGCCTCCGCGTGCCATTTTTGTGGGCGGGTCTTCTTAGCGGGCCTCCCGCGTGCTATTTTAGTGGGCGGGGCTCCTTAGCGGGCCTCCCGCAGTAGAGTTCAGGCCTTGCGGGCGGCCCGCGTGCCATATCTTATGGGCGGGGCATGTCAGCAGGCCTTGCACACGCTTGCTTTCTGGTACATCGGGCTATCTCCGCGCCTGATTCAGGTAGCAGGGTCGTATGACATTTGAGTTCAGTGTGTATATACTAGTTGTGTGCGCGCTGTGTTCGTGCGTCTAGATGACGAAGGATGAGGCTGGGCGTATCGCTGTTGCAGCTTAGACGCACGTGTTTACAAGGCAATTTATACTAGATGCGTGCGTGCGTCAGTCGCGCGACTGACGCAAGACCTGGAAATGCTGTGATGAAGGTTTGTGAACGAGTATCCGTGATCAGCTGTGATTGCAGTAAAGGCGTCAACACCACGGCTAGAAATACACTGACGATTTGTTGCATTGCTCAACCTTTTCTGTTCTTTACGCAGTGAGCGGTGTTGATCTTTAAGAAACTTCCCGGTTTAATATGATAAAACCGCAATAGGTTTTTTTTCGAGGAACCTCTCGCACCCAAGTCATGAAGTCGATGTATTGCTTGTTCGTACCTTGCCTTGCTTGTGCGAAGGTCGGACGAAGATTCCGCGCCACCGCCGCGGATGTCGTGCGTCGCAACGACAGCTACAAGGCACGCGACGCGACGGGTAGCAAAGCCGTAAGCGTCAGCATTTATGCGTTCTTATTATAAATCTTCTAGTCCCGTAAGTTTTAGATCAAAACAACAAGAAAATCGAAGAATCAACAGCCTGCTCCAGGCTCCGACATTGGCGAGGTCATTGCGTCGCGTCTGCTAGCAAGCGCGACGCGAACCCGGCACATCGCGTCGTTTATCGAGGAAAAAGTATAAGCAGGGCGAGATGTCGCTCCGCGACTTCCCGTCGCGAGAGCAAACGCCAACTACCACATCGCGGCCACTATTTGAGCATGCATCAACTCGGGACACACCGCATTTGAACAATTTGCTTGGACGCAACGGTTTCGTTGCACCGAAGTATTATGCTCAACCATCGCCGACTGTCGCAGCAACAGAAGTGTAAAACCCCTTCCGTTGGGGATATCATGCCGCGTTGACCGGTCTTCATCGAAAAACTTTTCGCAAATTGGTGGGTGTGTCTGACGCAGGCTCCACAACATGAATCTCCCTTTGGGAACAAAGAGAAGCGGTGCTGAGTTGAGTCACTCGATATGGCCTGACATGAGAGATCTCTTTATCTTTATCTTTATCACGTGCACTCAGTGGTGCTCACTCACAATAACAGCAAGGTAAGGGGACAGTACTTAACAGCGTGGCATAAATAATATGAGAAAAACAAAAAAAACAACGAACATAGAAGGATTGAATGAACTAAGGGAACTACATAAACTAAATGAACTGAATGAACTAAATGAACAAAAGACAAACACTGGAAAGCAAAAATAAAACACAAGCTGCCGAGCGAATAATTAACACGACCGCACACTAACAGCCAGGGCCTAAACTTCTTCCGAGCCTAAGGTATAATTTGGAAGGACGCCTGGGGACAGACCTAGAAGACCAGCAAGGCTCCGCGTGCCAGTTGAGGCACAATACCTGGGACGATTGGTAAAGCACGGCAAGCCTTTACATTTAAGTCTTAACATGGGCATGTGGGCATGGACTGTCTGGCACCCG